>CM022675.1:1797841-1840341 GCA_012295275.1 Chrysomallon squamiferum
AGAATAGATTTCTTTGCTGCTATTTCCAAGATGGAGGTTCTTTCTGAAATTATTATAGCTTTTCATGGATATAACGATGTTTTATATTTACTTTTTCTAGCATTGACTACTGTACTTGTGAATCCTTATTGTTTTCTGTATTAATAAATATTTCTTACGATTATTATTATTATTATTATTATAACTTTGTCCGAATTAATAAACAAAGCAAAACTACCTTACTACATTATAATTCTAACTAGGTATGTAGCAACAGAACAGACTAAGTTTATAAACAGGCAGATTATCTGAACTTTTGGTGGCACCTTAACACGTGACAGCATGACCTATCAGCAAAGACTACACAGAATCACTTGATATCATAGTTTGATCATCATAATTGTACAGGATTATAATTACAGGATCTATAAGTACTTGGTTACGTAGTGAAAATGTAATTTCATTGAGTAATTATAATACTTACGAACTGTGTGTGTGTGTATATATATACAGTTAAACTATGAATTTCAAAAGCCTAAGTTTTTTATTTAAATCTCTTCAGATAGTTTGACAGCGAAATTATATATGTATTTATTGATGTTGATAAGGCTATCTCTTAATGAAAGGAAATTACAAACAAAAGTTATTATCTGATACGTGTTACATTGATGATTCTGTATTAATTCACTGACACGTGGAAAGTGATAAAACAGTGTGTGTGTGTGTGTGTGTGTGTGTGTGTGTGTGTGTGTTTCTATGTGTGTCCTTTATTCTATTTCATATATTATTTATTTTTATTACTTATTGTATTGTACTTCCATTATTCTTTTCAGATAAAAGTAGTTAAGAGTTCTCAGTTCTAACTATAAAACTGTTTTGAAGAAAGCATTAAGTAAATAATAAACATATTTGAAATGTCTTAACGTCGCCATCTTCCAGTAGCATAAAAACTCGACCAATGGATACCGGCACTCAGCTGTGACAACAGTAGTCTCCCTTGTTATGTCTCGACATATATTTAGTTTAGTTTTGTCTGTTGTTAAATGAAGCAACAAACATGTCTGCCATTTTCTTGTCATCTCTAAACGGATCTTTGTTATAGTAAATTAATTCACAGTTGTCTTTTCTCTTTAGTGCTGCACATATAGAGGTATACTGCTACTTCTTATAATAATAATACCAATAATAATAATAATAATAATAATAATAATAATAATAATAATAATAATAATAATTCGTTCAGTTGCTGCTGCTGGTACTAATAACACTCCTATTACTACTACGACTACTGTTAAAACTACTGTTACACTTGATGGTAATGGACGAAAAACACTTCTTGAAAGATTTCACTATAAGTGTGTGTATTGACAATATTAAACTGGAGAACAAAATAAGTTGAAAAATCAGAGATAGAGTAACAACAAAGAGAAAACTGAACAGAGAAATTAATTAGAAGACAAATTCCTTTCTTCTTAAAACTCAATTCATAATTATCTTCAATAACAATGTATAGTTATAATCAGTAACGGTATGAAATAATATCACTTGATATCAAGTGATTCTCTGCAGTCTTTACTGATAGCTCGTTGTGTAAGTACAGTAATCTAAACTAGAAAACAGTAAGGAAAAACATCGTTATATGCATGAAGTAATATGATAATTACAACAAGAACCTTCATCTTGGAAATAGCAGGGAAAAAGCTTTTCTTCTGTCATGAATTTATACAACAAGCCGAATACCCCAAATATAGTATTAATAATAATTATATAGACATAAAATAAATCTCAACTAATATCTACGACATATTACAGAAAACAAAGTACATGAGATGCACCCCAATAAGCTTTATTCAAACTATTGCAAATATATAAAAAACAAAAAAAAGTTAATAAATCAATTAAAAGAAATAAAAAAATACTAATACAGCTACAGGAATACGAAATGAGGCAACGAAAGAACGAGGACAAAATAATAATAATAAAACTAAATGTAAACATAGCAATAACAGTAATAATTATAATAATAATAATAATAAAACAAAATAATAATAATAATAATAATAATAATAATAATAATAATAATAATAATAATCGAATCATGCCAAGCGAAATGAAAAAAAGCAAGAAAAAAAAGAAAAGAAAAAAGAAAGGTATAATAGAAATGAATGCATAAATAATAAAAGCAGTAACACTTTAAAAAGAAATGAACTAATTTCAATATAATAATAATAATAATAATAATAATAATAATAATAATAATAATAATAATAAAAGGCAACGCCAAAAGATCAAAGCAAAACCTTTTCTTTTTATGCCAGGTCAAGGAAAAGAAAGAAAAGTATTGCGTATATTACAAAACAATTTGGATTTCAGTAATCCAAGCTACAGCTCAAGGAGAAAGTAAACCGCAATATGTGTGTGTGTGTGTGTGTGTGTGTGTGTGTGTGTGTGTGTGTGTGTGTGTGTGTGTGCAATAATAGTAAAAATAACTAGAACAAAATAAACAGTAAAATAAAACAAACAAAGAAGTAATAAAAAAATAACAATAATAAAATAAGAAAAATATTAAATATAGGAAGAAAAGCAAAACGAAATTTGGAAGAAAATTAAATCTGAAGATAGAGAATTTGTTTTTATTTTCATAAAATCTTAAATTATAAATAAATAAATAAAATAAAACAATAAATAAATAAGTAAGTAATGGAAACAAATAATACTGATAATAATAATAATAATAATAATAATAATAATAATAATAACAATTACAACAACAATAAAATAAAAATGTGAAGAAAGAAAAAGAAAGAATGAAAAAGAAAGAAAAAACAAAAGAAGACAAATAATTATCAAAACGTAATGTACTAGTAACTAATGCTAAAGCAAAGAAAATTTTAAACAAAAGCTATTTTATCTAAAAGTAAAAACAGTTTTTAACTTCAGTTTAGTACTAAAGTGTATGAAATGTTTGTCAGGTTAACTAAATGTGATGGTTGTTGACATCTTCCTTCTTCAGACTGGAATTTTTCTTCCTCAGGAAGACGACCACCACAATCCCAATGACAAGTGAGAAGATGATCACCAAGATAAAACAGAGAACAATCAGAATCGTGGTGTTGATACCAAATTGATCAGATCCATGTTCTTCACCTGATGTCTCTGAGATACCTAGAAAGTAGTAATATTGTTAAACGTCAGATTTTGGGAACCTTTCTTCCAGCTAATATATATGAACGAAAATCTCCATTTAACTGTTTGTTTAATATGACATAAACGAAAAATTTAACTGTTTGTTTAATATGACAAAACTAATCGCAAATACGATTACAATTAAAGAAAACAAACAAACTCACTCGGTGTTCGATCTTCTACAATCACGTCCAGGACAGTAAATGTTTTTCTGACAAGTTCATCAGACGTTTCAGCAGATCTTCGTTTTCTTCCAGACTCTGCCTTCCCGTTGCAGTCCACCTGAAATTATAAAGATGAATGTGAAATTTGATTGTCTGATTTCTGATTTTGCGGAAAACGTTCAGCATTTCTCCTACTTGAAACAAATATAGCCATTGAGAGAATGAAATAATAATAATAATAATAATAATAATAAAATAAATAATAATAATAATAATAAAATAAATCATCAACACGGAAATGACTGTTGTCTTCAAGTATTGTTAGTAACCTAATCAGAATTATTTATTTTTGCATTTACTGAATACATTGCGTAAAATCCTCGCATCACGAAACAATAAATAAATAAATAAATAAATATATAAATTAACTAATTAATTTTAATAATAATAAAACAGGTTTAGTACAACCGACGCAAAAGTTTGATTAGTAATGTTAAAACTTACAGGGTCACACTGAGATTTTTGATCTGGAGGACAAACTTTGACTGAACATTCTGTAGAGACTACATTGTTTTTGTTAAAGGTGAAAGCTTTCAACTTGAATGTGACGTTGTTTCCAGAACCTTCAGGTTCCTGTATCATCAGTTTACCGATCTCAGACGAAGGACAGCTGAAGAAAGAAACACAATTATCAACAAGTAACGACTAAACTTCATTTCTGTGTGACTATTTTAAGCTGCATCGTTCTGATTGAACAGGTGATGTGATAAAATGCAGATTGTATAATTATAACTTTGTACGCTGATGTTACTTTGATGACTGGATGACTGATAACAAAGGACTGATTATATTGTTAAATGATACTGTTTCAATAAATGGTGGGTCAACCTATAAATGAAGATATTGTTTTCACGGAGTAGAAGTCTAACTGTTGAACCATGTCGGTGAAGGTAATTCTAAGACTATTTTATACATATGAATAATTATTATATTCTGACGAAAAAATGAAATCCTAGAAATAGTCTTCCCTCCTCAACACAAGTAATATCCATATTTCTGTTTGCGGCTAAGAAAGTATTACATTCTAAATAGTTTTAATAATAAAATATTACCTGTTTTCAATGATTTTCAAAGTTTCACTATCGTCTCCAGTTTTCTGATTATCTGCAGTGCATGATTCTATTCTGAGGGTGGCTGATTCTGTCTCTGTTCAAAATATAATAGGATATTACAATTTGTAAAGGGTGTCATCAAAAAACAAATTATGTTCTTTGCTAGAATTAGTATTATTTAAAAATCAAGTTTTATTCAAAGCTCTGTAAATCAAATAGTTTTGTATCTCTGGAGTTAAATAACGTTAGCTAGTATCTAAATTTGAACACGTTACTAATAGTTAATACTTTTCCATTTAACTCTCATTTCTGTGTTATTCTGATTGGTGATATTCAAAGAAAATGATGGAAGATTTTTGAATATGTTAATATATAGTGACTGACACAAATATATTTACAGAGGAAACGAATATTTAATGTTTTTTTTTTTTTTTTTTTTTTTATAAACAAACTTAACTACGAGAAAAGAAAAAAAACAACAGAAGTGTTTCATATTTCCATTAATTATTTCAAAATTCATTCAATTAATAATATGGTACTAAAATTCATACATGTCTTTCTGTTCTGTCTTTTTCTTTAATATATTATTATTATTATTATTATTATTATATGTTTAACGCCTTTAAATAAATGTTTCACTTCTATTTATTTACTTTTTATTTTGTTTTCATTAATTTCAAAACTCCGAATGTGAAATCGAAAAAGTGGCTTGTGTTGAATCTATCTTAAGAAAATCTGATACAGGAAATGACTTAAACCCTAACACATAAATCTGTAAATAAAAAATATTATGAGTAATAGTTTCTGTTAAACACGAAATTATTAAAACTAGAAAGTTAATCTTTATCAGTTGTTTAGAGTTACCTGCGCATTTCACACCAGCATCGTTTTCATGTTTACAGTCAGAGTTACCCCATTGAAAATTACACTGTTCAAAACTTGTTTCATTTCCTAAACAGTGAATATAATTGAGAAAGATAGGTCCTGATCCTTCTCCAAAATAAGCATTACCAACGGCTGTTGCATTTGAACTGTAAAACATATTTTATACCATATTTGAAAAATGTTAGACACAATGTTTTACTGTTAAAATATGTCGTTTCTATACACTAGTGATAAAAGAGGCAATTTTAATTTTCATCAATAAAAATACAGTTAGTATTTCCACGGAAACACATTTTATTTTTTTATTTTCTTTGTTCCTTTTGGTTTTTGAGGCCTTGAAAGATAAATTTTAAAAAATGAAAGAAAAAACAATATATATTGGAAGATTTATTTAAAATGGAAATTGCTCGATTTAGAAAATGACAAAACTAAAAATTATGTCATGCTGATAAAAGATATGAAACATTTATATCAGCTACTTACACAGTGAAATCGAACATTTAGGTTTAAATATAATAATCATTATTAATATCTTACTTTGTGTTACCCCACATTCTGCAGTAAACAGCTGTTATAATAATCATTATTAATAACTTACTTAGTAAAACCCAGCATTCTGCAGTAAACTGCTGCATTGTAATCAGTATGATAGTGATGACAGACTGTGCCCCACATTCCAAGATATTTAATCTCTACTCGACCTTCTCGTTCTGATCTGCCTCCAACCAGACGAATCTTAATTTCTGAATCTTCCTCTGAAGAAAGAAAGAAAACAATAATAAAATGATTGTCATATCGCACAATAAATATAAAATCTAGCACACCAGCATCTTTCAGTTAGCTTTTATGATATCACTTATTTCGTGTTTGCGTTGTGTCTAAGACAATCAACGCTGTATTGAAAATAGCAAATGAAAAAAAATAAAAGCAATACAAATCTGTTCTAAAATATATTACCTCCACACAGCAAGCCTGTAAACTTAGTTTTTTCACTGGGGTCTAGATTAAAGTTAAACTGACACTGGTTAATATTAGTTTCCTTTATTCCACAGGTTACATCTGATGTCCAGATTTTTGTGCTGTTTGAAGTCAAATTGTGCTCTTGCGGAGTCAGTAGTATTGCTGTGTAACTTCTTTAGGCAAATAAATAAATAGAGAAAATCAAACAATTAAAATATATAAATACATACCAAACTGTTACATACTTGTTGTGCTTTATTATTATTATTATTATTATTGTTGTTGTTGTTGTTGTTGTTGTTATTATTAATTATTTTTATTTTTTATTATTATTTATTTATTCTTAGTTGTATTTTTTTATTCTCTATACATTTTTTTGTGATATTTTCTAAAATATTCTTCAGTGCGAGGAACTGCTGCGTGTTTTGAAGCCAAGTTGAATTGTTTCAATGTTGACTTACTCGTTATATCCAAGAGTTCTGCACATAACTTTAGCATCTGCTGGACTGATTTCTATATCGTACAGTCTGCCCCACTCATTGTCTTTTTTCAGTTCAACTACACCGTAGTTACTGGTTGGGCCACCAACTAGTCGTAATTCATATTCTGATGTGTTATCTATAACCAAAAACATCAAATTAAATACAGTCAGAGATAGCACAGCTTTAACAAATAGTTCAACCCTTCCCCATTTAACTTTTATTATTTGTGGAGTTCATGTTATTTCGTATAGTTTTGTTTCCTATGACCGCTAATTAACTGTATACATTCACAACAAAACTGAAATAAGTTTTGATAGAATTGTCATAATTCTCGAACTGTGTGACAGTCAACATTATGGAAAATTACAAAGGAAATTAAACCAAACACATTAATTAAATTAAGTAATAAAACATGAAGCCTATTGTAAACTGATAGTTTTGACATGAATACCTGAACACTTGACATCTACAGACAGACAGTCTTTCGTTTCATCGCGAAGTTTGAGAAGACATAGATGAAGACCAGGCTCGGAATTAGAACAATCAGCGATGTACTTCCATTTACTGCCAGTAACCTTTACACCACTAGTAGTAGGTTTACTTCTGTTAAGAAAAATATAATACATTTCTTAATGTTAGTTGATTACAGGTTAATATATTATTATTATTATTATTATTATTATTATTATTATTATTATTATTATTATTATTATTATTATTATTATTATTTCTACTATACGAGCAAACATTTTCCTTCTGAAAAATAGTTTCTTCTGTGTGTATTTGTAACAGATAGTAATACTGAAAGAAACATCAACGAACAATCATCAGTAGAGTAAGAGCGACAGAACATTTACTAAAAGATAAAACTAGATATTAATCAAAAACTCTAAAAATGATTTTCCATTTATTTAGAAAGGATAATCGCTCGTCTGCAGATCATTTACTTTTTTATCATGTATTTATAATCACTTAATGATTTTATCGACATCAGTAAGAAAAAGCCATCGCCACCACCGACATCATCATCATCAATAACTTTTGTTAGTGTTATTTATTTGTTCATACATTAAATATGTTAACACTGAAGATTGGAAAGGCGTACTAACGTTGCATAGCCCATTTGTCTGCACACAACTTCTGCCGCATCGGAATCTCTCGTCTTTTGTCTGACAAACCGATTTCCATTCTCCATCCTCCAATACCTCAAGTCTTCCGATGTTTTCACTGCTCCCACCCGCCAGCCGCAGTTCGTACGGTTTAGGGTTTTCTGTTACAGTGGAGAAAAATACAACTTTTATTTAATTACAGTTATATATATTTATTTACTTATTTATTTATTTTTCTATTTCTTTATTATCGAAGATATAAATATTTATGTACAGTTTTGATTGAATTCATATTTAGTGTATGCTGTTCCATTCATATTTCGTTTATTTTTATTTCTTACATTTTCACTGGTTTTTATTAATTTTATTTAAACTATCATATTTTAGATTTTTACTGATGGAAAGAGCAAGAAAATAGAAACAAAAAGTAACAACTACGATATTTTCTGTTTCTTCTGTTATTCTTCATAATTAAACAGATTTACGTTTCGTAATACAAAAAAGTAAAAAAGAAAAAAGAAGCTAAGTAGTATTAGTAGTAGTAGTGGTAGTAGTAGTACTACTACTACTACTACTACTACTACTACTACTACTAATAATAATAATAATAATAATAATAATAACACTAATAGTGATACTGACAATACTTTTTACCATCACATATAATTCCGACAGCATCACCACTATCGCACTCATCACTGCATTCTGTAATATACCATCCATCACAATCATATACGTCCAGTTCATATCCATTGCACCAAAATAAACCTGAAAAGACTGGTCCACTTCCCACTGGGAAGAATCCTTTACCACGTGGCATACCATAGACACTGTTGAAAACAGTCATAGAAGTTTAACTGTAAGCCTAGTCTTATACTAATTGAATAGATGTAACTATGTTCTATGCAACAGAGTCGTTAATTTTCTTTAATCAGCTTCCATGACCTTGCACAGCGTATGTAAATGTATGTAGTGTATCATTCTTTATTGAATGATGTTATATTATATGAAATGAAAATAATGATTTTGGAAGAAAGACTTAATCATAATTTTGCAATACTAAACCTAATATAAGAAAGGAATAAGAAAGAAAACAAAGAAAAATGAAGACAACGTTTTTCTCTTTTAATCTGATACTTTGGCTAAAAATGAAATGAGAACAGAAAATGCATACTATTTGTTTTCTGTAAGAAAATTGAATATTTATATAACTGTTTATCTCATGGGCATCTCTCTGCATAATCCCGAAAACGAATTAGAAATACTTCAATCATCCTGAAGCTCAGTGGAAATATCAAACACCACCACCAACAAGAACAACAGGTTTGTACAATAAACAGTCACTTTACAATGATCTCATTTGATTTTGTTATAATTTTTACTAATAATATTTGGATATATGGGACAGACTAGTCCATCGTACGAATAAACTTTAAGAATTGTGCGGAGATTTTACACAATGTGACAGTTTAATTTAACACATATAATGAAAGTAAAACTTCTCTTTCAGTTAGATGTGAATAATTAGTATATGCACTTGTGATAAACAGTTAAGTATATTCTGGCTGCAGTGGGAAATAAGAGAAAAATGTGAACTGATGAAGAGAACAATCACACCACACACTCTAGTCTCCCAGTGTTATATGCTTTCTTCTGAAACTGCGGTGAGACTTTTCAGTATAATTATAAGTGACTTTTGAATACTGATGATGTGAAGTTAGTTGTCGTAGTGATGATGGTGTGAGAAAAGTAATACAGAGAACAATCAGTAGTGTTTGAAATGTACTTACTTCATGTAACCGAGAGTCCTACAAATTGCAGTAGCATCAAAGACGTTAAATGAATAACAAAACACGCTCCCCCATTCACCTTGGTACAGAACTTCTAATCGACCTTCTTTACTTGTATTACCACCAACTAGTCGCAAATCCACTTTATACAGAGAAAGAAAAAAAAAATATATATATATAGACATACAAACACGGCTGTGTGAAAATATTGTAGTGAATTTTAAATATGAACAAACATAATTGGAGAACTGAATAGAGAAACCCTAGAAAACAAAGAGTCATTCACAATGTTAATCATTTCAGTAGAAACTTGATTCTATTTTGTTAAATTGTGGATAATGTTTAAGAAGTGTTTTAAAACAGTAATTTCTACACGGACAATGACAGAGTTCATCATCTTGAACTCAGACTTAATGAGTATAGTTTTTATATAGTAAACAGAAATTACGTGGCTCAATGTCAGCAATCTTAGATTCCACTTCTGCCGATCCCGTTACATCTGAGAATAAAGAGAAAACTTTTCAAGTGAGTATGTTCCTGGGCCGAAAACTTACTTCAGAAACAAAGCAAATCAACATTAATTTATCACAGCAATTAATAATAATAATAATTATTATTATTATTATTATTATTAGTATTATTATTATGAAGTTCATTATGGAAACAACAATTTGTTCCTACTTGTAGAAAATTCAAATGTAAGTTCTTCATCTAAAGATACAGCTTCTGATTCTGAAACTGAAGACCCGTCTTTGAGGTTGATGTTGAACTGTACAAAGTAGGAGTCTATTGAGTTGACTGTGTTTGTGATATTCTGTTGGAGTCTGCCATAAAAAAGAAAGTGTGGTGTGTATATATACATACATATATATATATATATATATACATACATACATACATATATATATATATATATATACACACACAACTACTACTACTACTACTACTGATAATAAATATTTTAACAATAGGAGAAAATATTCGAAAATCTGACGTGAAATCTCAATAAACTAATTTTAAAAAAATATAAAAAAAGCAACAAAAAACAATTATGGTAGTAGTAATGATGATAATAATGACAACAACGACTACAACAACGAACCTTTCAAGTTCTTTGGTTCTTATCACTTTGGTGACAGTCACGATTACGGCATCATTGTTTTGTCCACGACAAGTGACACTGACTTTTGTATCGAAGTTTGTCATGTACTTTTCACTGAACTG
Source organism: Chrysomallon squamiferum (assembly GCA_012295275.1). NCBI lineage: Eukaryota > Metazoa > Mollusca > Gastropoda > Neomphalida > Peltospiridae > Chrysomallon > Chrysomallon squamiferum. The sequence continues at coordinate 1,808,733 of CM022675.1, forward strand.
AACGATCACATCTCGAGTTCGACCTCCATTTAGCTTTAAAAACAAATCACTATTTACACTTTATGTTTAATATCACTTTCTAAAGAGACAACAACCAAATATATGTATGTATGTTTGTTTGTATGTATGTATGTACGTGTGTGTGCATATATATATATCTATATATCTATATATATCTATATATCTATATATATCTATCTATATATATATATATATATATATATATATATATATATATATATATATATATATATATATATATATATATATATATATAGATATATATATATATATATTCATAACTTTTCCGCTGATATAAGAAGCCAACAGGCACAAGCAACATTAAATTTATTTTATTTAATCTTTTTATACAAGTAACAACATATATAAACATAGTTCATAAAGAAAAGAAGTAAAATAAAAAATATAAAAATAACAGACAGAACTGACCTCAGTCACCCCTCCACATTCACTGTCCTGAACACTGAGAGCCACACCTTGTTTCCCCGGGGGTAGGTCTGACGGCGCGAATTTGCAACTAGGCATGTTTCTTTCACCTTTAGCATAGACGACACCACTGAATGTTACAGCAGGATTAATCACAATCAACATAGAACTTTCTTCACAGCTAAGTTCATCTGAAAATATTTCAATTAGCATTTGAAAGGAGGAACAACAACAACAACAACAATAATTATAATATAATAATAATAATAATAATAATAATAATAATAATAATAATAATAAAAACACAGGTCGGAAACAAAATGTATTTGACATCAAATAATTACATCAAGTTTGAATTAAGATTAATTTATAATACGACATTATTTATTATAGACATAAATATTATCTAATTCTTGTTCTTTTACTTATTTGTTACAATTTTTATGATCATTATTATTATTATTATTATTATTATTATTATTATTATTACTAATATTATAACCATTTACTTTACTTTTCTGAGAGGCGAACAGTAAATTTAATAACACTGACATTAAACAAAAGAATCTGAATTTGATGTAAAACACAATCTCTCTCTCTCTCTCTCTGTCTCTCTCTGAACACACACACACACACATACACACACAAACATACAGATAACTGGTCAAATCATTTTAATAAATTACATTATTAAAAATAGCAGGAATTACACCTATCCTTTATTAGTACATACAAAACTGTGGTAGACATAAAGGTATTATTTTGTTAACTAATTTGAATCACTCACATCTTTTCTTTTCGCAGTGGTCACCATAGAAACCAGATGGACAGAAACACGCCTGGTTTCCATTATCATTGTAACAGATACCTCCATCAGAGCCACAAGAGTCAGTCTGATTGGTACACGGACTTGAACCACTCAAACCTGAAGAAATAAATAAATAAATAAATAAATAAATAATAATCATAATAATACTAATACTAATACTAATACTAATACTAATAATAGTAGCAGGAGTAGTAGTAGTAGCAGTCGTAGTAGTAGTAGGAGTAGTAGTAATAATAATAAAAGATGAAGAGAAGGAAACATAAAGAGTGATTAGTGGTTGCACGTTTGTTTACTTGGTTTTGTTTTGTTGTGTTGTGTTTCTTTTCAGCTGCACTTTCATATAAAACATTTCAGAAATTAAAATTTAAGAACGAAAAACTAAAAAAAAAACTCACTTGTTTCCAGGTCACAGTTGTAGCCAGTGTAGTCATTTCCACAGTCACAGGTGCCGTCATTTTGACAAGTTTTATTATTAGCACAATCCTGACCCTGTCGTCTGCAGTCGAAATACTCTTCACCTGTAAACAAGTACAACATTTTAACATAGGATAACTTTCATGACTGAAAATTGTTATTAAATAAAAGAAAAACAAAAATATATATATTGTGACATATTTTAGTTTAAATTCCAATAGAGGTAGTAGAAATAATAATAATACTAATAATAATAATAAGAAGAAGAAGAACAATAACAACAACAACAACAACAATAGTAATAATAATACTACTACTACTAATAATAATAATAATAATAAAATAGAAGAGAATTGACATTAGGAAGAGTAATGTGGAGATAACCAGTAGATATATTGTGACTAATATTAAATAAAAAAGCAGCATATCGAAATTATACAGTCATCAACATTTTTGTTTCAGATTTTATTTATTTATTTATTTATTTATTTATTTACAAATATTAATCATTATTTTACTTTTTTTATCTGAATTATAGAGTTTTTTAAAATGATTTAAATTGATCTATATATACCGTATTTAATGTTCTTAACCCTATTTCACTATGTAAAAGAAAACATATATCGTCATTTAACGAAATTGTTTCTAAAATATAAATGTTATGATTTGAACGATGTATTTTTTCAAAATTTTCAAATTCAGACACATACAATATTTCTATAAAGAAACAGAGAAGATAAGAAAGTTACCTAGAGTGATGTAACAACTTAGAAGTATCAGATACACGCATGATATCCGCATATTTGGTTTATTCTGAAAAGAAGATTAAATAAATTAAAAAACAAAAACAACAACTAATAAATAAAAAATAACAAATAAATAAATAAATAAATATATAAATAAATAAATAAATAAATACCTATGATGTTATAGTTTATGAATAGTATTGTGTGTATGTCTGTGTGTCTCTGTGTACCGTCATATATAGGTGCTTTGTGATAATCAAAGATACGTCATAAAACATTAGAGTATTAAGACAATCATTTACTGATATGAAACACACTTTTTCTTAACATCGTAGTATCATAAATTTAATTTTTGTACCCACCAAAATCCATTAATACATACCTACTTACAAACATACATACATAAACAAAAAATAGTACACACAAATCTGGGTAATTTGCGCAAACTGACACCTTACCCAGTTTTCTAATTTGATTGCTATGTAATAGCTGGTACAGTCACTGTTGAAGTTAAACAAGCCGAGTCGCAGTGGTGAGTGTATGGACCAATCGAGACTGAAGTAATGTAGATATGTATTTACAGAAAGTGGACACTAAACAAGTTATGCAAATTACATTGACTGAAGTAATGTACATATTTATTTACAGAAAGTTGACACTAAACAAATTATGCAAATTACATTGACTGAAGTAATGTAGATATGTATTTACAGAAAGTGAACACTAAAGAAGTTATACTCTTACATTGACTCAAGCAATGTACATATATATTTACAGAACGCGGACACGAAACAAGTTATAGTACAAATTTACAGACAACGGATGAAACAAACTGATTGAAGTAAAATGTGTGCTAATGTACATAAATGTGAGTACAATTGTCCACTGAAATAACGTGCTTACATATAAATAAAGCGTAGATATATGTAAATTGATCTTCCTGCAAATGTACAGAAGTCAAATATGCACATAAGCAAAAAAGGAAAAATAAGATTAATAAATAGACAAATAAGAGGACACATAGAGAGCTAGATAAATAAATAGATTGGCAGATAGATGGAAAACTGATAGGTCGATGGATATATATAGAGATAAAGAGATAAATAGCGAGACATAGAGCTAGACAGGTAGATATATTGACAGACAGACAGACGCTGAGACAGACATATCGATAGATAGACATTTATCGAAAATGGATTGAACAACAAGATTCTGACATGTATGTCTGCGTGTATGAGTCTATGTGTGCGTGGATGCGTATGTGTATGTGAGTATGAAAATATGCAAGATATATGTGTGTATGTGTGTATGTATGTGTATTTTTATTATTATTATTATTATTATTATTCTTTTATTATTATTATTATTATTTTATTATTTTATTATTATTATTACTATTATTATTATTATTATTATTGTTATTATTATTATTACAAACTCACAGACATACATACATAAAGTCGCGCACATAATTATATTTAAGTTAAAAAAATCCAGACTGAAAAGAAATAATAAAAGAAAAACATTAATATATCAGATAATATTTGTTTGTTGACGTACAACAAGCGAGTGAAAAACACAGCGTGGAAGACGTGTAATAGTGTAGATGAGCAGTGAGGCATCGCAAGTGTGTTTATATTAGTTCACTACAAGAATCTAGTCAAACGTTGTCAAACTAGTTTTCTTAATACTTTCTTCAAAACACCTTTTAAATTTTACTGACAAAATATCAGCTGCTTTTATAGTGAAATATTAATGCCATAAGAAATTTAAAACACACACACACAGACAGATAGACAAACACACACACACACAGACACCCACACACACACATACACACAGAGATATACAGAATACAGGCCAACAAACAGCAAGCCATACACGACCAGTGAAACATTTTCGTAGACCAGTAGACGCTAGATGTCTCCAGGTAAAACTGTTTGTATGTCTAACAAAAACTACACGAATAGATGACTTATTATCTACACAGAAATGGGAGACTAACTCTCGTAACGCCTGGATGAGTTTAGTCAAGCTGAGGACGATGTTTTAGTCTCCTTTCTTAACATTTTCTTAAACACAGTTACAAATATCTGAAAAGTGTCAGCTTGTGTCTCAAAAATAAATAAATAAATAAATAAACTAATCACAAAAAGTATCATAGAGTATTAACATATAATAATAAAATGAATTGAAAATAATAAAAAAAATAGCGCTTACTAAAGTAAACTGAAATGGAATAGAATATACTGAAATTAACAACAATAACCAACTGAAAAACAGAGGTATAGATAGAAAGACAGAAAACAGATATATAAAGAAGTAGATAGATACATAGATGTATACATTGAGAGAGAGAGAGAGATCAGATCTCATCCTTTTTTATATTTCCACTGTGTTTGGCAAACGATGTTTTATTTGTCATCAAACTAAAAGTGATAAAATGCAACAAAAATAAAAAAAAGTAAAATAAAATAATAAATACAAATATATTACTCACTAATGTGGCTGAAACAATGTGTAAAAATAAATTAATAAATAGTAAACTTTTCTACTAGGAATAATCTCACAAAACAAAGATTACATGTTAACAGATACATTCAAGTATTAATTCTTTGTTCTGTACTGTGTTGTTAATTGTCTGTTTACACCATTCGACTGAAAATACAATTTCGTGTCATCTCGTAATCCCCGCTACGATAAGATGTGTTTTCTTTACTCTGTAATCAAACATCAGAAGATTTAATTATGATAAAACTTTATTTATTGTCGTGTTGTTAATTGACTGTTTACATGAAATGTCTGGAACCTCTCAGAGACAGTCTGTATATTGACTTATGTCACTGTAACATTCTTACTCTGCACTTTTAGAAAGAAAACAATGAGAAAAGACGTTATTCAGAAGTATATATTATCACATATTCACTGGTCCAAAATGAGTCTTAGTATTAGCATTACTGTTAATGTATCAGTAGTAGTAGTGGTTGTAGTAGTAGTAGTAGCAGCAGTAAGTGTAGCAGCATTGTGTACGTAAAGTACATTTCCTGACGTGTCACAGATACAAAATATAAAATTAGTGACTTATACATTTATTGAAGTTGCATACAAATAAGACTACTTAAAGTGTACTTACACATTTATTGAAGTAAAATAAGCACATAAACACACACACAAACACACACACACACTCAGATATATACATATATGTAAATGCGAGTTGAACGTACCTTGTTATTGTAACACTCTAACCGTTTTCATCGCTTATATTGTATGATGTGTTTCGAAAGAAATGTAAAAATCTGTATTAAGTGGAGCTTTTCACTATTTTTGTGATAAGAAAAGAAAAAGATGGCTTCAATGCATCACCGACTTTAAATCACATGTCATGTGAAGTCATAACTACTGTATACAAACTTTTCTTTTTTTCTTTTATTATTATTATTATTATTATTATTATTATTATTATTATTATTATTATTATTATTATTATTATTATTGTTGTTTTTTTTTGAGTTTTTTATTTCGTGTTTGGCTGATTTCATGGTCAAAATTATGACTAAGAAAATCACGAGGATGAATTATTTGTATGATAAAAGAGGTAAGCAGGTTAAAAGAGAACACACACTTGTCAGATTGTATTAAACACGATTAAATGCACGTACGTCAATCATTTAGTCTTTTCTACCTGTATTCCCTTTTAAAAATAGATATGTTTTAAAGCTGTAATAGTCATATCTAAATCTTATAATCTTTGTGTTATTTAATTTGGTAAATTATGTGTTTATTCTTGAGTAAGTGAGAATTCTAAGTTTAAATCATTTGTTCTTAAAGATAAATTTGAAAGGTTTTATTTAATTGCTAATTTATTTCTGACTTAGTGGAAATCATATATTTATCTCATATTTTAATTTTGAATAAGTGAGAACGATGTTTATTCACAGCACTAAAACAGAAATGCACCTACACAAACATACACACACAGACATGCACACACAGCTGATATTTATAGATATATGTATGCATGTATGTATAGTAATAAAATCTTAATGACAGAGATAACGACTGGCGACGTGTCGAAGATAACCTGTTTGTGTTTGTAGAATAAAAGGTACAAGAACCGAGGTATTACGCACAATTTTACGTGTAATATACGGAAATCTTACACAAAACTGCATGTATAATATACATGGGCGACAGACCTCATACAAGCTAAGTGATTTCAATAAAACTCCAAGATGACATTTATATAATGCCCATCACATGGGGCGTGTCTCTAAACAAATAAATAAATAAATACATAAAATGCTACTACTACTACTACTACTACTACTATTACTACTACTGTTACTACTACTACATCTACCACTACTACTATTGCTGCTACTACTCTTACTACAGCTACTGCTACTACTACTACTACTACTACTACCAATAATAATAATAATAATTATTATAATAATGATAACACTTTATCTTCTATTACTTCTGTTATTAATACATTTATTACAACTACTATTTTTGCTGTTATACCTACTACATCTATGAATGCTGCTGTCATTACTTTTACTCCTACTACAACTACTAGAGCTAGCACTAGTGGATATAGTCATACATGACTAAACAAGGACTTAGAAGACCAGTTAGAAATAAAAACTGTGACACAGACTTTACACGTATAATGAAAGCCAATCTCATTATAAAGTATTACAGATATGTCCGCGGATGCAGATTTCAATGTATTTCAGTTTGATGTATGATTAATTATTCTCTACTTTAAGAAACAAAACAAATAGAAAATGCCTTTTAAACAAACATTTATTATCATATATTGACGGACCTAAATGAGCGTTAGTATTAGCGTTAGTGTTAGAATCAATCGTAATAGTAGTAGTAGAAGTAGTAGTAGTAATAGTAGTAGCAGCAGTAACAGAAGGTATAGAACTAATAATAATATTATTATTATTGTTATTATTATTATTAGTAGTAGTAGTAGTAGTAGTAATAGTAGTAGTAGTAGTAGTTGTAGTATTAGTAATGCATTTAAATGCGTACAAATATATTCATTGAAATGTTTCCGTGAACCTACCTTGTTTCTTGTGACACTCAGAAAAGAAGCTTTGTCCTCACTTATACAGTTCTCGTTCTGTTTCTCGTTACATATGTGTTTTTCTCTACCTCATTGTCGTTTCGTATAATTTGATATTTTAATTAGTTGTTTTTGTATTTGCTATGTATTTGCTTGTATGATATTTTGTTAGGGTTAACGCACTTTTTCTCGTTCTGTTTCTCCCTACATAAGTGTTTTTCTCTACCTCATTATCGTTTCGTATAATTTGATATTTTAATGAGTTATTTTTCGATTTGCTATGCATTTACTTGTATGATATTTTGTTAGTGTTAACGCACTTTGTTCTCTGCTTTTAGCTTCCAGTCAATATATCTGTCTGTGTAACTTATTTGTATTAATTTTGTTTTCATGATAACTATTAATGTTTCTTTTTAATACGAAATACGTAATAATAATAATAATAATAATAATAACAACAATAATAATAACAAGAAGAAGAAGAAGTTGAAGATGAAGAAGAAGAAGAAGAAGAAGAAGAAGAAGAAGAAGAAGAAGAAGAAAAAGAAAGATAAATTTGCATATGTAATGCCTCGAATTTGACTTCGACATGCTCATTCAATTTTCTCATTTCTTAATTATTATATTTTTTTTAAATCCATTAAATATTCACGTGAAAGGTTTCAGCGGCATTTATCAAGAAAATAATAATAACAATAATAATAATAATAATAATAATAATAATAATAATAATAATAATAATACTTTTTTTCTTTCTTAAAAATTGGAAAACAAAGTCGTTAAATAAAAAAGAAAAAAAAAGAATAACATAAATGCACCACGCAGTAGGATGAACAACTAAGTAAATAAATAAATAAATAAATAAATAAATAAATAAATAATTAAGTAAATAAATAAATAAATACATCGTTTCCAATCAATTCTAGGTCACTCTATGTTTTTCTTCTTCTTCTGCTCACGATTCAGAAATAAACACGATAAACAAGACAGTGGATACATTGGTAAATCATAGACAGATTCAGTAGAATTATAAATAATCTGCATTATTGTATGTCGATCGCTTTGAGGACCACAAGACTGTGGCAGAATTTCTTTTAAAGTTTTAAAACAATGACAACCGTAAACCTTATATCTTGCTAAGGTGTTTGTTGATAAAAAAAATTGTAACTTTCATTCCTTTGACTTTTTCCCCTATATTCAATTATTCATATGGATATAAAACTTGATTTTGTATCACTGAACAAAAGCAAAACTAAAATAAAATAGAGGAATCAGTGAATTACAGGCATAGATATGTAAATAGACAGATAGACAGACAGGAGATAGATAGATAGATAGATAGATAGATAGATAGATAGGTAAATAGACAGATAGGCAGACAGGAGATAGATACATAGATAAATACACAAATATATAGATCCATAGATACACAGAGATAGAGAGATAAATGAACAAATCGACAAATAGATATTTCTCAGAAATGGTATGAGCAATATGGAGAGATTAGTTTGTACAAAAAGATTCTGACATATATGTAGGTAGTATATGTGTGTCCGTGTGTATGTGTGTTTGTGCATATATAGGCAAACACACAATAATAATAAATCTAATAATAAAATGAGATAAAGAAGTACAAATATAATTTGTTAAAAAAATGTTCGATGATAATTCTCACCTGTTAGACATGAGTTTAAACATGTTAAAAAAAAAGAATTTAAATAAATATCTTGAATGATGCAGCTGCAGAAACGTATCGATATATTTTATACCATACTGAGCTACCCTCCTTAGAGAAATAAAATTATAACAAATACTAATGGCTGATAGATATATTTAAACAAATACCTTTATTTTATTTTGAATAGTGTATACGCATTCATCTGAAAATACAATTTCGTGTCACACGCTAACACCTGCAGATATAAAATCTTAGTGCATTTATTTTTTACTCTACGAAAATCAAGCTTAATTTAACATCGTAGTTTATTTTGAAAATAATTCAGTACAGTGTCTGAAAGTTCTCACAATCTGTGTAGAAAGAGCCCTGAATTTTCATGATGATCGGTTAGTCAGACAGGCGTCAAAGCAACAACTTTTAAACTTGTGTTGATGGCGGAACAGTAAAACTGCTTCTACTAGGATAGTCAAACTTGATTTATAGAGTCACTCAGTTTACTGAACAACTTTTAACTTATGTTGATGGCGGAACAGTAAAACTGCTTCTACTAGGACAGCCAAACTTGATTTATAGAGTCACTCAGTTTACTGAACAACAACTTTTAACTTATGTTGATGGCGGAACAGTAAAACTGCTTCTACTAGGATAGTCAAACTTGATTTATAGAGTCACTCAGTTTACTGAACAACTTTTAACTTATGTTGATGGCGGAACAGTAAAACTGCTTCTACTAGGACAGCCAAACTTGATTTATAGAGTCACTCAGTTTACTGAACAACAACTTTTAACTTATGTTGATGGCGGAACAGTAAAACTGCTTCTACTAGGACAGTCAAACTTGATTTATAGAGTCACTCAGTTTACTGAACAACAACTTTTAACTTGTGTTGATGGCGGAACAGTAAAACTGCTTCTACTAGGATAGTGAAACATGATTAATAGAGTCATTCAGGTTACTGCACAACAACTTTTAACTTGTGTTGATGGCGGAACAGTAAAACTGCTTCTACTAGGATAGTGAAACATGATTAATAGAGTCACTCAGGTTACTGCACAACAACTTTTAACTTGTTTTGATGGCGGAACGGGCGAGTGGGCGTCTCGTCAGCGGCATCTGATGAGGTTTGTGATGTCGTGGTTGCACTTTGTCGTCCTGTGTTCCAGGATATTGTCTGTGTGCGGAGTCTAAACAAACGTACATTAGACAGAGCGTATTCAAATCATAAAACATATATACACACACATACACTCATACACACACAACACACACAACACACAAAAAACACAACACACACAACACACACGCAACACACACAAAACAGACAACAAACGCACACATACTAACACACAACACACACACATACACACACAGCACATACACACAACATACACACAAACCATACACATACAACTCGCACACAATACACATACACTACACACACATGCACACACATTTACACACAACACACACGCATTCACACACACAACACAGACATACACACATACACACATCACCCACATACACACACAACACACACAACACACACGCAGACACACGCACTCGTACACACACATATACGGTAATTATTTTAGAAATAAGTCAATTAACGGAAAGTCATTTAGTGTTTGAAATTAACTGAATAGTAAAAAAACAGACGAACATTAGACAGACAGTATTCAAATCATAAAACACACACATACACACACACACACACATATACCTGAAATATATTATAAACCAGCCACTGAACGGAAATTTACTTAGTGCTTGAAATTAATTCAATAAAAAAAAAAAAAAAAACCAGTCAGTCAAGTAGGCAGTATTACTGCGATGTTTAAAAATAAAACACTAAGTTATATTTGAAGAAGATTGTGTGCACATTCTGAAAAAAAGCTAATATTTTGGATAATGCAGCTACTGGAATGTATACATAATTTTTATACTAAGTGAAGTTACCGTCATCAAACAAATAAAATTATAACAAACTGAGAGACATATGCAAAAACTAATTTTTTACTTTGAATAGTGTATACACCTTTCATCTGAAAATACTACTTTGTGCCACACCCTAGCATCCGCAGATATAATGTTTATCTCAGAGCATTTCTTGTTTACACTGCAGAAATCAGAAAACACATAACATCAAGTTTAATTTATACATCGTAATTAATTTATTATTATTATTATTATTATTATTATTATTATTATTATTATTATCATCATCATCATCGTCGTCGTCGTCGTCATATCCTCATCATTATTTTGTAATTTTCAATGAAAAAAATGTGTTTATTTCTCAACATATTGATTCCTATTGCAAAATTTCTTTACAAATGATTTAATATTGACAAAATCAGAAATGTTGAAGTTCTAAATATGTAATTATTCCTTGTTAGATTTGATAAATTTCTAGTCGTACATAGTGGTACATTTACGACTTTATCTCTGTTGTTTGACAGAATCGAAACGTCTTATCAGTTGTGCTCGTGTGTCAAATTAACCATGACTTATCCTTCTTACTCTTTTGTTCTGAAACTAAGATTTGAAAATGTTTTATATTTCAGGGTAGATAACTGAATACGTTTATAATACTATTCTACATGTCTACTGTGACAGCAGTTTAATAACGCTTGTTTCAAGTATCTCAAACTCTCTAATAACTAATATTAATTTTATTTAATATAATTTGTACAGCAGTTACAATCCTCTTCACTTTTATCAATGACAATCATTCACATATTACATCGCATTGTTCATACAGTGGTGAAGCTCTTCTGTTTGGTTAAATAACATTAAAACATTTAGTGTTAATAGATGCACACGGAGCTATACATAAATAATAATAATAATAATAATAACAACAACAACAACGATACATTTAATAATACTGAAAAAATGGACTAATAATCAAATAATCGATGCAAGAGAAATTAATATACAGACACATACACAGACACACACACACACACATGTCGTTAATCTAATCAGTGTGGGAAGTAACTTGTGATTTAATATCGACAAAGCACACTCAAATGCTTTTCCTCCGCAATTAATTTATACTGAACCTCCCGACTGTGCATAAAGACAAATGAGAAGCAAAAAATGTTAGCAAATAGGAAGACTAAAACGAGTGAAGTAATTTGTTTTCTTACATGGAGTAATCATAGTAATTATATGTACATGAATTAATATGCAAATAATATTTACAACGCATTAAATAAAACAAATCACACGAGATTCATTGCTTCAAGCTTTATTCGATAAAGAAGTTAAATGTAAAATTATAATTAATAAATAAACAAAACAATGCATTTTAAATATAATAAAATACAAAAGCGATAATTATTAGTAACAAAAGAAGCAATAACATATAATAATAATAATAATAATAATAATAATAATAATAATAATAATAATAATAGTAATAATAATTATTATGTTTATAATGTAGACTCTTTACCAGACGAAGCACAACAAAAAAATATATTAAAGTGAGCATAAAAATCCCACAAAAAACAAACAAAAACAAAAATCCCATAAATTAATCAAAATAGAAAAAAAAATATGTATATATAATACAAAATAATTCATTAGTTTAAATGGTTCGTTAGACCAGTGAAATTTAACTTGACTATAAGAAGCAAAACTAAATAAATAAAAAATAAATAAATAAAACAAATTAATAATATTTATAATAATAATAATAATAATAATAATAATAATAATAATAACAACAATAATAATAATAATAATATTTAGTTCTATCTACTAAAGCAAAGAAGATTTTTGAACAATATAAAGATACTTTTTAAAAGGCGTTCTGCGTTTTAGTTTGCTTCTACATCAAATATGAAATGTTTGTCAGGGTAACTAAATTTGATGTTTGTCGACATCTTCCTTCTTCAGACTGGAATTTTTCTTCCTCAGGAAGACGATCACCACAATCCCAATGACAAGTGAGAAGATGATCACCATGGCAACACAGAGACCAATCAGAATCGTGTTGTTGATATCAACTCCATTAGATCCATGCTTGTCACGTGGTGTCTGTGAGATACCTAGAACGGGGTAATGTTTTACATGTCACACGTTTGTTTTCTTTCTTGCAAGAAGTATAAAGAAAGTCCACATTTAACAGTTGGTTCAATCTGACAAAACTAAGCCAAATACGAGTTATCCTGTAAGAACAAATTAATGAAATAAATCAATAGCAGATGTCTAAAATAAACTCATTCGATGTTCGATCTTCATTCATCACGTCCAGAACAATATATGTCTTTCTGACACGTTCATCAGACGTTTCAGCAGATCTTCTTTTTCTCCCAAATCCTTGCTTGCCATTGCAGTCCACCTGAATTGAAAGTTTGTATGTGAACATTTTAGCACAACGTTAGAGTGTGTGTGTGTGTGTGTGTCTGTGTCTGTGTCTGTGTGTTTGTGACTGTTTAATTTGAAGTATCAAATACAGAAAATAAGATTGCTTGATAAAAAATATTAGTAATTATAATAATAAAAGAATAATAGAGTAAAATGAATGGACAATAACAAATTAAAAAATAAAATAAAATTTAAAACAAATACCCAAAACAACCTTGGATATTTATTTGGTTCTTTTCTTATTCTTTTTTTGTTTTTGTTGTTAATAATAATAATAATAATAATAATAATAATAATAATAAAATGAAAAGAGAAGAAAAAAGAAGAAGAAGAAGAAGAAGAAGTGTTTACACAGAAATGATCGAACCTACTGGGTCACAGAGAGATTTTTGATCTGGAGGACAAACTTTGACAGAACATTCTGTAGAGACTGCGTTGTTTTTGTTAAAGGTGAAAGCTTTCAACTTGAATGTGACGTTGTTTCCTGATCTTTCAGGTTCCTTTATCATCAGTTTACCGATCTCAGAGGAAGGACAGCTGAAAAAAGAAAGAATATTATGTTCCAGTCACGACAAAGCATCATTTACCTTTAATTACTTGGTTTCTGTAGAAACTAATCGTGCGATGTAAAGCAGATCGTTTATTTATAACTGTGTACGCTGATCACTTTTGTGCACGATTGACTGTTTTCTGTGGAAATATCTACTTATTTCAGTCAGAAGGCTGAGTGTATTCATTAATTATGTCTCAACAAATAAACCGTCAGCTCAAAAAATGAAACCATTGTTTTCACGAATTACAATTTGTATTGTCTAATCATCTAAGTCTACTGATTAACTGTAGACACGGTTTATAGACAAATAATTGTTTCATTTTGACGAAACATTCATATCCTAGAAATAATCAATCCCTCTTTAACACAAATAAATATTAAATTGCAAACCTGGTCTGCTAAGCAAATATCAGTACACAAATAGTTTTATTATCAGAAAATTACCTGTTTTCAATGATTTTCAAAGTTTCTCTGTCTTCTCCTGTTTTTTGATTATCAGCACTGCATGATTCTACTCTTAGAGTGCCTGATTCTAGCTCTGAAACGTATTACCGTATTGCCGCTTGACAAAGTTCTTATTTTAAACAAATTCATATTGTAGTCAGGATTATGTAATTGTATGAAAAATGTATGTTTTCACAGTAATTCTATTTGAATATGTGAATGCATATATTTTTTCAAAATAATGGAATATCTGATATATTAGTCTTTGCGCACGTGTGTGCATATGCATTTGTAAATGTGCATATCTGTGCAATCAGTATAACTGTATTTCAAACTTCACCTGAAAGGCTGCTTTCGAAAAAAAAAAGAGGAATATTTGTAGATCAGGGACATTTCTCTTATTTTTTAATTTTTAAAAAAATAATGAACACTTGTTAACTGTGAATGAACACTCAAAAACTTCAGTTGCACTCAAACATTGTATGCTGTCGGAAGTCCTAAAACATCTAAAATTCATTGATTTCCTTAGCATTATAATAATAATAACAATAACAACTGCAACAACAACAACAACAATAATTACTATTATTATAATTATTATTATTATTTTTTTTATTATTACTGTTGTTGTTGTTGTTTGTTTGTTTATTTTATAGCATTTGACTGATGACATGCAGCGATATTGGAATTTAGGATCTTTTTTATCACCAGTCGAGAAATTCGAACATGAATGATGTGTATTGCTGAGCACGGAACAAATCTGGTTCAGCTTTTCAGTAAATAGTAATAAAATTTATAAAAAAAATAATAATATTAATAATTATAATAAGTTATAAACAGTATGCATCTGGTAAAATAAGAAGTATAATCATTTACAGTTATTTAGTGTTACCTGCACATATCACACCAGAATCGTTTCCATGGTTACATTCAAAGTTGCCCCATTGAACATTACACCGTTGCAGACTCGTTTCATTCCCCAAACAGCGAATATAATGAAGCAAGATAGGACATGATCCTTCACCACAGGAGCCACCACGAACAGCTGTCGCATTCGAACTACGAAACATGTCTTCCATCATTTTTCTATATGTTTTGTTTGTTTGTTGTTTTTCTTTTTTATCTCTGTTAGTTCTACTCTCATAAATAGATGTTTTAATAGTTTATATTTTATTGTAATAACATTTCTGACAGGAAATAACTATCAGATGAATCTCAAAGTAAACATTTATATTTCACAAATTTGTTTAATTGTTTAATAAATATTTGTTTTGTAAGACTTCTGTATTTCTTAATCATGTTATCATTATCACCTAGTAACAACAAAACTGATGAATGATAAAAAAATAAAAAAATAAATAAAATAAAAAAATAAAAAGAGACATTTGAATATTTCTCGCAGTAGACAGCTATTACAATAAACATTATTAGTAACTTACTAATATCCAAAAATTGTCCAGTAAACAGTTGTTATAATAATCATAATTAATAACTTACTTAGTGAAACCCAGCATTCTGCAGTAAACAGCTGCGTTGTAATCAGTATGATATTTATCACAGACTGTGCCCCACATTCCAAGATATTTAATCTCTACTCGACCTTCTCGTTCTGAACTGCCTCCAACCAGACATTTTAATTTCTGAATCGTCCACTGAAGAAAAAAAAAGAAAAAAAAAGAAATTATTGTCATATCGCACAATAAAAATAAAATCTAGTACACCAGCATCTTTCAGTTAGCTTTGATGTCACTTATTTCAGTGTTTGCATTGTCTATAAGACAATGAACGCTATACTGAAAATAGGAAATGAAAGAAACAAAAACAATAAAAATCGGTGATAAGTATATTTTGACTGATATCTAAAATACATTACCTCTACACAGCAAGCCTGTAAACTTAGTTTTAAAATGGGGGTTTTGGTCAAAGTTAAACCGACACTGGCTAATATTATTTTCCTTTCCTACACAGGTTACACCTGATGTCCAGATGTTTGTGTTGTTTGAAGTCAAATTGTGCTCCTGCGGAGTCAGTAGTATTGCTGTGTTACTTCTTTAGGTAAATAAATAAATAAATATAGAAAATCAAACAATTAAAATATATAACTGCATACCAAATAATTACATAATTGCTGTGCTTTATTTTTGTTATTATTATTATTATTATTATTATTATTATTATTATTATTATTATATTTATTTATTTATTTATTTTAAATTTTTTGTTATTCTCAATACATTTTTTGTGTGATATTTTCTAATATATTCTTCATAGCGAGGAACTGCTGCATGTTTTGAAGTCAAGTTGAATTGTTTCAATGTTGACTTACTCGTTATATCCAAGAGTTCTGCACATAACTTTAGTATCGGCTGGACTGATTTCTTTATCATAAAGCCTGCCCCACTCATTGTCTTTTTTTCAGTTCAACTACACCGTAGTTACTGGTTGGGCCACCAACTAGTCGTAATTCATATTCTGGTGTGTTATCTATAACAACAAACAAAAATAAAATAAAATATCTAAAAAATCTCCATATAGTCAGAGATAGCACAGCTTTAACAAATAGTTCAAACCTTCCCCATTTAACTTTTATTATTTGTGGAGTTCATGTTATTTCGTTTTGTTTTGCTTCCTATGACCGGTAATTAACTGTATACATTCACAACAAAACTGAAATACGTTTTGATAGAATTGTCATAATTCTTGAACTGTGTCACATTATGAAAAATTATGAAAAATTACAAAGGAAATTAAACCAAACTCATTAAATAAAGTAAGTAATAAAACATGAAGCCTATTGTAAACTGATAGTTTTAACATGAATACCTGAACACTTGACATCTACAGACAGACAGTCTTTCGTTTCATCGCGAAGTTTCAGAAGACACAGATGAAGAGCAGGATCCGAATTGGAGCAATCAGCGATATACTTCCACTTACTGCCAGTAACCTTTACACCATTAGTAGTAACTTTACTTCTGTTAAGTAAAATATAATACATTTCTTAATGTTCTTTGATTACAGGTTAATATATTATTATTATTACCGTATATATACTTGTGTATAAGTCGAATTTTTTGGAGACTATATTAAGGTAATATTTTGGGGGTCGACTTATACATAGGTAATGTTTTTGTAGCTGTTGCTGAAGAGTCGCCATTTTGACTATTTTTTGCTACGGGATGCATCTTAAATAATCGCGGTCTTTCAGCTTTTCAAAAATATAATTTTATTGTATAAAAAGTTTTGAAAAATTAAATAACAAAACCAAATATGAATGTAAAACATGATATTCTTCCGCTTAATGACATAAAAATACATTTTAAAGCGAGAAAACCGTCAGTACAGCGTTATTCCTTACGGCGTCTTGCAATGATCTAGGAATGGAGACTTTTCTGCCAAATTGCACTAAATATCGGTCCTAATTTCATAAACAAAACTCACTTGTTTAATTGTAAAGAATTTGGTGAAATAATATTGCAATCGTCATTAATTTCCACTACCGACAAATTTTGTAAATTATTGAACTGCTAAATATAACGGTAAGTTAGGTCTCCATGTTAGACCTATTACATTAAAGAGATACTATTTATGACACATTTAGACTATAGCTCTTGTAATACATGCATTTACGTTATTATGGTATGTTCGTGCAAGTTACAGCTCGTGCAAGTTATGTTACAGTAGGCGTACAATGTAGGCCTTCATAGCACTGTCACACTGGTCTAAAAATAGTGACGGTGCCTGGAATCTACAGTCGACTTATACACAAGTAATACCTAAAATGACGCAATTTTTGGTCTTAAAATACACATCGACTTATACATAAGGTCGCCTTGTACACAAGTATATACGGTATTATTATTATTATTATTATTATTATTATTATTATTATTATTATTATTATTATCATCATCATCATCATCATTGTTATTTCGTTCTGAAAAATAATTTCTTCTTTGTGTATTTGTAACAAACAATAATAATGAACGAAATATCACGGAACAATCATCACTAGAGTCAGGACGACAAAACATTTACTAATATGAAAATATATCCCGTCAGAGAAAGATAAAACTAGATATTAATCAAAAACTCTAAAAATGATTTTCTATTTATTTAGAAAGGGTAATTATTCGTCTGAAAAACAGTTATCTTTCTAGCATTTTCTTATAATCACTTAATGATATGAGCAACAGCAATAAGACAACATCATCACCAGCACCGACATCATCATCATCATCAGTAACTGTTGTTAGTGTTATTTATTTTTTCATACATTAAATATGTTAACACTGAAGACTGGAAAGGCGTTCTAACGTTGCATAACCCATTTGTCTGCACGCAACTGCTGGCGCATATGTGTCTCCCTCTTTTGCCTGACAAACCGATTTCCATTCTCCATCCTCCAATATCTCAAGTCTTCCTTCGTCTTTGCTCTCTCCGTCCACCAGCCGGATTTCGAACGGTTTAGGGTTTTCTGTTACAGTGGAGAAAAATACAACTTTTATTTAATTACAGCTTTGATTTATTTATTGATTTATTTATTTATTTATTATTGAAGATATAAATATTGATGTACTGTTTTGATTCTAATTCATATTTAGTGTATGTTGTTCCGTTCATATTTCGTTTTGTTTCATTTCTTACATTTTCACTGACTTTTATTAATTTTATTTAAACGATCATATTTCAGAAATTTAGCTGATGGAAAGAGGAAGAAAGTACAAACAAAAAGTAACAACAACGATCTTTTGTGTTCCTACTGTTATTCTTCATAATCGAACTGATCTCTGTTTTGTAATAGAAAAAAAAAATAGTAAAAAATAAAAAAGAAGCAAGTAGTAGTAGTAGTAGTAGTAGTAGTAGTAGTAGTAGTAGTAGTAGTAAATAATAATAATAATAGTGATAGTGATAATGACAATACTTTTTACCATCACATATAATTCCAATTTGATCCGGACTACTGCACAGATAGGTGCAGTCAGTAATTTTCCATGCTTGACAATCATGTACGTCCAGTTCAGATCCACTACAGTGGAATAAACCTACAAAGACTCGTCCACTTCCGACTGGGAAGAATCCTTTGCCACGCGGCATACCATAGGCACTGTTGAAAACAGTCATAGAAATGTATCTTTAAGCGTAGTCTTACCATTACTGCCTCTAAATATGTACTACGTAATAGAATCGTTAATTATCTTTAATCAGCTTCCATGAACTTACACAAGGTATGTTATTTTGTATGTAGTGTATCATGCTTTATTTAACGATGTTATAATATACGAAATGAAAAGAATAATTTTGGAAGAAAGACATAATCATAATTTTGCACAGAAAAACCTAACATGGAACAATAAGAAAGAAAGAAAAAAAGACAAACAAAGGCAACGTTATTCTCTTTTAATTTTATATTTGGCAAAAAATTAATTGGCAACAGAATATGCATATTTTTTGTTTTTCTTTAAGACTATTGAATATTTATATAACTGTTTATCTCATAGGCATCTCTCTGCATAATCCCGAAAACGAATTAGAAATATTTCAATGATCCTGAAGCTCAGTGGAAATATCAAACATCACCACCAACAACAACAACAGGAGTGTACTATAAACAGTCACTTTACAATGGTATCATTTGATTTTGTTATCACTATTATTAATAATATTTAGATGTATGGGACAGACTAGTCCATCGCACGAATAAACTTTAAGAATTGTGCGGAGATTTTACACAATGTGACAGTTTAATTTAACACATATAATGCAAGTAAGACCAACGATCTTAATTAGATGTGTATATTTGTTGTGTACACTTGTGATAAACAGTTAAGTGGATACAGGCTGCAGTGGGAAATAAGAGAAAAATGAGGACTGATCAAGGGAAAAATCACACCAGACACTTTAGTTTCCAAGTGTTTTATGTTTTCTTTTGAAATTGCGGTGACACTTTATAAGCGATTTTTGAAGATTGATGATAGTGATGATGGTAAGAGAAAAAAAATAATACAGAGAACAATCAGTAATGTTTGTAATTTACTTACTTCATGTAACCGAGATTCCTACAAACCGCAGTGGCTTCAAAGAGGTGAAAGCCATAAGAAAACACGCTCACCCACATGCCATTGAACAACAATTCTAATCGACCTTCTTTACTTGTATTTCCATCAATTAGACGAACTTTCGCTTTATAAAGAGAACGAAAATGATTATATTATGGTTTATAGACATACAAACACGCCAGTGTGAAAATATTGTAGTGAAATTTAAAAATGGGCAAAAATAAATAGAGAACTGAATAGAAAAAACATAGAAAACAGACTCATTGAGAATTTTAATTATTTCAGTAGAAACTTGATTCTATTTTGTTAAATTGTGGATACTTTTTATGAAGTGTTTTTGAAGTGTTTTAAAACAGTAATTTCTACACGGACAATGACAGAGTTCATCATTTTGAACTCAGACTTAATAAGTATAGTTTTTATGAAGTAAACAGGAATTACGTGGCTCAATGTCAGCAATCTTAGTTTCCACTTCTGCCGATCCCGTTACATCTGATAATAAACAGAAAACTTTTCAAGTGAGTATGTTCTTGAGTCGAAAACTCACTTCAGAAAGAAAGCAAATCAACATTAATTTATCACAGCAATTATTATAATTATTATTATTATTATTATTATTATTATTATTATTATTATTACAAAGAAGGAATCTATGGAAACAACAACTTGTTCCTACTTGTAGAAAATTCAAATGTAAGTTCTTCATCTAAAGATACAGCTGCTGATTCTGAAACTGAAGACCCGTCTTTGAGGTTGATGTTGAACTGGACAAGCGAGGAGTCTATTGAGTTAACTGAGTTTGTGATATTCTGTTGGTTTCTGCCACACACAAAAAAAGTGTTTGTATATATGTGTGTGTGTGTATATATATATATATATATATATACACACACACACAACTACTACTACTACTACCAATAATAATAATAATAAATATTTTAATAATAGGAGAAAATATTCGAAAATACGGGGTGAAATATCAATAAACAAGTTTAAAAAAAACAACAAAAAAACAACAACAAACAATTATGGTAGTAGTAATGATAAATATAATAACAACAACGACTACAACAACGAACCTTTCAATTTCTTTGGTTGTTATCACTTTGGTGACAGTCACGATTACGGCATCGTTGTTTTTTTCACTACAAGTGACAGAGACTTTTGTATCGAAGTTTGTCATGTACTTTTCACTGAAATGAACGATCACATCTCGAGTTCGATCTCCATTTACCTTTAAAAACAAATCACTGTTTACACTTTAAGTTTAATATCACTTTCTAAACAGGCAACAACCAAATATATGTATGCATGTATGTATGTATGTACGTGTTTGTATATATATATACATAACTTTTTCGCTGATATAAGAATCCAAAAGGCACAAGCAACATTAAATTTATTTTATTTAATCATTTTGTACAAGTAACAGCATATATAAACATAGTTCATAAAGAAAAGAGTCAAATAAAAATGATAAAAATAACAAACAGAGCTGACCTCAGTCACCCCTCCACATTCGCTGTCCTGAACACTAAGAGCCACACCTTGATTTCCCGAGGGTAGGTCTGACGCCGCGAATTTGCAACTAGGCGAGTCTCTTTCACCTTTAGCATAGACAACACCACTGAATGTTCCAGCAGGATTAATCACAATCAACATAGAACTTTTCTCACAGGTAACTTCATCTGAAAATATTTCAATTAGTATTTGAAAGGAGGAATATATATATATATATATATATATATATATATATATATATATAATGATGAAAATCATGACGATAACAACAACAACAACAACAACAATAATAATAATATAATAATAATAATAATAATAATAATAAAAAAAAACATAGATCGTAAACAAAATGTATTTGACATCAAATAATTACATCAAGTTTGAATTAAGATTAATTTATAATACGACATTATTTATTATAGATATAAATAGTATCTAATTCTTGTTCTTTTACTTATTTATTACAATTTTTATGATCATTATTATCATTATTATTATTATTATTATTACTAATATTATAACCATTTACTTTACTTTGTTGGGAGGCGAAAAGTAAATTTAAGAACAGTGACATTAAAGAAAATAAATCTGAATTTGATGTAAAAATACAATCTCTCTCTCTCTCTCTCTCTCTCTCTCTCTCTCTCTCTCTCTCTCTCTCTCTCTCTCTCTCTCTCTCTTTGAACACACACACACACACACACAAACATACAGATAACTGGTCAAATCATTTTAATAAATTGCATTATTAAAAATAGCAGAAATATCACCTCCCCTTTATTAGAAAAAAAAAAAAAAAATGAAAAAAAAACTGTGGTAGAGATAAAGGTATTATTTTGTTAACTTATTTGAATCACTCACATCTTTTGTTTTCGCAGTGGTCACCATAGAAACCAGATGGATAGAAACACGTCTTGTTTCCATTATCATTGTAGCAGATACCCCATCAGAGCAACAAGTGTCAGTCTGATTGGTACACGGACTTGAACCACTCAAACCTGAATAAATAATTAAATAAAAATAATACTAATACTAATACTAATAATAGTAGCAGTAGTAGTAGTAGTAGTAGTATAATAATAATAAAAGATGAAAAGAAGAAAACATAAAGAGTGATTAGTGGTTGCACGTTTGTTTACTTGGTTTTGTTTTGTTCTGTTGAGTTTCTTTTTAGCTGCACTTTCATATAAAACATTTCAGAGATTAAAATTTAAGAAAGAAAAACTAAAAAAAAACTCACTTGTGTCCAGGTCACAGTTGTAGCCAGTGTAGTCATTTCCACAGTCACAGGTGCCGTCATTTTGACAAGTTTTATTATTAGCACAATCCTGACCCTGTCGTCTGCAGTCGAAGTACTCTTCACCTGTAAAAACATTTTAACATAGGATAATTTTCATGAATGAAAACTGATAATAAATGAGAAAGAAAAATGGTGACAGAGTAAATTTAATCACAAATATTAGTAGTAGCAGTAGCACTGATAGAAGTAGTAGTAATAAAATAAGTAAATAAGAAAAGAAATCAAATAAAATGGAAGAAAATAGACAACGTTAGTTAAAATAACTTAGAAATAACCAGTAGACATGAAAACTTGTGTTCAAGTAAACAAAACAGCTGATACTAGACACAGAAATTGTACAGTCATCAATTTTTTTTTTCATATTCGTTTATTTATTTATATTTTTGATCTTCTTCTAAAGGAAATAGCAACAACAGCAATGCTACTACTACTACTAGTAATAATAATATGTAAGTTAATTTTATTAGAAACATTAATAATTATTTCTTTCATTTATTTTTAAATTTTATTCCACAATATAATTATCTAGTTTTATACTTCATTTCAGTATTTAACTTAACTACCTTTAAATCGTATTTGACCTTCTAACTTGTATGTTTCTTAAAATACAGATTTTATTTCACAGTTTTAGTGAAAGTTCTTTTTATAATTTTAACGTCATCATTTGAATGATCTATTTTTTTCCTATTATTTTGCTTCATTATGTGAATTATCCATTTTCAAAGTCTCCTTATTCATGTAAAATCTTCGTATTAAAAAAAATACAGAAAAAGAAAGTTACCTAGACTGATGGAACAACTGAGAAGTACCAGATAGACGAATGATATCCACATATTCAGTTTATACTGTAAAGAAGATTAAATGAATGAATGAATGAATAAAAACATAAAAAATAAATAAACAAACAAACAAACAAACAAATAAATAAATAAACAAGCAAACAAACAAATAAATAAATAAATAATCATAATGTTATATTTTAGTCTAGGCGTAAGTCGTCCGTCAGTTTAACATATATACACATCTCTAGTATTACTTACACAAAACGTCACTACAGACTTAGTACAGATTCTGAACAGGCGTCGCCTCTCTCTCTCTCTGTCTGTAAACTCGACATTTTCCATCAGCTCGACGAAGCAGAAATCGAGCTTTGTCACTAAACGAGACAGTTCTCCGTCGTAACTGAGGCCATATTCTGTGCACTTGAAACCACTGACGTCGTAATCGACGATGTTGTTGAGTCAAAACTACTGTTTTTACAGGCCGTCTGGCTTGAATACCCGCCTCGTGTAAAACGATTGGTCACTGTCTGAGCCGATATTCTACGCAGACCTGGTATTGCTGAAGCAGTAGAGGTTGCCGTGGTGGTTTTTTCCCGTAGATGAAGTACCCGTATGTAGCGGTCCTGGGCCCTGGTGGTTACACGTGGTCTACCTGATCTGGGACGGTCACGTGTTGTTTGGTGTTGCTGGAACAGATACCACAATCTCAAGATGGTGCTTGGGGATACATGGAACACCCGGGCTACAGCCGAGAAGGATTCGCCAGCTTGTAAACGGCCGATGGCGTTGTTTCGTTGCGGTTGACTCTGTCGTGACATTTGTTTGATGTTGGGTCAGAACAAAAATAACAAACAGAAGTATTCGACAAAATTGCATTTTTGTAACCCTCGTATTCAAGTTTCATGAACCGCACGTGCACATGCACTGGTAACGTGGTTTGCATGCAGGGACGTTTTGGCTAATAAACACGATCATAGCCTTTATTTGGTGTAATCTGCTTTTTGGCGACTGTAAGAAAAGCTGTACGTTTCAATCACCAAATGTCATCATATTCATAGTTTGTAGATCGATAAGTGTCAGTTTAAAACAGTTATCTACTATGTATGCATGTATGTATAGTAATAAAATATTAATCATAGAGATAACGACTGGCGACGTGTCGAGGATAACCTGTTTGTGTTCGTAGAATAAAAGGTACAAGAACCGAGGTATTACGCACAATGTTACGTATAATATACGGAAATCTTACACAAAATTGCATGTATAATATACATGGGCGACAGACCTCATACAAGCTAAGTGATTTCAATAAAACTCCAGGATCACATTTATATAATGCCCATCACATGGGGCGTGTCTCTAAACAAATAAATAAATAAATAAATTATACTGCAACTACAACTTCTTCTACTACTATTACTACTACTCTTACTACTACTACCACTACCATTACTACTATTGCTGCTACTACTACGACTACTACAAATAATAATAATTATAACAATAATAATGATAAATATTTTTCTTCTATTACTTCTGTTATTAATACATCTGTTACAACTACTATTTTTACTGTTATACTACTACCTCTATGAATGCTTCTCTCATTAAATAAATAAATAAAATGCTATTAATACTACCACTACCACTACTACTATTGCTGCTACTACTACTACTACTATAATAATAATAATAATAATAATAACACTTTATCTTCTATTACTTCTGTTATTAATACATCTATTACAACTACTATTTTTACTGTTATACCTACTACATCTATGAATGCTGCTGTCATTACTTCTACTCCTACTAGAACTACTAGAGCTAGCACTACTGGATATAGTCATACATGATTAAACAACGACTTAGGAGACGAGTTAAAAACAAAGACTCTGATACAGACATTACACGTAGAATGGAAGACATTGTGGAGGACAGTCTCAAGATAAAGTATTAGATTTCAATGTATTTCAGTTAGATTTATGATAAATTATTCTCTACTTTAAGAAACAAAACAAATAGAAAATGCCTTTTAAACAAACATTTATTATCATATTTTGACAGAACTAAATGAGCGTTAGTATTAGCATTAGTGTTAGAATCAATCCTAATAGTAGTAGTAGAAATAGTAGTAGTAATAGTAGTAGGAGCAGTAACAGAAGGTATAGAAATAATAATAATAATATTATTATTGTTATTGTTATTATTATTATTATTATTATTATTATTAGTAGTAGTAGTAGTAGTAGTAGTAGTAGTAGTAGTAGTAATGCATTTAAATGCGTACAAACATATTCATTGCAATGTTTACGTGAACCTACCTTGTTTCTTGTGACACTCAGAAAAGAAGCTTTGTCCTCACTTACACAGTTCTCATTCTGTTTCTCCCTACATATGTGTTTGTCTCTACCTCATTGTCGTTTCGTATAATTTGATATTTTAATTAGTTATTTTTGTATTTGCTATGTATTTACTTGTATGATATTTTGTTAGGGTTAACGCACTTTTTCTCATTCTGTTTCTCCCTACATAAGTGTTTTTCTCTACTTTGTCGTTTCCTATAATTTGATATTTTAATGAGTTATTTTTCGATTTGCTATGCATTTACTTGTGTGATATTTTGTTAGTGTTAACGCACTTTTTTCTCTGCTTTTAGCTTCCAGTCAATATATCTCTCGGTGTAACTTATTTGTATTAATTTTGTTGTAATGATAACTATTAATGTTTCATTTTAATACGAAATACTAATAATAATAATAATAATAATAATAATAATAATAATAATAATAAGAAGAAGAAGAAGAAGAAGAAGAAGAAGAAAGATAAATTTGCATATGTAACGCATCGAATTTAACTTCGACATGCTGCTAATGTCCACTCAAAGAAAAAAAGAAAAGAAAACGAAACAATTAGAAAGAAGAAAAAAAAAAAAAAAAAACAACAACAACATACACACAAACACAAACACACACACAATATTTATTTTCTACAGTGTATTAACATCAACAAAACTGACAGTTACTGTTTAATGTACAGTACATTGATTTTCCATTAACTCTTTTTTTTCGAGCATACATTTCGATGTGAATGGCTTAAAAAGCGAAATCGTATTTTATATAACTCCTGACATAGTACTGACATAGTTTTACACTTAAAATAAAACTAAATACTACATAAACATTAGAAATAGAGACATAGTTTTACACTTAAAATAAAACTAAATATTACATAAACATTAGAGATACTGATATAATTTTACACTCATAATGAATTAAATATTACATAAACATTAGAAATGTTGACAAATTTTTACACTTAAAATAAAACTAAAACTGTTTACACTTTTATACTTATAATAAAACTAAATCTTAGATAAACGTTATAGGTACTGACATACTTTTATACTTATAATAAAATTAAAATTGCATAAGCATTAGAGGTATATGCATGTATGTGCGTATGTATGTATGTTTATATTTATGTATGTTTGTATTTATACGACTGCTTAGTTGTCTGTTGATACATACGTGTTTGGTTTATGTGAGTATATTTGTGTTTTTTTTATATCGATTAAGAGTGTGAATGTGTATGTTTCTGTGTTTAAATGACCACACAAATGAGTATCAGTGCACCATAATAAATACTGTTTCGGCGACAGTAAATTGGCAGATAATTTTGCGGGTTACCTTTAAGCCCTCGGAAACACCTACACGTCTGTTAGTTCGTGCATGACAAGTGAAAGAAAACAGCGAGTGTTGTTGTGAGTGCTGAGTACCAGACTAGATGAGCAGTGACGTATTACTCGTGTTTTTATGTTTGTTGATGCGTGACAAGTGAAGGAAAACAGCGAGTGTTGTTGTGAGTGCGGAGTACCAGTCTAGATGAGCAGTGACGTATTACTCGTGTTTTTATTCTTGTTCATGCATGAGAAATGAAGGAAAACAGCGAGTGTTGTTGTGAGTGCGGAGTACCAGTCTAGATGAGCAGTGACGTATTACACATGTTAGTTGATGCATGAGAAATGAAGGAAAACAGCGAGTGTTGTTGTGAGTGCGGAGTACTAGTCTACATAAGCACTGATGTGTTACATGTATTTGTAGAGGTTTGTTATCTTAGTCAGAGTGATACCAAATCAATTTTCTCATTTCTTAATTATTATTATTTTTTTTAAATCCATCAAATTTTCACGTGAAAGGTTTCAGCGGCATTTATCCTAAAAATAAATAAATAATAATAATAATAATAATAATAATAATAATAATAATAATAATTTGTTTTATTAAAAATTGGAATACAAAGTGATTAAAGATGATCGGTTAGTCAGACGGGCGTGAAAACAGATGCCTTTTTTTTCTTTTTCCTTCTATAAATAAATACATATATATGTGAGATGTGTGTCTTTGTGTATGCGTGTGTGTGTGTGGATATCCAAGAGTGTGCATGGATACATTTATGTGTTGATGTATATACTTGAGTAAAGGTGTATATATGTAGGTGTGTTTGCGTATGTGTATATGTGTCTATTGATTTATGTGAATTCGTGTATGTATATGAGTGTGTATGCTTCTACATATATATTTTTGTATGTGTGTGTGTAATACTGACTTTCTTAAATATAAGTGTGTGTATATATATATATATATATATATATATATATATAGTGTGTGTGTGTGTGTGTGTGTGTGTGTGTGGATTATATCTATATGCATTATAATAATGCATGTTTATTTACGCATGTATGTATGCCTACGTGTGCCTAAGTATCTGTCCATATATACGCAAGTGGTTTATGTAAATTTCTGTTTATGTTAGTGGGTATAAGTGTGTGAATGTGTATGTTTCTGTGTGTTTATATGACTACACAATCGAGTATAAATGTAGTATAATAAATACAGTTTGGATATGTCAGTAAATTGAAAGAGAATTTTGTGCTCTACCTTTAAGGTTAAAATCAGTCAGAAACTCCTAAACGTCTGTTAGTTGATGCGAGACAAGTGAAGGAAAACAGCGAGTGTTGTTGTGAGTGCGGAGTACTAGTCTAGACAGACAGACACAAACACACACACACACACACACACACACACACACACACACACACACATACAGAATACAAGCCAACAAACAGCAAGCCATACACGACCAGTGAAGCATTTTCTTAGAGCAGTAGACGCGAGATGTCTCGAGGTAAAACTGTTTGTATGTCTAACAAAAACTACAAGATTCGATGTATTATTATCTACACACAAATGAGAGACTTGCAATTGTAACACCTGCAAGAGTTAGGTAATCTTAAGACGATGTTTTAGTCTATTTTCTTAATATTTTCTTAAACACAGTTACAAATATCTGAAAAGTGTCAGCTTGTGTCTCAAAAATAAATAAATAAATAAATAAACTAATCACAAAAAGTATCACAGAGAATTAACATATAATAATAAAATGAATTGAAAATAATAAAACAATACCGCTAAAATGAAATGGAATAGAATATACTGAAATTAACAACAATAACAAACTGAAAAACAGAGGTATAGATAGACACACAGAAAACAGATGTACAAAGAAGCAGATAGATGCATAGATGTATCCACTGAAATAGTGTAGGTTGGTAGGTAGGTGGGTACTCAAGCATGAAAAATAAAAAAAATGTCATTCAAAATTATCACACATAAAGAAATAAGTTATGGAGGAAAATGTCAAGATGATTTCCAAACACAAGTGACTGAGAGTGAATGTTTCATTGTATTTGAAGGTTAAATAAATCAGCTTTGCTGTAAAACGGGAATCAAAGAAATCTACGATCTATTTTTGGACATCCATAAAACAAATAAAACTGCTCAAAAGTGTCATAATATTTAGAGAGAGAGAGAGAGAGAGAATCGCAGTACTAATATGGTAAATATATAAATAACACAGATACATTTAGACTAAGGTAAAGTAGAATAAAATAGAAGAGAAGAGAAGAGAATAAATAAACTATTTTTGTTGTACTGATCCTTTTTTATATTTCCTCTGTGTTTGGCAAACAATGTTTTATTTTTCTTCAAACTAAAAGTGATAAAATGCAACAAAAATAAAATAAAATAATATAAAATAATAAATACAAATATATTACTCACTAATGTGGCTGAAACAATGTGTAAAAATAAATTAATAACTAATAAACTTTTCCACTTGAAATAATATCACAAAACAGAGTACATATTAACAGATACATTCAAGTATTAATTCTTTGTTCTGTACTGTGATGTTAACTGACTGTTTACACCATTCGTCTGAAAATACAATTTCGTGTCATCTCGTAATCCCCGCTACGATAAGATGTGTTTTCTTTACTCTGTAATCAAACATCAGAAGATTTAATTATGACAAAACTTTATTTATTGTCGTGTTGTTAACTGACTGTTTACATGAAATGTCTGGAAGCTCTCAGAGACAGTCTGTGTATTGACTTATGTCACTGTAACATTCCTAATCTGCACTTTTAGAAAGAAAACAATGAGAAAAGACGTTATATAAGTATATAAGTATATAAATATATATTGCCATACATTCACTGGTCCAAAATGAGTCTTAGTATTAACATTAATGTTTATGTAGCAGTAGTAGTAGTGGTTGTAGCAGTAGTAGTAGCAGCAGTAAGTGTAGCAGCACTGTGTACATAATATACATTTCCTGACGTATCACACATACAAATCATAAAATTAGTGACTTCTACATTTATTGAAGTAAAATACACACACACACACACACACAGACACACACACAAACACACATATACATATATGGAAATGCGAGTTGAACGTACCTTGTTATTGTAACACTCTAACCTTTTCCTCGCTTACACTGTGTGAAGTGTTGGGAAGAAATGTAAAAATCTGTATTAAGTGGAGCTTTTCACTATTTTTGTGATAAGAAAAAAAAGATTGCTTCAATGCATCACCGACTTTAAATCATATGTCATGTGAAGTCATAACTACTGTAAACAAACATTTCTTGTTTTCTTTTATTATTATTATTATTATTATTGGGATTTTTTTTTTAGTTCTTTATTTCTTGTTTGGCTGATTTCTTGGTCAAATTTATGACGAAGGAAATCACGAGAATGAATTATTTGTATGATAAAAGAGGTAAGCAAGTTTAAAGAGAACACAAACTTGTCTGATTGTATAAAACACGATTAAATGCACGTACGTCAATCATTTAGTGTTTTCTACCTGTATTCCCTTTTAAAAATAGATATCTTTTAAAGCTGTAATAGTCATATCTAAATCTTATAATCTTTGTGTTATTTAATTTGGTAAATTATGTGTTTAGTGTTGAGTAAGTGAGAATTCTAAATTTAACTCATTTGTTCTTAAAGATAAAT
>CM022675.1:1845341-1850341 GCA_012295275.1 Chrysomallon squamiferum
TTTCTTTTTATTTTTGCTTATTAATATAGTCACTCAGGTTACTCCTTTTAAGTTTGTCTTGATGGCGGAACGGTAATGTCGTCCGCCTTCGGAGTGCGGGAGAATGGGCACCATACGTTCGTGTCTCGTCAGCGACATCGTATGAGGTTTGTGAGGTGTGACTAATTCAGTAGTAAAATAGTCAAGTATAGAATGTCACTGCGAGCTTTAAAAATAAAACCCTAAGCTACATTTTAAAACGACGCTCTGCACATTATTATATATATATATATGTTAGGAATAAACAAAACAAAAACTATAAGTAAATATTTGGATAATGCAGCTACGGGGACGAATACATATTTTTATACCTATTTAAGATGCTTTCGTTAGAGAAATCAAATAGTAACAAAGATCACTGGCTGAGAGATATATATAATAAATAAGTTGTTTTTTTGTATTGGTATATGCTTAATTGACCTGAAAATACAACTCCGTGTACCACCCTAACACCCGCAGAAATAATATCTATCTCAGAGCATTTCTTTTTCACTCTATAGAAATCAGAGGCATGCAATATCAAGCTTAATTTAACGTCGTAATTTATTTTGAAAGTTATTCAGTGCATGTCTGAAAGCTCTCACAATCTGTGTAGAACGTATATTATGTGATAACAATATTATTATTATTATTATTATTATTATTATTATTATTATTATTATTAACTTTTAACTTTAAAATTAACACTTTTGGTAAATAAAATAAAATATACAGTAGTAATATCAGTACCATTAGAGACAGTAGTAGTAGAGTTATTAGTGGTAATAGTAATAGTAGTTGCTGTTCTGGTAGCAATAGGCATATTAGTCACAACAGTATTAGTATCAGTTATAATTGTAGCATGCTGGTTATTTTAGTACTGCTGGTAAAAGTGTTTGGAGTTGAAATCGTCATTTTAGTATTATAATTAGTAGTTAGTCATAGAACTGGCAGAATGACAAATGGTAGGAGTAGGATTAGTGGTAGCTGTAGTATTCGAAATAATTGTTGCAGTAAAAATAACGAACAAATAGCAACGCATACACAACCACTAAACCCTATCCGTAGAGCAGTAGATGTGAGATGTCTCGAGGTGAAACTGTTTGTGTGACTCTAACAAAAACTACAAGAATCGATGTATTATTTATTATCTAAGCACAAATAGGAGACTAACTCTCGTAACACCTGGATGAGTTTATGCAATCTTAGTAGGATGTTTTAGTCTCCTGTGTTAATATTTTCTTAAACAGAGTTAAAAGTATAACTGTATAGTATCTTCTGCTTCTGTCTTAAAACACAAAAACATATATAAATAAAATAAAATAAATTGAAACGAAGAAACAAAAAACTAATGGTAATATTAATACTAGTTCTACTTCTAATAAAAATAACATAATATCTATATATATATATATTGACGGTAAACCATGTTGTTGTTTTTCTATCTTACGTAGTAGGGCCCTTAGCTATACCCTAATACGTCCTCGTTCAAGAGGTGGAAATGTTCTTAGAGATAGGTGTTTCTTTAACTTAGGAAGTTGGTCGTAACTTATGTACTAAGCTACGGATCGCAATTTAGTTTATACGTACTTGTAGTATTCGCTGGCAGCTATTTTTTATTTACTTATTACAAGATTCTTTATTGTCGTACTATTAAGATACAGTTGTTGAAAATGTATATACGAAACCCACTATTCTTGATATTACTATTGTAAATGTAACACATAATTGCAGATGAATTATTTTGTTTGATAGTTAAAACAGAAAAGTTGAACTGTACTGTTTCAGAGTTAACAATTGAATGTTGGAATGTTGTGTTTCACAGTTAAAAATGAAATGTTGAAATGTTGTTTCAGAGTTAAAAACAAAATGTTGAAATGTTGTTTCAGAGTTAAAAACAAAATGTTGAAATGTTGTGTTTCACAGTTGCGGAGATGAAGGAGAAGACGACGATGAGTGCTGAGAACCTGGCTATCGTGTTTGCGCCGACGTTGATGAGGCCGCTTGAAACAGACCCCATGATCAGTCTGATGGCTGCCAAGTTTGAACAGAAAGTCATAGAACTGATGCTTCTCAACTACAAAGATATATTTTCTAAATGACTGACTGACCATTGGTCAGTTTTGCTTCAGTTTCATTTCAGGTCAGTTCTACTCAGAACAGCATTAAATTAAAAAGATGTGTCTAGATCAGAAGATCTTACTTTGTTTGATCTTTCAACTGAACTCACTTAAAGTAACACTGAAAGACAAGTTTTCTGTAATGTCAAAACAGAAATGATTACTATTTGTAACGTTTCAACACAAAATGATAATTTTATGTTCAGACTATTGATAAAAAAAATAATAGTGGCATTTGTAATTTTGATATTAATTAATGCAATGTTTCAGATATGAGGACATTTATATTATGTTTCAAATCATATGGTTACATTATTTTTTTAACAAAAATTGTTACATCTAGTTAATGGAATGTCATAGTAGAGCATTTCAAGTAAAAATCATTATTATTAATTGGTGTAATACTTGGATACTAATAAGGAATATTATTTAATAATATTTTTCAACAGATCAGAGAAACAGTGTTTTTTCCTTATAATGTAACATCAGAATATTTTAACAAACTGTAGAACTGATAAAGCTAATGTAATTTTACAACATTTTAACAAAATGTGGAACTGATAAAGCTAATGTAATTTTACAACATTTTAACAAACTGGGTGATTGATGGATTTTAGAGTCTGGAGTGTTACACAGTTTCAAACACAGCAGTTAACATGCAGGTAACATAAGCCAAAGATGAAGAGCATTCGACATTTGTTTATCACTGATTGTTGTAACTCTGTTGTATCAAGAAACTGTTTCTCTTTTAAATCTTTGATATAACTGTTGTAACAGTACACAGTGTCAGCTTGGAAGCTTACAATAATAAAACTTATATAATTTGTTCAGATTATTTCAGCAAGTTACCGAGTATACACAAACTGAAGAAGCTGATTCAAGTATATATCTGTACAATTAAATTTTCGCAGTATATTTTCTATGATTTCAGACTGTTTTTTTACTTAGCTTTGCTAATAACAAAATATAATTATAAAATAACAGACTTGAAAACAATCAGTGGCACCTGACATATTCTCTTTTGTGGTGACATCAATTTTCAAACTGAATAATAAAACTGGATACTCAATGAAACCAGGAATATTCTCAACCCTCATAGACCTTTTATTCATTTAATGATTTTTATATATACAGATATATATATATATATATATATAAAGTATAAAAGTATAAAGTATAAAAAGGCATATATATATATATATATATGCCTTTTTATTCTTTGATATTTTATTGGTAGCACATATGAAGACAATAGATTATTATTATTACTACTATTATTATTATTTTTTTTAATTTATATTTTTATTATTATTATTATTATTGTTGTTGTTGTTGTTGCAGTAGTTATTATATTTATTTATTTATTTACTTTATTTTATTATTTTTATTTATTTTATTATTTTTTGTTTCAGAACTTTAAAATTCGGGAAAAAACTCCGTTAATACAGCAGTGTTATAATGAAGTTTTAATAATTTCTGATGTTAACAATGTCCTTTTCTAATAAACTGTGAAACCTGATAGAATTAACATTTTATTTTTAAAATATCAGTAAAAGTATTTACATTAGTGTTAATATGGATGTTTCATCTGATATCAAGATTTGTTTCAAACTAGACTGGTACATGATGCTGTTAAGAAGAGTTGTTTACAGCTAGACTGGTACTTAACATTGTTATCATGATTTGTTTACTGCTAGACTGGTACATACCAATGTTAACAATATTTTATTTTCACTTAGACTGGTATATACACTGTTCACAATATTTGTGTACACCCAGACTGATACATACTACTATTAACATGTTTTATTCTTTATTAACAAGTGGACTGCTACATATGACAGTTCTGGATATATTATGTTAAACAATAATGTAAGTTAGCTTGTTTGTGTCACTGCAGTGTAACTTATTCTCTGTTTCATATTTTTAGTATTCTTTTGTATAACTTTTTGAAATGAATACATTTACAAAAGTACTTATGACTGTTTTTGTTATTCTTGTTGTACTTTTGTTAGATAAGAGAAAAAAAAGATCTGTATAATATCACACATACAGTCCTTTTGAAAAGCAGCAAAGCACAATATTGATAGAATCTAAACATGTTTCAGAATGCTAAATTAAATGACATCTCTATTTCCAAATTTGACTATAACGTGAAATGTTTCTTTTTTTAATAATAATAATAATAATAATAATAATAATAATTATAATAATAATAAAATTAAAAAATAAATTAAAAAAGCCCTGTCTGATATGGATTCTTTCTCTGCAGGAGTTAGGATGATGAAGTGAAGTTGTATTTTCAGATAAGTGGTGTGTGCACTACACAGAGTAATACGTTAATTCTTGAGTACATCTATCAACTCGTCATATTTGTTTGATTTCTTTGGAGAGAAAAGTTTAGAAAAGGTGCGTCAGTTCTTTCATCCACATCATATAGCTCTCTATTTTGTGTCAAAACAATCTGAGAGAGAAAAGTGAAGTTTAAAAACAATTTAACAAAAAAAATGAAAAAGGCTGAAGTAGTTTTGTCTAGAGCTGCATTAGACGTGGACTGTGAGTGCTGGGTGGAGCACAGACAGATTTCATCTACTAGTAATTTTGTGCTTTGCTAAAATGTCCACTATTGTTTAGTTTATCTTCCTGTCTCATAATGACAGGATCTGTAAAGGGAAAAGTGTAGGCACAAACACAAACACACACACGCACACACACATGCACACACATACACACACACACACACACACGCATACGCACACACACAACAACATGACACAACAGAAACATTGTAGGAAGTAACGAAGTTATTTCCCTTTTTTATTTTTACATTTTATTTGTCTAATTTCTCTTTGTAAAAGAGAG
>CM022675.1:1855341-1865341 GCA_012295275.1 Chrysomallon squamiferum
TCCATGTTTATGAGTTCTGGGCTAAACAAGTATAAGTGTATAAAAAATGTCAACATGTTTTATTTACCTGTCTTCAATGATTTTCAGAGTTTCCCTATCTTCTCCAGTTTTCTGATTATCAGCAGTACATGATTCCAGCCTGAGAGTGCCTGAGTGTGCTGGCTCTGTTTGAAAGTATTACAATATTTGCGTTTACAGATGTTGCTATCTCCAGCAAAATTATATTTTGACTAGGAGTTATAATGAAGATTATGCTAAGTGATGGGAATTAAATGTCATGTTTACTAGTAATTTCATTTCCGTTATCAGAAGCGTTAAAAGTGAATAACTGTTGATAATAACCACAGAAATTCAGAGGCAAAAATTTCGTCGTGGAAAGAACACTGTAACATTCGTCTAGAAATTTGTGGATGATAATAATACTGATAATAACTGAATTAAACTGTACTTAAAAATGGAAGACAAATTCTGGAAGGAAAAGCCATGTAATATAATATGAAATGTGTACCTGTGTCTGTATTTATTTATTTATTTATTTATTTATTTACTTACTTACACATAACATTTTGTTTTCAACATTGGTAAAATTAATACAATGCTAATAAATGCTGTGTGTAGATAAATACTTTTTAAGACGTTAAATATTTTCTCTTCATTTCATAGATTTGGCGTGCAGCTCATAAGAATTACTTTTAAGTTGCTAATGATAAAATTCAATGAAAGGTCGACATTCTAATAATAATAATAACAATATTAATAATTATAATAATAATATTAATAATAATAATAATACTAATTATTATTATTGTTATTATTACTATTATTATTACGTCTATTGCCCTGGCTAGTGTTGTTTTTTTTTTTTTTTTTTTTTATCATTTATCTATTAACGTTGTTTTTTCTCAAAAAACGAAAATGCAATAATTTCAATGTTCTAAATTTATTGATAATTTTTAAGTTTCTTTCTGATATTTTGTAAATAACAGCATTATAAATAACAGGTGATAAAAGACATAAAACTAGTGAAATTTAAAGAATAATCATTCACAGTGGTTTAGTGTCACCTGCACATCTCACACCAGCATCTTCTTCATGGCTACACCAAAAGTCGTCCCACTGAAACCTGCATTGTTCAAAACTGGTTTCATTTCCCAAACAGTGTACGTACTGCAGAAAGATAGGTCCTGATCCTGCACCATAGTAGGCTTCGTTAACAGCTGTAGCATTTGAACTGTAAAACAGGCAATGAGTCACTGGCAAGTATGTTTGTTTACTATCATTACTCTTATAATAACCGTTGTTGGTAATGTCATAATAGAGAGCTGCTATAGAAACAAGAATTATTAACCTACGTAAGGAAAACGATTACGTTGTAGCGTCTAGCTATCGTAATAATCATTACTAATAACCTACAATGTGTATTAAACAATCATTAATAATTACTAAGCGAAGCAAAGAAGAGTAAAATATAAAATAAAAATAGAAACAAAAAAAAAAAAAAAAAAAAATAATTGTAATAAAAATAATTTTAAGAAAGTATGAGGGCTTAGTAACACTCGCTATTACATCTACAATAATCGTTGTTAATAATCTTACAGTGCTGTAGTAAACAGCTGCTACAAAATCATCATTAATAACTTACTTAGTGAAACCCAGCATTCTGCAGTAAACAGCTGCGTTGTAATCAGTATGATAGTCATCACAGACTGTGCCCCACATTCCAAGATATTTAATCTCTACTCGACCTTCTCGTTCTGAACTGCCTCCAACCAGACGAATCTCAATTTCTGGGTTATCTTCTAAGAAAACAATAATAAAAAAATATAAAAAAATAACCATAACAATAACAATAATAATAATAATAATAATAATAATAATAATAATAATAATAATAATAATAATAATAATAAAAAATCATAATAATAATAATAATAATAATAATAATGTATTAGAATGTTTTCCTTGTCATATGACTCAGACAGAAAAACACACAAAACAAAGGTGTATATCTAGCCAATCAAGATTTTTTATTTAAATTGTATCAGATCGCTTTGTTCAATGTTTTTTCTCTACGATAATAAATATGTAGTAGATGTTTAGTGTTCGCTGTGTAAAATACATTACCTGCACACAGCAGGGCTGTGTACTTCTCATGATCTTCCCCTTCATGAAGTTCAAGGTAACACTCATTAACGTTCTTTTCCAGTCCTGAACATCGTAGATTTGATATCCAAATCTTTTTGTTGCCTGACGTCAGATTATGCTCACTTTCACTTAATGATATTGCTCTGTAACTGCTTTTAATAAATAAGTAAACAAAAGCACCCAAAATTATATCAGTTCATACAGAGTAATTATGTCAGTTTTTGTACTATTATTATTATTATTATCAACATCATCATTTATCATTACCATCATCATCATTTATTATCATCATCATCGTCATCATGATGATCATTATTATTAGCTTTAATAGAATTACTGCATGATTTCAAGGGATATTCATCTGTTTTAATATCAGATTCTGTTTCTACTTACTGGTTAAAGCCAAGTGTCTTGCACAAAACTTTAGCATCAGCTGGACTAGGGCGATCATCATACAGTCTGCCCCACTCATTGTTTATTTTCACTTCAACGACACCGTAGTTACTGCTTGGGCCACCAACTAGTCGTAACTCAATGTTTGATATGTCCACTAGAAAATAAAACAGCTGTTATAGTTATAATAAGAGTGTAATGTGTAGTTGGATGTTGATGTTTTCGTAGTGCCTGAACTTGACAGTGTGACAGGTTGATAAAAACATATAACAACGTGAACCTTTCTTGTATTGTAAATCGTTTTTCTCTGTAGAAGACGATAGTGTTATCAGATAAACAAAACACAGTAAACGTAACTGACATTAATACCTGAACAGCTAATATGTACAGATTGACATTCACTCTCTTCATTCCGAAGTCTGAGAATAGACAAATGCACAGCAGGTTCAGAAGTAAGGCTGATAATCTCATACTTCCATTTATTTCCAGTAATTATTTCAGATTTATAGACTGATGATCTGTGAAGAAACGCAGGTTAAATTTAAAAGGTTATTCAAAAATATATCTCAGTGGTAGGACAGTGTGTAGAATTAGAAAAGCAAACGTTGATGAAAACAAAAATCATAAATAATAAGAAGTAAAATACTAGACGTCGTTTACTCACAATGATAGATTTGATCCACAGTCGTAAAACAAATATCAGAGTAACACAGGAAATTTGTATTTAACCAATCATCGTTTTGATTAGAAATGTTGAAATTTATATCAATATATTTTCTGTTTATATTTAAACGTGTGTATGTGGCCTTGCCCGTATGTATGTATTTACGATAACATTACTACTACTACTATTATTACTACTATACTACTGCTGCTACTATCTGCAACAACAACCACCAATTATTATTTGTATTATTATTTTACTACTACTATTATTATTATTATTATTATTATTATCATTACTGTTGTTGTTGTTGTTGTTGTTGTTATCGTATTATTATTATTATTATTATTATAATTATTATTACTTTTTTTTAATTATTATTATTATTTTTTTTTTACAATTGAACGTTTGAATTTAAAAAGACTTACTAACTTTGCATAGCCCATTTGCCGGCACTCAACCACAGCGTTTTCGTTCTCATACTTATTTTTGTTACACACTGAATTCCATTTGCCGTCATCAAATACTTCAAGGTTTCCTTCTTGTTTGCTATTGCCACCGACCAGCCTCAGTTTGTATGGTGCAGGGTTTTCTGTTATAGTGGAACAAAACACAAAGTTTATTTTTCCTTACTGAACGGCCACAAGAACAATTATGATGATAATAATGATAACAATGATGATGATGATGAGAACAATAATATTTCTTTACCGTCACATATCAGTCCAATATCTTCTCCAGTGCAGGCATCACCACAGTCAGTAATATTCCATTTATTGCAATCATCTACGTCCATTTCAAATCCAAGACAGAGTAAATCACCTTCCCAAATTTGTCCAGTTCCTTCTGGGAAGAATCCTTTACCACGTGGCATACCAAACGCTGTAGGACAGAAACTTAATTGTAACAGCAGTGTTAACACACACATATAGACGATATTATTTTTATGTATTTTTTAATTCATTTATTTATTTACTTCTTTATCTTATTTTTTATTTTTATTAATTTTTTTGCAGACATACACACACGCACACAATGGTTTCTCTTATATATTTTTACTTCGACGTTATTTTATATTTCTTCATTTAGAAAGTTCCTTTCATAATACTGGAAAATACGGACTCAGAAAGGTAGAGGTACAATAAGAATCAGAACTATTTGCTATTAACTTACTTGTTGAAACCCAGAGTTCTACAAACTGCAGTGGCCTCATAGTAGGTGAAACGATTACTGTGCAGTCTGCCCCATTTACCTTTGTACAAAACTTCTACTCGACCTTCTTTAGTTGTGTTACCATCAACTAGGCGAACTTTCACTTATAATGAAACAGAAAAAAACAAAAACAAAAAAACATTTATAATAACCGATAGGAAAATTATCCTCATTTTGCGAAATTGCGAAGTATTCGTTAGAAGCGATTTGTGAGTAGTTTGAAAATGAGAAAGTCGACAGTTTTAAGTCAATAATAAACACTGACACAATTCAGAAACACAAAGTAAATAATTAAAGTCTGTAGTTATAATGTAGTACATATATATGTATTACCTGGTTCAATGTCGGCAATCTTATCTGGTACCTCTGCTGTCAAGTCTGAGAATATATATATATATATAGAAAAAAAATTAGATAAATTAATAAATAAGCAATAACAAAAAAATAAAAAAATAAAAATATACGAAGATGACGCGAAATTAAAATTAATTAATGACAGGTATTATTATTATTATTATTATTATTATTATTATTATTACAATAAAGAAAACTATGGAAACAACAACTTGTTCCTACTTGTAGTAAACTCAAATGTAAGTTCTTCATCTAAAGATACAGCTGCTGATTCTGGAACTGAAGACCCGTCTTTGAGGTTGATGTTGAACTGGACAAGCGAGGAGTCTATTGAGTTCACTGTGTTTGTGATGTTCAGTGTGTCTCTGTGAAATAACATCAAGAGGTATCCCAGATATACACAAGTAACATCCAAACTTTCCACCGTATTAATAAATTTATACAAATTAATCCTTTTTTTTTTTTTTTTTTTTTTTTTTTTACGTGTAATATACCAAAGTAAAATATTGATACTTGAAATGGATTAATTTCATAATTACCGAAAATATTAACCACAATTGTAAGTGAACTTATATACATTGCAGGAAAGAAAGAAAAATATAATAATAATAATATTTATAACGAACCTTTCAGTTTCTTTGGTTGTTATGGCTTTGGTGACAGTCACGGTTATGGCATCGTTGTTTTTTTCACTACAAGTGACAGAGACTTTTGTGTCGAGGTTTGTCATAAACTTTTCACTGAACTGAATGATCACATCTCGAGTTCGACCTCCATTTACCTTAACAATGAGTCACAATTACACAAGTTATGTTCTGTCAATGTCTAATACCACTTTGTACAAAGATAACAAGAAATATTTTTAAAAACAATTTTCTCTGATATTATAATTCCACAAATGCACACAACTTTAAATCTATTTTATTTAAACAATTTATGGAAGTAGCTAAGTATTTAAACATAGTTCATTAAGAAAAAAAGAGTAAAATATGAATAATGTGAAGAACAGACCTGAGTCACCCCACCACATTCAGTATCCTTAACACTGAGACCCACACCCTGTTTTTCCGAGGGTAAATCTGATGACGTGAATTTGCAATCTGGCGTGTCTTTTTCCACCTTTAGCATAGACGACACCACTGAATGTTCCAGCAGGATTAATCACAATCAACATAGAACTTTTCTCACAGGTAACTTCATCTAAAATATTAAGATTAGTATTTGTTAGCAGGAATAATCAACATGATTGTGATGATGATACTACTACTACTACTATTACTACTACTACTACTACTACTACTACTACTACTACTACTATTACTAATTATAATAATAGACACTCAACATGAAGAAAAGCGTATTTGACATCAAATAATAACATTAACTTTCCTTTCAGATTAATTTAAATCAGATGATGAATCTGACTGTGTTTAGTGATAAACTTAAATAGCATGTTACTATTATACTTTTTGTTATTTATTTATTTATTTTACATTACTTTCTTGGGAGGTGAAAAGTATAGTAAATATATATATATAATAAATGAGCATACTGAAAACAATTGGAATATCATCTACCCTTCATTGCTAT
The DNA here is from genome assembly GCA_012295275.1 of Chrysomallon squamiferum. NCBI lineage: Eukaryota > Metazoa > Mollusca > Gastropoda > Neomphalida > Peltospiridae > Chrysomallon > Chrysomallon squamiferum. Next base: position 1,861,700 of record CM022675.1, read on the forward strand.
ATAATAACAGTGTAAGATATTAAAAAAAGTATTATTTTGTGAAGTAGAATTAATTAGTCACATCTTTTGTTTTCACAGTGGTCACCATAGAAACCAGGTGGACAGAAACACGCCCTGTTTCCATTAGCATTGTAACAGATACCTCCATCAGAGCCACAAGAGTCAGTCTGATTGGTACACGGACTTGAACCACTCAAACCTGGAAACACAAATTTCGTATCTGTTATGAAATAGAAAAAAATAAAAATAAAAATCTATATCTATATCTTCTTGGTGATGTTATTGAAGTTACCCACACTTCACATATTAGAATTACAATACTGACTTTTCTCCAGCTGACAGCTGTAGCCAGTGTAGTCATTTCCACAGTCACAGGTGCCGTCATTTTGACAAGTTTTATTATTAGCACAATCCTGACCCTGTCGTCTGCAGTCGAAGAACTCATCACCTGTAAACAAATACAACATGTTATTAAATATAAGAAACAGGAAATATATACGATGACAGATTTTAGTTTAAATTCCAATAGAGGTAGTAGGAATAATAATAATAATAATAATAATAATAATAATAATAAAATAAAAGAGAATAGACACTAGGAAGAATAATGTGGAGATAACCATTAAATATGACAACTGTTGTGAGCAGTACGAAATAAAGAAAGCATATCGAAATTATAGTAATCAAAATTTTTGTTTCTGATTTTATTTATTTATTTATTTATTTGGAAATATTAATCATTATTTTATTTATTTATTTTTTTTATTTGAATTGTATAGTTTCTTAAAATGATTTAACTCTTCTGATGACAATTATATATATATAATTTTTTTTTTTTAGATAGTGAAATAGGGTTAGGAACAAGACGACTTAAGTAATTAAATACGTGGTATATATATATATATATATATATATATATATATATATATATATATATATATATATATATATATATATATATATATATACACACATACCTCGTATTTAATTACTTAAATACATATATATATATATATATATATATATATACCACGTATTTAATTACTTAAGTCGTCTTGTTCCTAACCCAATTACACCATGTAAAAAATATATATATCGTCATTTAAAATATTTGGTTCCACTGTGTGAACTATCTATATTCAAATTCTCCTTCTTTTTGTGACAACAGACACATACAATATTTCTATAAAGAAACGGAGAAGAAAATAAAGTTACCTAGAGTGATGGAACAACTTAGCAGTAGCAGATAGACGAATGATATCCACATATTTACTTTATACTGAAAAGAAAATTAAATAAATAAAGAAAGAAATAAACAAACAAACGAACAAACAAAAAAACATACATTAAAAAATAAATAAATATATAAATAAATCAATCAATAAATAAATCAATAAATAAATAAATCAATAAATAAATACCTATGATGTTATATTCTATGAATATTATTGTGTGTGTGTCTGTGTGTCTGTTTGTACCCGTGAAATATAGGTGCTTTGTGATAATCAATGATACGTCATAAAACAGCAGAGTATTAATACAGTTATTAACTGTTATCAAAAAAAAAAAAAAAACTTTTTCTTAGCATCATAATATTATAAATTTATGTTTTGTACCCACCAATATGCATTAATACATACGTACTTACAAACTTACATACATAAACAAAAAATAGTACACACAAATCTGGAGAACTGGCGCAGACTGACACCTTACCCAGTGTTCTAATTTGATTGCTATGTAATAGCTGGTACAGTCACTGTTCAGGTTAAACAAGCCGAGTTGCAGTGGTGAGTGTATGGACCAATCGAGAAATCAAAGTTAATACAGCTCCTCAGTTGATGTCTCATGATCAGATAGTTAGTCTTTAAAATAACTTTTAAGATAATTTGCATACGTTTGCTGTTTCATGAGATAAATCAGAACCCATAAATGAGTTTAAATCAGATGAAAAAGACGCAGATGATCTTGAATGCACTGCATTAATATATAGTAACGTGACAATATAATTACACTATAACAGACACATTTACAGATGTCCTTGGGAAAGTGGACACTAAAGAAGTTATGAAAATTACATTGACTAAAGTGATGTACATATGGATATACAGAAAGAGAACACTAAAGCATATAAACAAATTACATTGACTGAAGTAATGTACATGTATATTTTCAGACAGTGGACACTAAAGAAGTAATCATACAAATTACATTGACTAAAGTGATGTAGATATGTATTTACTGAAAGTGGACACTAAAGAAGTTATAAAATTACATTGACTGAAGTAATGTGCATGTATATTTACTGAAAGTGGACACTAAAGAAGTTATAATACAAAGCTACACATAACGGATGAAACAAATGTATTAATGTAAAATGCGTGCTAATATATATAAAACTGAGTACAATTGTCCTATGAATAACGTGCTTACATATAAATAAAGCGTAGATATATGTAAACTGATCTTCCTGCAAATGTACAGAAGTCAAACATGCACATTTACTGAAGTAATGAATCTGGACATGTAAGCACGCATTCACTGAATAAACGTACATACAAATGTACGCCCGCAGACACATATATTTGTTCCTGTAGAACTGTATAGATAGTGTACATATTTATTTTAAGTAGTAATATGCATACAAATGTACAGAAGGAATACATACATTTTTGAAGTAGGATACTTACAAAAATATTGTAAGTGTCCATGTAAATTTACTGACATATACATAGCAAGTGTACACCCACGTATTGATGTAGCATATAGACACATATATAGAAATGTATTGATGTAACATACCTACACATATATAGAAATGTATTGATGTAGCATATATACACATATATGGAAATATCCACATACATTTATTAACGTACCATACATAAAATACATAGAAACTGTGCACATACATTCACCGAAGTAATAAACGTACAGATATATAGAAAGATGAACTGCACGTACCTTGTTTATTGTAACACTGCAAGTAAACCGTTTTCCTCTCTTACACTGTGTGCTCTGTTTGGAAAGAAATATATTTACATAAAAAAAAAAAAAAAATGAGTTCTGCTCTATTTATATCATAACTAAGAAAAAAAAGAAGAAAAGAAAAAGTATTTGCATTTAAATCATGTGTGAAGCGCACCACTAGTGTCACCGAGACATTTCATATATATCTTCTCTTTCTTCTTCTTCTTCTTATTATTATTCTTATTATTCTTATTCTTATTCTTATTCTTCTTATTATTAAATTTAGTATGACGTAAGATAACATCATTTAATTAAGCATGCTGCACAATTAAATTAACATACACTATAAAAGTTCATGAAGCTCATTAACGATAATTAATTATGGTTTTACGTACTACAAATTTATACAGATGTAACTAAAGTAACACTACGAGTAAAACTGTTATGATTATATTCAACAGTAAATTATTTTTGAAAAGTAGACTGAGGGCAATTATTACTAGAACAAAGACTATAGAAACAACAACTACTGCTACAACTACTACTGTTGCTAGTGCTATTCCAACTTGTAATGATATAAGTAATAAAAACAACGCTATAAATAGCAATAACAATACACGAATTGAATTATGGTTCGGACATACTCTGCCCTTGTCGAACAAGATACCAATT
>CM022675.1:1870341-1892032 GCA_012295275.1 Chrysomallon squamiferum
GCACAGGTAAATCTAGACTAAGCTAAAGTAGAATAAAATAGAATAGAAGAGAAGAGAATAAATAAACTATTTTTGTTGTACTGATCCTTTTTTATATTTCCTCTGTGTTAGGCAAATTATGTTTTATTGTTCATCGAATTAAAAGTAACAAATGCAACAAAAATAAAAATAAAATAAAAAATAAAATAATAAAATAATAATAATAATAATAATAATAATAATAATAATAATAATAATAATAATAATAATAATAATAATAATAATAATAATAAGTAAGAACATATATTACTTCAGGTGACCAATCTGGCTGAAAGAATGAATAAAAAATAAATTAATAAATAATAAACTTTTCTAGTTGAAATAATCTCACCAAACAAAGAGTATATATTAACAAATACATTCAAGTATTAATTCTCTGTTCTGTACTGTGATGTTAATTGACTGTTTACACCATTCGTCTGAAAATACAATTTCGTGTCATCTCGTAATCCCCGCTACGATAAGATGTGTTTTCTTTACTCTGTAATCAAACATCAGAAGATCTAATTATGACAACACTTTATTTATTGTCGTGTTGTTAACTGACTCTTTACATGAAATGTCTGGAATCTCTCAGAGACAGTGTGTTTATTAACTTATGTCACTGTATCATTTTTACTCTGTGCTTTTAGAAGGAAAAAAAATACAATGAGAAAAGAAGTTATAGAGAAGTATATATTACCATATATTCACTGGTCCAAAATGAATCTTAGTATTAGCATTAGTGTTAGTATCAGCAGTAGTTGTGGTAGGAGTGGTAGTAGTAGTAGCAGTAATGGTAGCAGCAGTGTGTATATAATATTCAGTATTAAATAAGCAGAAAACTGTGAATTAATTTACTATAAGACAAATCGGTTTCGAGCTGGAACAATATGGCAGACATGTTTGTGGACTAGATTTAAAAAGAGACAAAACTAACACAGATGTCTGCTGATGAGTAACAAGGCAGATTTCAGTCGTCACAGCTCAGTGCTCTGAGCGTTGCTGGTGTTTTTTATGCTGTTACAGGTTGGCGACTTTAAGAAATTTCAAATCTGTTTACTCTTTACTTAGTACATTCTTCAAAATAGTGTTATACATTCACCGAAAAGTCTCATCATCTTTAAACGGATAAAAATCCTGGAACAGTAATAATACTAATAAAAACAAATAGTAAAGATGACAATAAAATATTTCACTAATTTGTAATTTCAATATTACTTTGTGTTAATATAAAAGTAAACTACTATTTCAGTTAGCACGATTATTAATGTTGATGCCTCTGCCACAACTACTGTTATTTCTACTACTACTACTACTACTAATAATAATACTTCTACTTCTAATAATAATAATAATAAAAGTACTACCACTACTACTACTACTAATCTTAATGACAACAATAATAGCAATAACAACAATAAAATAAATCATAGTTTAGTCTATGTGAGGGTGTGTACATATACACACAGACACAAACAGAAACAGAAACACACAGACACTATGATTAATTTTTTCGTTTGATTTATTTCGGTTATTATTATTTTAATGGTTTATTCATATTGCCGTTACCATTACAACTACTGTTACTATTATTACTGCTACTACTGCATATTGTCTGGCATGATTAACATAACCTCTCAGGTAACGAAAACAAAATAAAATAAAATAAAATAAATATATAAATAAATAAATAAATTAGACCAGAAAAAGTGTCATACAGAAGTGACACATAATAATAAAATACATTGAAAAAAAATAAAAATAACGCTAAACTAAACTAAATTGAAATGAAATAGAAAAACATGGAACGAACAGCAATAGCAAACTGAAAAACAGAGGTGTAGATAGACACATAGAAAACAGAACTGTAAAGAGGTAGCTACATGCATAGATGTATACAGAGAAACAGTGCAGGCTGGTAGATAGGTAGGTAGTCAACCATGATCAACGAAGCTACCCATGTAACCAGATTCAAAACAAAAAAAACAAAAAATTAAAATATGTAATACAGAATTAACACACATAATAAAATACACTACGGAGGAGAATGTCAAGATGTTCGTCACACACAGCTGACTGAGAGTGAAAGTTTTACTTTAATTTTATTTACATCAGCCTCGATGACAAACTCGATACAAACGAATATATCACTATATTTTAGTACGTCCATGAGACACATAAAAACTGCTCAAAAGTGTTTGTCATAATTATTAGAGATAGAGAGAGAGAGAGAGAGAGAGAGAGAGAGAGAGAGAGAGAGAGAGAGAGAGAGAGAGAGAGAGAGAGAGAGAGAGAGAGAGAGAGAGAGAGAGAGAGAGAGAGATAATAATCTAAATATATAAAAAGCACAGGTAAACCTAGTCTAAGCTAAAGTACAATAAAATGGAATAGAGGAGAAGATATAAATAACCTGTTTTAATTGTAGTGAGGTTTTTTATGTTTCTTCTGTGTTAGGCAAACTATGTTTTAATTTTTCATCAAACTAAAAGTAATAAAGTGCAACAAAAATAAAATAAAATAAAATAAAATAATAAATACAAATATATTACTCACTAATGTGGCTGAAACAATGTGTAAAAATAAATTCATAAATAATAAACTGTTCTACTTGAAATAATATCACAAAACAAAGATTACATGTTAACAGATACATTCAAGTATTAATTCTTTGTTCTGTACTGTGATGTTAATTGACTGTTTACACCATTCGTCTGAAAATACAATTTCGTGTCATCTCGTAATCCCCGCTACGATAAGATGTGTTTTCTTTACTCTGTAATCAAACATCAGAAGATCTAATTATGACAAAACTGTATTTATTGTCGTGTTGTTAACTGACTCTTTACATGAAATGTCTGGAAGCTCTCAGAGACAGTCTGTGTATTAACTTATGTCACTGTATCATTCGTACTCTGCACTTTTAGAAAGAAAACAATGAGAAAAGACGATACAGAGAAGTATATATTATCACATATTCACTGGTCCAAAATGAGTCTTAGTATTAGCATTACTGTTAGTGTATCAGTAGTAGTTGTAGTTGTAGTGGTAGTAGTAGCAGCAGTAATTGTAGCAGCAGTGTGCACATAATGTATATTTCATGACGTATCACAGATACAGAATATAAAGTAAGTGTACTTATATATTTATTGAAGTACCATACAAATAAGAATATTTAAAGTGTACTTATACATTTATTGAAGTAACATACGTACACACCAACACACACACACACACACACACACATATATATGGAAATGCGAGTTGAACGTACACATATATAGAAAGATGAACTGCACGTACCTTGTTTAATTTAAAACTCAAAGTAAACCGTTTTCCTCGCTTACACTATGTGATGTGTTTGGAAAGAAATGTAAAAATGTGTATTAAGATGAGCTTTTCACTATTTATGTGATAAGAAAGTAAAGATGGTTTCAATGTATCAAAACATTTTTGTTTCTTTCTTGTATGGCTGACTTCTTCGTCACTTTTATGACGAAGAAAATCACGAGAATAAATTATTTGTATGATAAAAGAGATAAGCGAGCTAAAACGAACGCTGTCCTAAATTTAGTGTCAAACCAGTTGATAACATTTTGTTCACAAACTTGTCTGGTAGTTTTAAACGCGTTTAAATGCACGTACGTCGATCATTTAGTGTTTTCTAGCTGTATTCCTTTAAAAAATTAGATATGTATATATCTTAAAGATGTAACAGTCATATTTAAATCTTACAATTGTTGTGTTATTTAATTTGATAAATTACGTGTTTATTTAGTGTTGTGTAAGTGACAATTCGAAGATTAACTCATCTGTTTTTAAAGATAAATTTGAAAGGTTTTATTTAATTGCTAATTTATTTCTGACTGAGTGGAATTCATATATTTATCTCATATTCTAATTTTGAATAAGTGAGAACGATGCTTATTCACAATACTAAAACAGAAATGCAGCTAAACAAACACACACGCACATAGACGCACACAAAGCTGATATATATATATATATGTATGCATGTATGTATAGTAATAAAATCTTAATGATAGAGATAACGACTGGCGACGTGTCGAGGATAACCTGTTTGTGTTCGTAGAATAAAAGGTACAAGAACCGAGGTATTACGCACAATTTTACGTATAATATACGGAAATCTTACACAAAATTGCATGTATAGTATACATGGGCGACAACCCTCATACAAGCTAAGTGATTTCAACAGAACTCCAACATAACATTTATATAATGACATGGGGCATGTCTCTAAACAAACAAATAAATAAATAAATACAAATACTACTACTACTATTATTACTGCTACAACTACTACTACTACTACTACTACTACTACTACTAATAATAATAATAATAATAAAAATGAATAAGTAAATAAATAAATTAATAAATAATTAAATAATGTAAAAAAAGAAAAGAAATAGGTATACACGCAGATAGAGGAACACGTATAACGAGAGACACACAGATAGACACTCAGATATAAGGAAGGATAGAAGGAGACATGGACAAATTATACTGGTTGGTAGATAGCTAGATAAACACAGATAGATATATGTATAGACAGGTGGATATATAGACTGGTACATATATAAATGCATGTAGAAATACGTACATTATTATGTCAACTATTATTAATACTGCAACGTATTTGTCTAGTATTAATCTTGTTCTATTACTGGTACAACAGTCTATCTTCTATTACTTCAGTTACTAATGCATTTATTACAACTACTATTTTTACTGTTATACCTACTACATCTATGAATGCTGCTGTCATTACTTCTACTCCTACTACAACTACTAGAGCTAGCACTACTGGATACAGTCATACATGATTAAACAACGACTTAGGAGACGAGTTACCAAAATGCAGGCATACAATAAAATATATATTTCTTCCATTTAGATTGATTTTGTTTAAGTGTTTTTCTTTTAGAATGTCGTTTAAGTTCACACTGTATTCACAAGTATAGGCAGGGTTTTGAGAAACTGGGTAATTTTCATTGAAGCGTATGATATAAAATTGTTGTATGCAAATTTGAATTTCTGTAAAAAGGTGCATGCCTATTTTTTATATGTGTATATATGTTTTTAATTATGGTTTTCGTGTATACTGTATGTACGATTTATCATTATCATGAAGATGATAATACAGTATTCCCTCGCTATTCGCGGGGGTTACGTTCTTTACCCCCCCCCCCGCGAATAGCGAAAAACCGCGAATATTGGATGCAGTTTTAAAACGTCTATTATGAGATTATATACGATACTAAATGCTTCCCAAACACTTTCTAAAGACACTCTTACTCATCAATACAGTAATAATGTAGTAATATTGCATGCAGTTATGTAGTAATGTAGTAATGATAATGTAAACACATTTTAATTTTGTACTGAAACAATATTTTAATCAGAAAGAAACGTAAGTACAGGAGGACAGTAACACCGCATAGCATAGTTACCCATACTGTATTACTGTACCGTAAAGTCATTTTCTATGCGTACAACATATGTATTAGAATTGACAGAAAGTGGAACAAATTTAAAGGCAAACAGACAGATAAATACAGTACGCACAGTTCAGGTAATAATAATACAGTTCAGTAATAATATGCAGTCAGCCAATAGCAGCCAGCCATTGTTCGATGAAGACGTCAATCGATAAAAACTGCTCGAGAGAGTAAATACAGACATACCCTCGAAAAATCTCTATGACCTACAAAAACCCGGTTTACCGAGCATTTGTTTTTATGACGTTATGACGCTAGCCTGGTATACCAGCATGCGATGCGATAGGGTTAAGAGCCTAACCCGCGAATATGCGGGGCCGCGAATGGGGAACCGCAAACAGGTGAGGGTATACTGTATATCAAGTTATGCATGTCCATAAGTATGTATGTATGTTGATATGTAAATATGTGTGTATGTCCATTATTTCATATGGTGTTAGCATAATAAAAATAGATTTAAAATAAATGAAATATAAAATAAACATACTGGGAATAAACAGATATGAGCTTTTCCGATGCTGACAAAAATCAAAATATAAACCAGTAATTATAAAGAAAAATAAAATTATAATAAGAAAGTAAATTAAAATGTATAATGCTAAATACTTAAATTAAATGCATCCAATACATCAGTTTAGTTATTTAATAACAAACAACATAGTTATTGCAACAGAAATATGTATATATATGTAGCATTTTCATAGAACTAGAGTTTAATACTATAAAACAAATTACTTTATTTAAAATATCAACATCTTAGTGTTAATGTGGTTGTTTTGACTGTTGATTTATTTACAGCTAGACTGGTACATAACACAGTTGATATGATTTGTTTACAGCTAGACTGGTACATAACACAGGTGATATGATTTGTTTACAGCTAGACTGGTACATAACACAGTTGATATGATTTGTTTACAGCTAGACAGGTACATAACACAGTTGATATGATTTGCTTACAGCTAGATTGGTACCCAGCATTGTCAGCCAGATTTATTTACAGCTAGACAAGTACATAATACAGTTGATATGATTTGTTTACAGCTAGATTGGTACACACCATTGTCAGCCAGATTTATTTACAGCTAGACAGGTACATAACACAGTTGATATGATCTATTTACAGCTAGACTGGTACATAACACAGTTGAAATGAACATTTGTACTTAGGATTGTTTTTTGTTCTACATAAGAAAAAAATCATCTGTAATTTTGCATATACAGGTCGTATGCTTAGTTTGATACTTGTCTATAATGGAAAAAATGTACTAGTTTATTATTATAATTAGTAATACTATTGTTGTTGTTGCTGTTGTAATACTATTGTTGTTGTAGATACTAATGAAAACATTGCTGATGCTGGCGTTGTTTGGTTGCTGCTGTTCAAGTCATTAAGTGGTTATAAGAAAATGCTAGAGAGAAGTCAATAGCGTTTATAGATGCTTGGCAACAGTGTCGCATAAACAAAACTCCACATAATCTCTCTCTCTCTCTCTCTCTCTCTCTCTCTCTCTCTCTCTCTCTCTCTCTCTCTCTCTCTCTCTCTCTCTCTCTCTCTCTCTCTCTCTCTCTCTCTCTCTCTCTCTCTCTCTCTCTCTCTCGTTATTTTGAACACGTTATACACGTATACTATGTTACTCCGGTCACGTAACTCCCCTGTATATGTTATTATATTTCGATAATGATTAAATGATTTGATATTATTTAGTTAAAATAGCCATAATATTACAGTGTTACCTATAAATGGGAATTACATGTTTTGTTATACTAAAAATAACAGTAGTATATCTATCTGTACGCGTACACCCATACAAACATTTTTTTATTGTTTTTCTGTTTAATCGGACAATTTTGGGGTGGGAAGGTTATTACGTTTTCCCCTGGATTTGATTTGTGGTTCTTTATTAAATCTTTAATACTATCACATGATGTCGGCAAGATCTATAAAAATAGCCATATTAATTTAAACGAATAAATACAAACATAATAATATAAATAAATAAATAAATAAATATGTAAATAAATAAATAAATAAATAAATAAATAAATAGATAAATAAATAAATAAATAAATAAATAAATGAATTGATAAATAGATAAATAAATAAATAAATAAACAGAAACTGAAATTAAAATTACAAAGGCTGAAGTAGTTTTGTCTAGAGCTGCATTAGACGTGGACTGTGAGTGCTGGGTGGAGCACAGACAGATTTCATCTACTAGTAATTTTGTGCTTTGCTAAAATGTCCACTATTGTTTAATTTAACTTCCTGTCTCATAATGACAGGATCTGTAAGGGAAAAGTGTAGGCACAAACACACACACATACACACAAACACACACACATACACAAACACACACACATACACAAACACACACACATACACAAACACACACACATACACACAAACACACACACATACACAAACACACACACACACACACACACACACACACACACACGCATACGCACACACACAACAACATGACACAACAGAAACATTGTAGGAAGGAACGAAGTTATCTCCATTTTTTATTTTTTATTTTTTTTGGTCTAATTTCTCTTTGTAAAAGAGAGATACTGGCTGTAAATGACACAAAGGTTAGTTAGAAGGAACGAATCTGTCTCTTTCTTGTTTTTACTTTTCGGGACATTTTTATCAATTTCTATAATTCCGGCTGGTGAAAGAGAATTACTGGCAATAAATATCACAGAATGATGAACTAAATCATATTTAAATGTTTGTACATAGTTAAAATGACCTACTACTACTGTTATTATTATTAAGTTGTTTCTTGTCTTTTCCTGCTTGTTCTGTCTTTTTTCTCCTCTCTGATGTGTTTCTGAATTCACGTATTCGTTCACTGATGACATCCATACTGAAAACTCTTCTCGAAGTGAAGCTTATTTTGGTGAATGGCAATATTTAATGGCAATATTTAATCATTAGAAAATTATTGTTTGTACTAAATGAATTCAAGATCAAAACTAAAAGAAAGAGAAAAGTGATAAATAGATTTTGTAAAATGAGCATGAACTGGTAACGGTATGGTAAAATGTGGGCAACCACTCTTCACATTAAATATTTCTAAGAACACTGACATTTCCCCTTAGATATTAACATCAAGATACAGAAGTGAGTAGACAAGATGCACCAAGTTAAACGGATAGGACAGTACTGTGTGAGAAAACACAATAGAATCGCTGACAAATAGAGATTTCTTGCAGTCCGGATTGTCGACTGGTCGCGCTTTCACACGATATCGTTTCTGCCAAATGTCGCTGTGGTTATTCTTTTTCAAAACGTCGTCGTTTCTCCAGTGATTTCAAGAGACAGTGTTGTAATGGAAATGAGAAATGAAAGTTTTGTTTCGCCTATGACATCAACAATTATATTAGAAAAACCAAACTTAATAATAATAATAATAAGAAGAAGAAGAACAACAACAACAATAGCAACAACAGCAGCAACAACAACAACAAAGGAAAAAAACAACAACATATAAAACTAAATCATTATTAAAATAACCGATGCAGCACAAACGAAAAAAAACACAAAAAGGTAATCAAATGAAAAATAATAGAAAAAAAAAAAAAAATACAAACAATAGACGTGTGAGTTGAATTAATTTCATAATGTCATAATTTCAACAAGATCCTACATCTCAGAAATGTCAGCATCAACATTCGAAAGCTTCAATTTATACGACACCCCGAATCCACGAAACCCCATAAAATACAAATGAGAAGACAATAAATAGTGATAAACAAGAAGTCTAAAACAGTGAGGTAGTTTGTTGTCTAACGTAGAGTAATGATAACAATTATATGTACATCAAATTATATCCAAGTAATATTTATAGCTTATTAAAGAAAACAAATTACAACAAAATCATTTCTAAAAGCATTTATTAAACCCGTTGAAAATATAATTAAACACAAAATAATCATTGTTATAATAATAAAGAAAGCAAAAAATATATCTTTCGAAAAAATACAGATGCAAGCTTTACTAGCAGCAGAAGAAGCAAGAAAATTAAGTAATACTAATACCATTACGATAATAATAATAATAATAATAATAATAATAATAATAATAATCATAATCATCATAAAAATAACAACAATATTAACAATAACAATAAATATAATAATAATAATAATAATAATAATAATAATAATATATATAATAATAATAATAACGAAGTAAAATAAAAATAAAATAGAAGTGAACAACTAAACTACGAAACGAAAAACAACAAATAAAATAAACAAATAAACAAATTAATGAAGGAGCAATTGAAGGAGCAAAACCAAAAGTGAGAGAAAATTACATCTGAACAGTTAGAATTTGTGTTCGTTGCCATTCAAAGAAATGTTCATCAAAATAATCACTGTTACCCCTTAAACCAGAGAAATTTAATTGCAAGCAAACAAATTAATCAAAAAGTCAGTATATAAACAAAGCAAATAAATAAATAAATAAATAAATAAAAATTGCGAAAAAAATGATAAAAATAATCAAAAAGGGATAATTACTGAAAATCTTTGCTTCTACAGTAACATGAAATGTTTCTCAAGTTAATTAAATCTGGTGTTTGTTGAAATCTTCCTTCTTCAGACTGGACTTTTTCTTCCTCAGGAAGACGACCACCACAATCCCAATGACAAGTGAGAAGATGATCACCATGACAACACAGAGAACAATCAGAATCGTGGTACTGACATTAACTTGATCAGATCCTTGCTTTTCAGCTGGTTTCTGTGAAATACCTAGAATGAAGGAAGTTTTTTTTAAATGTCAGATGTTTCTTTTCTTTCACACAACTAATATATGATAAATAAAGTCTGCATTTAACTGTTGATTTAAACTGACGAAACTAACCATAAAGGTTATTTACGTAAAAGACAATAATGTTACAAATCTAACATAAACTCACTTGGTATTTGATTTCCATCCATCACGTCCAGAACAATATATGTCTTTCTGACAAGTTCATCAGACATTTCAGCAGATCTTCTTTTTCTTCCAAACCCTTCCTTGCCATTGCAGTCCACCTGAATTGAAAGTTTGTATGTTTGTTTTTGTTTGTTTGTTTGTTTATGTATTTACTACTTACTTTCTTACTTAATGGTTGGCTGGTTCGTTTAAATTTTATAAAAATATATATTAATATATTTATTACTTATGTAATATATTAATTACTCAGTAAATAGAAGCAGAGGTAGTAGTAATAGTTTTAGTATTAGTAGTACTACTAGTAGTAAGATAGTCATAATGAAAATAAAAATGATAATCAAATGAAATGATGAGAAAATAATCAAAAAGAAATTTGAAAGAAACATTTCATTCTTTTTTTTTCTTCTGTATAGTCTTTTAATATAAGAATGTTTTACACATTATTCAAGAACAATAAGAGAAAGTGACATGAAAACAGCGGCTTTTGAAACAACCAACTTTCAGACTGTATCTTAAATATAGACTAATACAGGATTTTACCAGTTTAATTCTATGTTATATTAATTCATAAATAAATAAAGATAGAAAGAAAGAAAGAAAGAAAAAATAATAATTATAACCATACATTTTACTTTCCTAGCATGCGTATGTTAGCTTTAAGTGTGTTTGTTAGTTGTATTTATACAACTTCGTCTTTGTTATTTCATACAAACCAAATTGTTTTGTCTGTTATTTGATCAGCTTTGTCTGGTATTAAATTGACTATCAGCTACCGTTTTTAGTCTTTGTTTCTAAAACTGACACTTTGTTAGATTTACATTTCAGGGGAGATAAACTTTAACAAGCCTGACTTACAGAAACTATCTGAAGGAAACTGAGCGAATTATTATTGAAACAATTTTTTACAAATTCTTTAAGAACAATACGGAAAAGTATTTAAGAAATGAATAGCTTTGGAAAGTAGCAATTTTCAAGTCGTAACTTAATATTTAAATATATTTCTTCCTTCGTATAAGATTTTACCAGTTTCAAACTATCATTTATTTAAATATATTCCTAATACTGTCCATTGCTAAAATAGAGTAACAAATGTGTTCACTTTTATCACTAATAATCATCTAGACAACATCATTCTGTGATGTGCATATTTTAAGCTGACAAAATAAAACACATAAAATAAAATTACCTAGAACTAATAGAAGAAAATGATAACACTTACAGGGTCGCACTGAGTTTTTTGATCTGGAGGACAAACTTTGACAGAACATTCTGTAGAGACTGCATTGTTTTTGTTAAAGGTGAAAGCCTTCAACTTGAATGTGACGTTGTTTCCCGATCTTTCAGGTTCCTGTATCATCAGTTTACCGATCTCAGACGATGGACAGCTGAATAAATAAAGAGTATAAGATAAAATAGCCTTTCTCTTTAGTTTTCTCGATCTGAATAAACTATAAGTGTTTTAAAAGGAGATTCACTTAATCTAATTATTAGAAGCTATAAAGTTATATATTTTTCAAAAAATAATACGAGGTGATTGTAAATATTTTCAAAAGAATTATTCTGCAGTTGGAGTGTCTATCCAGAGGTCATTAATTTACGTAACATATTTATTTGAATCTAGAATGAATCTTGCTAGCTGAAGTGAAAAAGGAAAGAAAATAATATATATATATTTTTTTAAATAATAATAATGTTAATAATATAACGAAAAAAAATATACATAAAATAATAACAACAACAACAACAACAACCACAACAACAACAATAATAATAATAATAATAATAATAATAATAATAATAATAATAATAATAATAATTATAATAATGATGATGATGATGATGATGATGATGATGATGATGATGATGTTCAGTATTCTCTAGTGCTTCTCGGAAGCGATTAAAAATCCATGTTTATGAGTTCTGGGCTAAACAAGTATAAGTGTATAAAAAATGTCAACATGTTTTATTTACCTGTCTTCAATGATTTTCAGAGTTTCCCTATCTTCTCCAGTTTTCTGATTATCAGCAGTACATGATTCCAGCCTGAGAGTTCCTGAGTTTGCTTCAGGCTCTGTTTGAAAGTATTACAATATTTGCGTTTACAGATGTTGCTATCTCCAGCAAAATTATATTTTGACTAGCAGTTATAATGAAGATTATGCTAAGTGATGGGAATTAAATGTCATGTTTACTAGTAATTTTATTTCCGTTATCAGAAGCGTTAAAAGTGAATAACTGTTGATAATAACCACAGAAATTCAGAGGCAAACATTTCGTCCTGGAAAGAACACTGTAACATTCGTCTAGAAATGTGTGGATGATAATAATACTGATAATAATTGAATTAAACTGTACTTAAAAATGGAAGACAAATTCTGGAAGGAAAAGTCATGTAATATAATATGAAATGTGTACCTGTGTCTGTATTTATTTATTTATTTATTTATTTACTTACTTACACATAACATTTTGTTTTCAACATTGGTAAAATTAATACAATGCTAATAAATGCTGTGTGTAGATAAATACTTTTTAAGATGTTAAATATTTTCTCTTCATTTCATAGATTTGGCGTGCAGCTCATAAGAATTACTTTTAAGTTGCTAATGATAAAATTCAATGAAAGGTCAACATTCTAATAATAATAATAACAATAATAATAATTATAATAATAATAATAATAATAATAATAATAATACTAATTATTATTATTGTTATTATTACTATTATTATTACGTCTATTGCCCTGGCTAGTGTTTTTTTTTTTTTTTTTTTTTTTATCATTTATCTATTAACGTTGTTTTTTCTCGAAAAACGAAAATGCTATAATTTCAATGTTCTAAATTTATTGATAATTTTTGAGTTTCTTTCTGATATTTTGTAAATAATAGCATTATAAATAACAGGTGATAAAAGACATAAAACTAGTGAAATTTAAAGAATAATCATTCACAGTTGTTTAGTGTCACCTGCACATCTCACACCAGCATCTTCTTCATGGCTACACCAAAAGTCGTCCCACTGAAACCTGCATTGTTCAAAACTGGTTTCATTTCCCAAACAGTGTACGTACTGCAGAAAGATAGGTCCTGATCCTGCACCATAGTAGGCTTTCTCAACAGCTGTAGCATTTGAACTGTAAAACAGGCAATGAGTCACTGGCAAGTATGTTTGTTTACTATCATAGTCTTATAATAACCGTTGTTGGTAATGTCATAATAGAGAGCTGCTATAGAAACAAGAATTATTAACCTACGTAAGGAAAACGATTACGTTGTAGCGTCTAGCTATCGTAATAATCATTACTAATAACCTACAATGTGTATCAAACAATTGTTACAGTGTTAATCATTAATAATTACTAAGCGAAGCAAAGAAGAGTAAAATATAAAATAAAAATAGAAACAGAAAAAAAAGAAAGAGAAAAGAAAAAAACAGAATTGTAATAAAAATAATTTTAAGAAAGTAAGACGGCTATTAGTAACACTCACTATTACATCTACAATAATCGTTGTTAATAATCTTACAGCGCTGTAGTAAACAGCTGCTACAAAATCATTATTAATAACTTACTTAGTGAAACCCAGCATTCTGCAGTAAACATGTTATAATAATCATTATTAATAACTTACTTAGTGAAACCCAGCATTCTGCAGTAAACAGCTGCGTTGTAATCAGTATGATAGTCATCACAGACTGTGCCCCACATTCCAAGATATTTAATCTCTACTCGACCTTCTCGTTCTGAACTGCCTCCAACCAGACGAATCTCAATTTCTGGGTTATCTTCTAAGAAAACAATAATAAAAAAATAAAAAAAAAACCATAACAATAATAATAATAATAATAATAATAATAATAATAATAATAATAATAATAATAATAATAATAATAATAATAATAATAATAATAATAATAATAATGTATTACAATGTTTTCCTTGTCATATGACTCAGACAGAAAAACACACAAAACAAAGGTGTATATCTAGCCAATCAAGATTTTTTATTTAAATTGTATCACATCGCTTTGTTCAATGTTTTTTCTCTACGATAATAAATATGTAGTAGATGTTTAGTGTTCACTGTGTAAAAGACATTACCTGCACAGAGCAGTGCTGTGTACTTCTCATGATCATCCACTTCATGAAGTTCAAGGTAACACTCATTAATGTTCTTTTCCAGTCCTGAACATTGTAGTCTTGATATCCAAATCTTTTTGTTGCTTGACGTCAGATTATGCTCACTTTCACTGAATGACATTGCTCTGTAACTGCTTTTAATAAATAAGTAAACAAAAGCAGCCAAAATTATATCAGTTCATACAGAGTAATTATGTCAGTTTTTGTACTATTATTATTATTATTATCATCATCATCATTTATCATTACCATCATCATCATTTATTATCATCATCATCGTCATCATGATGATCATTATTATTAGCTTTAATAGAATTACTGCATGATTTCAAGGGATATTCATCTGTTTTAATATCAGATTCTGTTTTTACTTACTGGTTAAAGCCAAGCGTCTTGCACAAAACTTTAGCATCAGCTGGACTAGGGCGATCATCATACAGTCTGCCCCACTCATTGTTTATTTTCACTTCAACGACACCGTAGTTACTGCTTGGGCCACCAACTAGTCGTAACTCAATGTTTGATATGTCCACTAGAAAATAAACATAAACACAAAATCAATACATTCATAGATAAGTAACTGTAAAAGGCAGCATGTGCCTTACGATTAGATGTTTTTACTTTTTTATTATTCAAATATCTTTCCAAATAATTTTTCATTCTTTGTAGATTTCATTTTGAGATAAATTATTAATATATTGTTTTGTCACAGCTAATAAAATAAATATTTTCTAACATGGAATGGGGAGACTATCATTTTCGTTTGTGATTTCTGCCTTTTTCGTATAATAAGTATGTGACAGGATCAAAGATTGCTTTCTGAATGTAAGTCGCTAATTGACATGGATGTTAGACAGTAAACAAAACTAATAGTTTTCACATAAATACCTGAACAGCTCAGTTTTACGTAACGACAGTCAGTTTGTTCAGCGCGATCTCTCAGAACACACAGATGAAGACCAGGTTCATAATCAAGGCAGTTAGCGCCATACTTCCATCTGTTACCAACCACCTCTTCACCTTCAGCAAACTTCTCTACTCTGTGGACACACACACACACACACAAAAAAAAAAGTAGTTATTAAAAAATATGCCTTTGTAGAAAGACCGTCTATAAATTATTATTATTATTATTACTATTATTACTATAGTTAGTTACACATTATACATTTTGTAAATACATTTACAAAAAAAAAAAAAAAAAAAAAAAAAAAAAAAAAAAAAAGAAAAAAAAAAAATATAACAGAATAAAACCCCCAAAAAACAACAACAACAACAATAATATTAATAATAATAACAACAACAACAACAACAATAATAATAATAATAATAATAATAATAATAATAATAATAATAATAATAAATAAAAAAATAAAAATAAATAAACATACTAACTTTGCATAACCGAGTTGCCTGCATGCTACTTCTGCTGAACCTAGGTCAAAATGATTCTTATAACACACTGAATTCCATTTTCCTTCATCATATATTTGAAGTTTTCCTTCATGTTTACTTCCCTGCTCCGCTAGTCTCAGTTTGTATGGTGTAGGGTTTTCTTATTTAGTGAAACAAAACACAATTTTTATTTAATTCTAGCTTTTATTGATTTATTATAATCATCATGATAATCATTGTTACTGTTTTAATGATTGAATTCCCAACTGATATTTTATATCTGTTTTGCATTTAATGTTTCCTATTTTTATTTTATTATTATTTTCAACATTATTTATTTTAATCTTCATAAGAGCGAGAAACTCTGTGTAATAGGTACCTTAGAAAAAAAATGTTCTGTCTCTCGTTGATATGTTAATGTTTTCAAATATTAACAACAAAAACAACCACAACAACAACAACAAAAATTATGATGATGATGATGTTGATCGTAATAATAATAATAATAATAATAATAATAATAATAATAATAATAATAAATAATAATAATAAATAATAATTTTTTCTTACCGTCACATATAACTCCGATATCTTTGTCGGCGCAATTATTTAGACAGTCCCCGATGTTCCAAAAAGGACAGTCATCTACACCCATTTCAAATCCGTGACAGCTTAGAGAACCTTTCCAAATCTGCCCACTTCCACCCGGGAAGAAACCTTTACCACGTGGCAGACCAAACGCACTGTCCAGCACAGACAAGTAAGTTTAATTGTAACAGCAGTGCTGCTAATACGTACACAGACACACACACAATAACACGCTAATATACACACAAACAAACACACAATCTTGTTCGTGCAATTACACTAGCGTTATTATTATTTGTTCTTTTTTTAATTTTTATTGTTTTGAAGATAATTTTACATTTATACTTCATAATACTGTAAAATGTGAAGGAAGATATGCAGATAGAGATAGTGTTAGATATGCAGATATATAGGTACACAGACGATAATAGAGATAAAGTTAGACAGTTATGCAGATAGATAGAAACTATTTGAAGGAAACTGAGCGTATTATTATTAAAATAATTAAAGATAGAGAGAATGTGAGATATGCAGATATATAGGTACACAGAGAGATAATAGAGTTAAGTTAGACAGACATGCCTATATATAGGTTTAGAGATAGAGACAGAGAAAGTTAGATATTCAGATAGATAGGTTTACAGATAAACACAGAGAAAGTTAGACAGATATGCAGATAGATATGTTTACAGATAGAGACAGAGAAAGTTAGATATGCAGATAGATAAGTTTTAAAGATAGAGACAGAGAAAGTTAGATATGCAGATAGATATGTTTAAAGATAGAGACATAGGAAGTTAGATATGCAGATAGATATGTTTAAAGATAGAGACAGAGGAAGTTAGATATGCAGATAGATATGTTTAAAGATAGAGACAGAGAAAGTTAGATATGCAGATAGATATGTTTAAAGATAGAGACAGAGAAAGTTAGATATGCAGATAGATATGTTTAAAGATAGAGACAGAGGAAGTAAGACAGATATGCAGATAGATAAGTTTAAAGATAGAGACAGAGAAAGTTAGATATGCAGATAGATATGTTTAAAGATAGAGACAGAGAAAGTTAGATATACAGATAGAGAGGTTTAAAGATAGAGACAGAGAAAGTTAGATATGCAGATAGATATGTTTAAAGATACAGACAGAGAAAGTTAGATATGCAGATAGATATGTTTAAAGATAGAGACAGAGGAAGTAAGACAGATATGCAGATAGAGAGGTTTAAAGATAGAGACAGAGAAAGTTAGATATGAAAATAGATATGTTTAAAGATAGAGACAGAGAAAGTTAGATATGAAAATAGATATGTTTAAAGATAGAGACAGAGAAAGTTAGATATGCAGATAGATATGTTTAAAGATAGAGACAGAGAAAGTTAGATATGCAGATAGAGAGGTTTAAAGATAGAGACAGAGAAAGTTAGATATGAAAATAGATATGTTTAAAGATAGAGACAGAGAAAGTTAGATATGCAGATAGATATGTTTAAAGATAGAGACAGAGAAAGTTAGATATGCAGATAGAGAGGTTTAAAGATACAGACAGAGAAAGTTAGATATGAAAATAGATATGTTTAAAGATAGAGACAGAGAAAGTTAGATATGCAGATAGAGAGGTTTAAAGATAGAGACAGAGAAAGTTAGATATGAAAATAGATATGTTTAAAGATAGAGACAGAGAAAGTTAGATATGCAGATAGATATGTTTAAAGATAGAGACAGAGAAAGTTAGATATGCAAATAGATATGTTTAAAGATAGAGACAGAGAAAGTTAGATATGCAGATAGATATGTTTAAAGATAGAGACAGAGAAAGTTAGATATGCAGATAGATAGGTTTAAAGATAGACAGAGAAAGTTAGATATGCAGATTGAGAGGTATAGAAATAGAGAGAATTTGAGATATGCAGATATATAGGTTCACAGACAGATAACAGAGATAAAGTTAGACAGCTATGCAAATAGATAGATAGATAGATAGATAGATAGATAGATAGATAGATAGATAGACAGACAGATAGATAAAGACTGGACAGTAGCGATCTAGGAAAATTCAGTGAGTTGTGAGACTCGGTTTAGTCAACAAATATTTACAGAGTTCTTATGCACAGTTTTACCCCACAACCACGCTTGTACTAGTATAAAAAAAGATGAGCTCATCGTTCTATTATTGTCGCTTAGTGCTGTGGTGATGTTGTTAGAAAATACTCAATAGAGAAGAATCAGAACGTTTTGTTACTGACTTACTTGTTGAATCCAAGATTCCTACAAATTGTAGTGGCTTCATAAAAGTGCAACTGTTTAGTGAACAGTCTGCCCCATTTGCCATCGTGCAGAACTTCTACTCGACCTTCTTTACTTGTATTACCACCAGCCAGGCGAACACTCACTTCATAAAGAAATAAAAAATACCACTAATTACTCAGAAGTAATGACTCAGAGGACTTTTTTTGTTCATTTGTGAAATTGCTGAGAATTCCTAAGGAACAGTTTATGAGTAATTTGAAAATGTAAAAGTTGAGAGTTTGTTTTAAATCAAGACTAGACACTGAAAAAATTCAGCAAAATAAAGTGAATATTTGAAGTGAATACTTATATATATATATATATATATATATATATATATATATATATATGTATGTATATTACCTGGTTCAATATCGGCAATGTTATATAGTACAATCTGTGCAGTGACATCTGAGAATAAATCAGAAATGAAATAATAAATAAGACAAAAAAGATAAAAAAATAAAAATAAAAATACAATAATAATACAAAAACAAACAAATAATAATAAAATTCGTATATACGTCTGTACTAGACACCAAAAGTCTCTACACATAATGAGAATTTATTTATGATAAAAAAATACATTATTATTATTATTATTATTATTATTATTATTATTATTAACGAGAATATGGAAACAAATACGTTGTTCCTACTTGTAGAAAATTCATATGTAAGTTCTTCATCTAAAGATACAGCTTCTGATTCTGAAACTGAAGACCCGTCTTTGAGGTTGATGTTGAACTGGACAAGCGAGGAGTCTATTGAGTTGACTGTGTTTGTGATGTTCTGTCTCTTTCTGCAGAATAACATTAAAAACAATTAACATGTAATATCTATTTTAGTTAATGTTCTTCATAGTACTGCCATCACTACTACGTCTATTATTGCTACTACTACATTTATTACTTCGACTAATACCTTTCTCTCTGTCTGTCTGATGGGTATCTATCTATCTATCCATCCATCTTTTTGGCTGTCTGTCTATCTCTCTATCTATCTATCTATCTACTTTCTATCTATCCATGGATATCTATCTATCTATCTATCTATCTATCTATCTATCTATCTATCTATCTATCTATCTATCTATCTATCTATCTATATATCTATCTATCCATGTATATCTACCTATCTATCTATCTATCCATGTATATCTATATATCTATATATCTATCTATCTATCTATCCATGTATATCTATATATCTATCTCTCTATCTCTATCTATCTATCTTTCTATCTATCTATCTATATGTTTGTCTATCTATCTATCTATCTATCTATCTATCTATCTATCTATCTATCTATATCTATCTATCTATCTATATATATCTATATGTCTATCTGTAATATGCATAATTAGCGTTTCATCATATAGATTGTGTTCTTGACATTCAACTAAATTTTATTTGTAATATAAAATAATCATATAATTTTGATACATGATGTGAGACACACAACTCTCCTAAACTGGGAAATGTAAGTAGCATGAAAATAAAAATAATAATAATAATTCCATACAATCAAGAAACATAAACCAAGAAAACAATGAAACCAAATAAATAAAACAATTTAAAAGCAAATGTACTATTACTAAAACTACTGCTAGCACACCTTCTGCTACAACTGCTATTATTGATAATAATAATAATAATAATAATAATAATAATAATAATAATAATAATAATAATAATAATAATAATGTAATAATAATAATAATAATAATATTTTAAGAGCAACAACCTGATAGGTAAAAGTAGCTTTAAAAAGAAACAGCAAAAGAAGAAAAGTAATAACAAACCTTTCAAGATTTTTGGTTGTTACCACTTTGGTGACTTTCACAATTGTAGCCCCATCGTTTTCCTCACAAATGACATGTACTTCTGAGTCGAAGTTTGTCATGTATTTGTCACTGAACTGAATGATCACATCCCGAGTTCGACCTCCATTTAGCTTTGTAAACGATTCAAAATTAGATACATCACTGTTTCAATGTCTAATACTACTTTGTACATACACAACATTCAAAATCCAATAAATAAATAAACAGGTAAGTAAGTGTCTAAACAGAGTGCACAGTTAAAAAAAGTAAACACATCAATAAAATAAAAAAAAAAAAAAAAATAAATAAATATATAGATAAATAAATAAATATATATATGATAAAAAAAAAAAAAAAATTAAAAAATAGAATTGAACTGACCTGCGTCACCCCACCGCAGTCACTATCCCGAACATTCACAGCCACGCCCTGTTTTCCCGCGGGTAGATCTGATTGTGTGAATGTACAACCTTTCGTTTCTTTTTCACCTTTAACATAGACGACACCACTGAATGTTCCAGCAGGATTAACTACAATCAGCATAGAACTTTTCTCACAGGTAACTTCATCTGAAAATAAATAGATTTATATTTATATACAATAACAACTGCAACAACAACAACAACAACAACAATATGAATAAACTGAGACGAAGAAATCGTTGACATAAATTGAAAATAAGAGAGCAGAAATCTGTCACTTTATTTACTGATATACATTCTCATTGATATTAAAATTAAAATAATTACAGTCGTATGACATCACATATTTAACGTATACATTCAAAACGTTCAATTTGAACTGTATTTAAACCAAACGAGAAATCTTCATCATCTATGAATTACAGTGAACCTTGAGATATAAAACTCATGATACTCAGAGAAGCTAGGTTAAAGATTCGAAGAATGGGAATTCAAAATTTCTTTAACAAGTTGTTTGTTGAAATGTTTT
>CM022675.1:1892232-1902232 GCA_012295275.1 Chrysomallon squamiferum
TCTCTCACTCACACACACATATTTAAATAGACTGAATAGAAAATGATGTGTCTAAAACATCGATTCTTTACGCTCGGGGTGTAAGACGCAGCTATCCCTCAGTTCTTTGTTAGAGAAGAAAGAAAAAATAAAAATGACACTGGGCTTGGCTGGTACGTATTCAACTACAGTCACTGACGTCTAGTGCTCCAGAAACACAAATACGCATGAATGACAATACATACTAAGTTTTTGGAGAAAGAAGAAACCTTATGTTTGTGGTTGTTTTTAACGTTAAGTCTAGGACAAAAGTACAGGCATACATAAAATCACCTCAGCACACATACATACATATATAGATACATAAAGACATTCAGACAGTATAGGTGTATACGTTTTTGGTAGGATGCTAGTTATGTAGAGGTAATGTATGTCAAGACTTGAACTTAAATAAATAAATAATCATCTTATTTCTCTAGGCTTTCGTCAAAACATATATATATATATATATATATATATATATATGAACAGACAGACAGATAGATAGATAGATAGATAGATAGATAGATAGATAGATAGATAGATAGATAGATAGATAGATAGATAGATAGGATAGATAGAAAGAAGTTTTTAATTGGTATCTTGTTCGACAAGGGCAGAGTATGTCCGAACCATAATTCAATTCGTGTATTGTTATTGCTATTTATAGCGTTGTTTTTATTACTTATATCATTACAAGTTGGAATAGCACTAGCAACAGTAGTAGTTGTAGCAGTAGTTGTTGTTTCTATAGTCTTTGTTCTAGTAATAATTGCCCTCAGTCTACTTTTCAAAAATAATTTACTGTTGAATATAATCATAACAGTTTTACTCGTAGTGTTACTTTAGTTACATCTGTATAAATTTGTAGTACGTAAAACCATAATTAATTATCGTTAATGAGCTTCATGAACTTTTATAGTGTATGTTAATTTAATTGTGCAGCATGCTTAATTAAATTATGTTATCTTACGTCATACTAATAATTTAATAATAATAATAATAATAATAATAATAATAAGAATAAGAATAAGAATAATAATAAGAATAATAATAAGAAGAAGAAGAAGAAAGAGAAGATATATATGAAATGTCTCGGTGACACTAGTGGTGCGCTTCACACATGATTTAAATGCAAATACTTTTTCTTTTTTCTTTTTTTTTTCTTAGTTATGATATAAATAGAGCAGAACTCATTTTTTTTTTTTTTTACGTAAATATATTTTTTTCCAAACAGATCACACAGTGTAAGAGAGGAAAACGGTTTACTTGCAGTGTTACAATAAACAAGGTACGTGCAGTTCATCTTTCTATATATATGTACGTTTATTACTTCGGTGAATGTATGTGCACAGTTTCTATGTATTTTATGTATGGTACGTTAATAAATGTATGTGGATATTTCCATATATGTGTCTATATGCTACATCAATACGTGGGTGTACACTTGCTATGTATATGTCAGTAAATTTACATGGACACTTACAATATTTTTGTAAGTATCCTACTTCAAAAATGTATGTATTCCTTCTGTACATTTGTATGCATATTACTACTTAAAATAAATATGTACACTATCTATACAGTTCTACAGGAACAAATATATGTGTCTGCGGGCGTACATTTGTATGTACGTTTATTCAGTGAATGCGTGCTTACATGTCCAGATTCATTACTTCAGTAAATGTGCATGTTTGACTTCTGTACATTTGCAGGAAGATCAGTTTACATATCTCTACGCTTTATTTATATGTAAGCACGTTATTCATAGGACAATTGTACTCAGTTTTATATATATTAGCACGCATTTTACATTAATACATTTGTTTCATCCGTTATGTGTAGCTTTGTATTATAACTTCTTTAGTGTCCACTTTCAGTAAATATACATGCACATTACTTCAGTCAATGTAATTTTATAACTTCTTTAGTGTCCACTTTCAGTAAATACATATCTACATCACTTTAGTCAATGTAATTTGTATGATTACTTCTTTAGTGTCCACTGTCTGAAAATATACATGTACATTACTTCAGTCAATGTAATTTGTTTATATGCTTTAGTGTTCTCTTTCTGTATATCCATATGTACATCACTTTAGTCAATGTAATTTTCATAACTTCTTTAGTGTCCACTTTCCCAAGGACATCTGTAAATGTGTCTGTTATAGTGTAATTATATTGTCACGTTACTATATATTAATGCAGTGCATTCAAGATCATCTGCGTCTTTTTCATCTGATTTAAACTCATTTATGGGTTCTGATTTATCTCATGAAACAGCAAACGTATGCAAATTATCTTAAAAGTTATTTTAAAGACTAACTATCTGATCATGAGACATCTGCTGAGGAGCTCTATTAACTCTGATTTCTCGATTGGTCCATACACTCACCACTGCAACTCGGCTTGTTTAACTTCAACAGTGACTGTACCAGCTATTACATAGCAATCAAATTAGAACACTGGGTAAGGTGTCAGTCTGCGCCAGTTCTCCAGATTTGTGTGTACTATTTTTTGTTTATGTATGTAAGTTTGTAAGTACGTATGTATTAATGCATATTGGTGGGTACAAAACATAAATTTATAATATTATGATGCTAAGAAAAAGTTTTTTTTTTTTTTTTTTGATAACAGTTAATAACTGTATTAATACTCTGCTGTTTTATGACGTATCATTGATTATCACAAAGCACCTATATTTCACGGGTACAAACAGACACACAGACACACACACAATAATATTCATAGAATATAACATCATAGGTATTTATTTATTGATTTATTTATTTATTGATTTATTTATTGATTGATTTATTTATATATTTATTTATTTTTAATGTATGTGTTTGTTTGTTCGTTTGTTTGTTTATTTCTTTCTTTCTTTATTTAATTTTCTTTTCAGTATAAAGTAAATATGTGGATATCATTCGTCTATCTGCTACTGCTAAGTTGTTCCATCACTCTAGGTAACTTTATTTTCTTCTCCGTTTCTTTATAGAAATATTGTATGTGTCTGTTGTCACAAAAAGAAGGAGAATTTGAATATAGATAGTTCACACAGTGGAACCAAATATTTTAAATGACGATATATATATTTTTTACATGGTGTAATTGGGTTAGGAACAAGACGACTTAAGTAATTAAATACGTGGTATATATATATATATATATATATATATATATATATTTAAGTAATTAAATACGAGGTATGTGTATATATATATATATATATATATATATATATATATATATATATATATATATATATATATATATATATATTTAATTTAATTACTTAAGTCGTCTTGTTCCTAACCCTATTTCACTATCTAAAAAAAAAAAAATTATATATATATAATTGTCATCAGAAGAGTTAAATCATTTTAAGAAACTATACAATTCAAATAAAAAAAAAAAAAAAAAAAAAATAATGATTAATATTTCCAAATAAATAAATAAATAAATAAAATCAGAAACAAAAATTTTGATTACTATAATTTCGATATGCTTTCTTTATTTCATACTGCTCACAACAGTTGTCATATTTAATGGTTATCTCCACATTATTCTTCCTAGTGTCTATTCTCTTCTATTTTATTATTATTATTATTATTATTATTATTATTATTATTATTATTCCTACTACCTCTATTGGAATTTAAACTAAAATCTGTCATCGTATATATTTCCTGTTTCTTATATTTAATAACATGTTGTATTTGTTTACAGGTGATGAGTTCTTCGACTGCAGACGACAGGGTCAGGATTGTGCTAATAATAAAACTTGTCAAAATGACGGCACCTGTGACTGTGGAAATGACTACACTGGCTACAGCTGTCAGCTGGAGAAAAGTCAGTATTGTAATTCTAATATGTGAAGTGTGGGTAACTTCAATAACATCACCAAGAAGATATAGATATAGATTTTTATTTTTATTTTTTTCTATTTCATAACAGATACGAAATTTGTGTTTCCAGGTTTGAGTGGTTCAAGTCCGTGTACCAATCAGACTGACTCTTGTGGCTCTGATGGAGGTATCTGTTACAATGCTAATGGAAACAGGGCGTGTTTCTGTCCACCTGGTTTCTATGGTGACCACTGTGAAAACAAAAGATGTGACTAATTAATTCTACTTCACAAAATAATACTTTTTTTAATATCTTACACTGTTATTATATAGCAATGAAGGGTAGATGATATTCCAATTGTTTTCAGTATGCTCATTTATTATATATATATACTTACTATACTTTTCACCTCCCAAGAAAGTAATGTAAAATAAATAAATAAATAACAAAAAGTATAATAGTAACATGCTATTTAAGTTTATCACTAAACACAGTCAGATTCATCATCTGATTTAAATTAATCTGAAAGGAAAGTTAATGTTATTATTTGATGTCAAATACGCTTTTCTTCATGTTGAGTGTCTATTATTATAATTAGTAATAGTAGTAGTAGTAGTAGTAGTAGTAGTAGTAGTAATAGTAGTAGTAGTAGTATCATCATCACAATCATGTTGATTATTCCTGCTAACAAATACTAATCTTAATATTTTAGATGAAGTTACCTGTGAGAAAAGTTCTATGTTGATTGTGATTAATCCTGCTGGAACATTCAGTGGTGTCGTCTATGCTAAAGGTGGAAAAGACACGCCAGATTGCAAATTCACGTCATCAGATTTACCCTCGGAAAAACAGGGTGTGGGTCTCAGTGTTAAGGATACTGAATGTGGTGGGGTGACTCAGGTCTGTTCTTCACATTATTCATATTTTACTCTTTTTTTCTTAATGAACTATGTTTAAATACTTAGCTACTTCCATAAATTGTTTAAATAAAATAGATTTAAAGTTGTGTGCATTTGTGGAATTATAATATCAGAGAAAATTGTTTTTAAAAATATTTCTTGTTATCTTTGTACAAAGTGGTATTAGACATTGACAGAACATAACTTGTGTAATTGTGACTCATTGTTAAGGTAAATGGAGGTCGAACTCGAGATGTGATCATTCAGTTCAGTGAAAAGTTTATGACAAACCTCGACACAAAAGTCTCTGTCACTTGTACTGAAAAAAACAACGATGCCATAACCGTGACTGTCACCAAAGCCATAACAACCAAAGAAACTGAAAGGTTCGTTATAAATATTATTATTATTATATTTTTCTTTCTTTCCTGCAATGTATATAAGTTCACTTACAATTGTGGTTAATATTTTCGGTAATGATGAAATTAATCCATTTCAAGTATCAATATTTTACTTTGGGATATTACACGTAAAAAAAAAAAAAAAAAAAAAAAAAAAAGATTAATTTGTATAAATTTATTAATACGGTGGAAAGTTTGGATGTTACTTGTGTATATCTGGGATACCTCTTGATGTTATTTCACAGAGACACACTGAACATCACAAACACAGTGAACTCAATAGACTCCTCGCTTGTCCAGTTCAACATCAACCTCAAAGACGGGTCTTCAGTTCCAGAATCAGCAGCTGTATCTTTAGATGAAGAACTTACATTTGAGTTTACTACAAGTAGGAACAAGTTGTTGTTTCCATAGTTTTCTTTATTGTAATAATAATAATAATAATAATAATAATAATAATAATAATAATAATAATAATACCTGTCATTAATTAATTTTAATTTCGCGTCATCTTCGTATATTTTTATTTTTTTATTTTTTTGTTATTGCTTATTTATTAATTTATCTAATTTTTTTTTATATATATATATATATTCTCAGACTTGACAGCAGAGGTACCAGATAAGATTGCCGACATTGAACCAGGTAATACATATATATGTACTACATTATAACTACAGACTTTAATTATTTACTTTGTGTTTCTGAATTGTGTCAGTGTTTATTATTGACTTAAAACTGTCGACTTTCTCATTTTCAAACTACTCACAAATCGCTTCTAACGAATACTTCGCAATTTCGCAAAATGAGGATAATTTTCCTATCGGTTATTATAAATGTTTTTTTGTTTTTGTTTTTTTCTGTTTCATTATAAGTGAAAGTTCGCCTAGTTGATGGTAACACAACTAAAGAAGGTCGAGTAGAAGTTTTGTACAAAGGTAAATGGGGCAGACTGCACAGTAATCGTTTCACCTACTATGAGGCCACTGCAGTTTGTAGAACTCTGGGTTTCAACAAGTAAGTTAATAGCAAATAGTTCTGATTCTTATTGTACCTCTACCTTTCTGAGTCCGTATTTTCCAGTATTATGAAAGGAACTTTCTAAATGAAGAAATATAAAATAACGTCGAAGTAAAAATATATAAGAGAAACCATTGTGTGCGTGTGTGTATGTCTGCAAAAAAATTAATAAAAATAAAAAATAAGATAAAGAAGTAAATAAATAAATGAATTAAAAAATACATAAAAATAATATCGTCTATATGTGTGTGTTAACACTGCTGTTACAATTAAGTTTCTGTCCTACAGCGCGTTTGGTATGCCACGTGGTAAAGGATTCTTCCCAGAAGGAACTGGACAAATTTGGGAAGGTGATTTACTCTGTCTTGGATTTGAAATGGACGTAGATGATTGCAATAAATGGAATATTACTGACTGTGGTGATGCCTGCACTGGAGAAGATATTGGACTGATATGTGACGGTAAAGAAATATTATTGTTCTCATCATCATCATCATTGTTATCATTATTATCATCATAATTGTTCTTGTGGCCGTTCAGTAAGGAAAAATAAACTTTGTGTTTTGTTCCACTATAACAGAAAACCCTGCACCATACAAACTGAGGCTGGTCGGTGGCAATAGCAAACAAGAAGGAAACCTTGAAGTATTTGATGACGGCAAATGGAATTCAGTGTGTAACAAAAATAAGTATGAGAACGAAAACGCTGTGGTTGAGTGCCGGCAAATGGGCTATGCAAAGTTAGTAAGTCTTTTTAAATTCAAACGTTCAATTGTAAAAAAAAAATAATAATAATAATTAAAAAAAAGTAATAATAATTATAATAATAATAATAATAATAATACGATAACAACAACAACAACAACAACAACAACAGTAATGATAATAATAATAATAATAATAATAATAGTAGTAGTAAAATAATAATACAAATAATAATTGGTGGTTGTTGTTGCAGTAGTAGCAGCAGTAGTATAGTAGTAATAATAGTAGTAGTAGTAATGTTATCGTAAATACATACATACGGGCAAGGCCACATACACACGTTTAAATATACATACAAAATATATTGATATAAATTTCAACATTTCTAATCAAAACGATGATTGGTTAAATACAAATTTCCTGTGTTACTCTGATATTTGTTTTACGACTGTGGATCAAATCTATCATTGTGAGTAAACGACGTCTAGTATTTTACTTCTTATTATTTATGATTTTTGTTTTCATCAACGTTTGCTTTTCTAATTCTACACACTGTCCTACCACTGAGATATATTTTTGAATAACCTTTTAAATTTAACCTGCGTTTCTTCACAGATCATCAGTCTATAAATCTGAAATAATTACTGGAAATAAATGGAAGTATGAGATTATCAGCCTTACTTCTGAACCTGCTGTGCATTTGTCTATTCTCAGACTTCGGAATGAAGAGAGTGAATGTCAATCTGTACATATTAGCTGTTCAGGTATTAATGTCAGTTACGTTTACTGTGTTTTGTTTATCTGATAACACTATCGTCTTCTACAGAGAAAACGATTTACAATACAAGAAAGGTTCACGTTGTTATATGTTTTTTATCAACCTGTCACACTGTCAAGTTCAGGCACTACGAAAAACATCAACATCCAACTACACATTACACTCTTATTATAACTATAACAGCTGTTTACTGCAGACGCTAAAAAAAAAAAAAAAAAAAAATACATAATAATAAGCAATGTGTATATGAAGTATATCAAAAAAAAAAACGAAAAAAAAACGAAAGAAATGAATGTATTGATTTCAGTTTTATGTTTATTTTCTAGTGGACATATCAAACATTGAATTACGATTAGTTGGTGGTCCAAGCAGTAACTACGGTGTAGTTGAAGTGAAAATAAACAATGAGTGGGGCAGACTGTATGATGATTATCCTAGTCCAGCAGTTGCTAGAGTTTTATGCAGAACACTTGGATTTAACGAGTAAGTAGAAACAGAACGTAATATTAAAGCAGGTAAATATCACTTGACACCATGTACTAATGCTAATAAAGCTAATAATTATGATGATGATGACGATAATGATGATGATAATGATGATGATGATGATGATGATAATGATGATGATGATGATGATAATAATAATAATAATAAAATGACATCGATAATAACATTTAAACTGATATAAAAACTGATACAATTACTCTATATAAATTGATCTATTTTTTATCTATTTATTTAAAGAAGTTATAAAGCAATATTACTGAGTGAACGTGAGCATAATCTGACGTCAAGCAACAAAAAGATTTGGACACAAAGTGTGTTTTGTTCAGGACTGGAAAAGAGCATTAATGAGTGTTACATTAGATATAGTGAAAATGAAGATCATCAGAAGTACACAGCCCTGCTGTGCTCAGGTAATAAATTTTAGACAGCAGTCACTAAACATCTACCACATGTTTAATCATTTCTTCTATACAGAATAACATGCACTGTATTAGAGACAAAACACATCGAAATTAATAATGTGATCAAATCTAAGACAAAAAGTGTGTGTATGTGTCAGATGACAAGAAATTTTAGTTTGTTATAGGCTTTTGTTTCTTACTGCAGAGGATAAAGCAGAAATTGAAATTCGTCTGGTTGGAGGCAGTTCAGAACGAGAAGGTCGAGTTGAGATTAAATATCTTGGAATGTGGGGCACAGTCTGTGATGACTATCATACTGATTACAACGCAGCAGTTTACTGCAGAATGCTGGGTTTCACTAAGTAAGTTATTAATAATGATTATTATAACATGTTTACTGCAGAATGCTGGGTTTCACTAAGAAAGTTATTAATAATGATTTTGTAGCAGTTGTTTACTACAGTACTGTAAGATTATTAACAACGATTATTGTAGATGTAATAGCGAGTGTTACTAATAGCCCTCTTACTTTCTTAAAATTATTTTTATTACAATTGTGTTTTTTTCTTTTCTCTTTCTTTTTTTTCTGTTTCTATTTTTATTTTATATTGTACTCTTCTTTGCTTCGCTTAGTAATTATTAATGATTGTTTAATACACATTGTAGGTTATTAGTAATGATTATTACGATAGCTAGACGCTACAACGTAATCGTTTTCCTTACGTAGGTTAATAATTATTGTTTCTATAGCAGCTCTCTATTATGACATTACCAACAACGGTTATTATAAGACTATGATAGTAAACAAACATACTTGCCAGTGACTCATTGCCTGTTTTACAGTTCAAATGCTACAGCTGTTGAGAAAGCCTACTATGGTGAAGGATCAGGACCTATCTTTCTGCAGTACGTACACTGTTTGGGAAATGAAACCAGTTTTGAACAATGCAGGTTTCAGTGGGACGACTTTTGGTGTAGCCATGAAGAAGATGCTGGTGTGAGATGTGCAGGTGACACTAAACAACTGTGAATGATTATTCTTTAAATTTCACTAGTTTTATGTCTTTTGTCACCTGTTATTTATAATGCTATTATTTACAAAATATCAGAAAGAAACTCAAAAATTATCAATAAATTTAGAACATTGAAATTATTGCATTTTCGTTTTTTGAGAATAAACAACGTTAATAGATAAATGATAAAAACAACAACAAAAAAAACAACACTAGCCAGGGCAATAGACGTAATAATAATAGTAATAATAACAATAATAATAATTAGTATTATTATTATTATTAATATTATTATTATAATTATTAATATTGTTATTATTATTATTAGAATGTTGACCTTTCATTGAATTTTATCATTAGCAACTTAAAAGTAATTCTTATGAGCTGCACGCCAAATCTATGAAAT
>CM022675.1:1907232-1932232 GCA_012295275.1 Chrysomallon squamiferum
ATCACTGGAGAAACGACGACGTTTTGAAAAAGAATAACCACAGCGACATTTGGCAGAAACGCTATCGTGTGAAAGCGCGACCAGTCGACAATCCGGACTGCAAGAAATCTCTATTTGTCAGCGATTCTATTGTGTTTTCTCACACAGTACTGTCCTATCTGTTTAACTTGGTGCATCTTGTCTACTCACTTCTGTATCTTGATGTTAATATCTAAGGGGAAATGTCAGTGTTCTTAGAAATATTTAATGTGAAGAGTGGTTGCCCACATTTTACCATACCGTTACCAGTTCATGCTCATTTTACAAAATCTATTTATCACTTTTCTCTTTCTTTTAGTTTTGATTTTGAATTCATTTAGTACAAACAATAATTTTATAATGATTAAATATTGCCATTCACTAAAATAAGCTTCACTTCATGGAAATGGATGAAAAAACACTTCGAGAAGAGTTTTCAGTATAGATGTCATCAGTGAACGAATACGTGCATTCAGAAACACATCAGAGAAGACAACAAAGACAGAACAAGTGTGTTCATGTGTGTGTGTGTGTGTATGTGTGTGTGTTTGTGCCTACACTTTTCCCTTACAGATCCTGTCATTATGAGACAGGAAGATAAACTAAACAATAGTGGACGTTTTAGCAAAGTACAAAATTACCAGTAGATGAAACCTGTCTGTGCTCGACCCAGCACTCACAGTCCACGTCTAATGCAGCTCTAGACAAAACTACTTCAGCCTTTTTCATTTTTTGTTAAATTGTTTTTAAATTTCACTTTTCTCTCTCAGATTGTTTTCACACAAAATAGAGAGCTATATGATGTGGATGAAAGAACTGACGCACCTTTTCTAAACTTTTCTCTCCAAAGAAATCAAACAAATATGACGAGTTGATAGATGTACTCAAGAATTAACTTATTACTCTGTGTAGTGCACCCACCACTTATCTGAAAATACAACTTCACTTCATCATCCTAACTCCTGCAGAGAAAGGATCCATATCAGACAGGTTTTTTGTTTTTATTTATTTTTTAATTTTATTATTATTATTATAAAAAAAAAATCACGTTATAGTCAAATATGAAAATAGAGATGTCATTTAATTTAGCATTCTGAAACATGTTTAGAATCTATCAATATTTTGCTCTGCTGTTTTTCAAAAGGACTGTATGTGTGATATTATACAGATATTTTTTTTCTCTTATCTAACAAAAGTGCAACAAGAATAACAAAAACAGTCATAAGTACTTTTGTAAATATATTCATTTCAAAAAGTTATACAAAAGAATACTGAAAATATGAAACAGAGAATAAGTTACACTGCAGTGACACAAACAAGCTAACTTACATTATTGTTTAACATAATATATCCAGAACTGTCATATGTAGCAGTCCACTTGTGAATAAAGAATAAAACATGTTAATAGTAGTATGTATCAGTCTAGTTGTATACAAATATTGTGAACAGTGTATATACCAGTCTAAGTGAAGATAATAGCTTGTTAACATTGTTATGTACCAGTCTAGCAGTAAACAAATCATGTTAACAACGTTAAGTACCAGTCTAGCTGTAAACAACTCTTCTTAACAGCATCATGTACCAGTCTAGTTTGAAACAAATCTTGATATCAGATGAAACATCCATATTAACACTAATGTAAATACTTTTACTGATATTTTAAAAATAAAATGTTAATATAATCAGGGTTCACAGTTTATTAGAAAAGAACATTGCTAATTTCAGAAATTATTAAAACTTCATTATAATACTGCTGTATTAAAGCCGCTGTATTAACGGAGATTTTTCCCGAATTATAAAGTTCTGAAACAAAAAATAATAAAATAAATAAAAATAATAAAATAAAGTAAATAAATAAATAAATAAATAAATATAATATCTACAACAACAACAACAACAACAACAACAACAATAATAATAATAATAATAATATAAATTTTAAAAATTAATAATAATAATAGTAATAATAATAATCTATTGTCTTCATATGTGCTACAAATAAAATATCAAAGTATAAAAAGGCATATATATATATATAAGAGAATATGTCAGGTGCCACTGATTGTTTTCAAGTTTGTTATTTTATAATTATATTTTGTTATTAGCAAAGCTAAGTAAAAAAACAGTCTGAAATCATAGAAAATATACTGAGAGAATTTAATTGTACAGATATATACTGGAATCAGCTTCTTCAGTTTGTGTACACTTGGTAACTTGCTGAAATAATCTGAACAAATTATATAAGTTTTATTGTTGTAAGCTTCCAAGCTGACACTGTGTACTGTTACAACAGTTATATCAAAGATTTAAAAGAGAAACAGTTTCTTGATACAACAGAGTTACAACAATCAGTGATAAACAAATGTGGAATGCTCTTCATCTTTGGCTTATGTTGTCTGCATGAAAAAACTGCTGTGTTTGAAACTGTGTAACACTCCAGACTCTAAAATCCATCATTCACCCAGGTTGTTCAAATGTTGTAAAATTACATTAGCTTTATCAGTTCTACAGTTTGTTAAAATGTTTTAAAATTACATTAGCTTTATCAGTTCTACAGTTTGTTAAAATGTTGTAAAATTACTTTAGCTTCATCAGTTCTACAGTTTTTTTAAATATTCTCATGTTACATTATAAGAAAAAGAACACTGTTTCTGTGATCTGTTGAAAAATATTATTAAATAAAATTCCTTATTAGTATCCAAGTATTACACCAATTAATAATAATGATTTTTAGTTGAAATGCTCTACTATGACATTCCATTAACTAGATGTAACAATTTTTGTTAAAAAAATAATGTAACCATAAGATTTGAAACATAATATAAATGTCCTCATATCTGAAACATTGCATTAATTAATATCAAAATTACAAATGCCACAATTTTTTTTATCAATAGTCTGAACATAAAATTATCATTTTGTGTTGAAACATTAGAAATAGTAATCATTTCTGTTTTGACATTACAGAAAACTTGTCTTTCACAGTGTTACTTTAAGTGAGTTCAGTTGAAAGATCAAACAAAGTAAGATTTTCTAATCTAGACACATCTTTTTAATTTAATGCTGTTCTGAGTAGAACTGACCTGAAATGAAACTGAAGCAAAACTGACCAATGGTCAGTCAGTCATTTAGAAAATATATCTTTGTAGTTGAGAAGCATCAGTTCTATGACTTTCTGTTCAAACTTGGCAGCCATCAGACTGATCATGGGGTCTGTTTCAAGCGGCCTCATCAACGTCGGCGCAAACACGATAGCCAGGTTCTCAGCACTCATCATCGTCTTCTCCTTCATCTCCGCAACTCTGAAACACAACATTTCAACATTCTAACTCTGAAACACAACATTTCAACATTCTAACTCTGAAACACAAGATTTTAACTCTGAAACACAACATTCTAACTCTGAAACACAACATTTCAACATTTTGCTTTTAACTCTGAATAGCACATTTCAACATTTCATTTTTAACTCTGAAAGACTACATTTCAACATTTTGTTTTAACTCTAAAAGACAACATTTCAACATTTTGTTTTTAACTCTGAAACATTTCAACATTTTGTTTTTAACTCTGAAACAACATTTCAACATTTCATTTTTAACTGTGAAACACAACATTCCAACATTCAATTGTTAACTCTGAAACAGTACAGTTCAACATTTCTGTTTTAACTATCAAACAAAATAATTCATCTGCAATTATGTGTTACATTTACAATAGTAATATCAAGAATAGTGGGTTTCGTATATACATTTTCAAAAACTGTATCTTAATAGTACAACAATAAAGAATCTTGTAATCAGTAAATAAAAAATAGCTGCCATCGAATACTACAAGTACGTATAAACTAAATTGCCATCCGTAGCTTAGTACATAAGTTACGACCAACTTCCTAAGTTAAAGAAACACCTATCTCTGAGAACATTTTCCACCTCTTGAACGAGGACGTATTAGGGTATAGCTAAGGGCCCTACTACGTAAGATAGAAAAACAACAACATGGTTTACCGTCAATATATATATATATATATAGATATATAGATATTACGTTATTATTAGAAGTAGAACTAGTATTAATATTACCATTAGTTTTTTGTTTCTTCGTTTCAATTTATTTTGTTTTATTTATCTATGTTTTGTGTTTTTAAGACAGAAGCAGAAGATACTTTACAGTTATACTTTTAACTGTGTTTAAGAAAATATTAACACAGGAGACTAAAACATCCTACTAAGATTACCTAAACTCATCCAGGTGTTACGAGAGTTAGTCTTCTATTTGTGCTCAGATAATAAATAATACATCGATTCTTGTAGTTTTTGTTAGAGTCACACAAACAGTTTTACCTCGAGACATCTCACATCTACTTCTCTACGGACAGGGTTCAGTTGTTGTGTATGCGTTGCTATTTGTTCGTTATTTTTACTGCAACAATTATTTCGAATACTACAGCTACCACTAATCCTACTCCTACCATTTGTCATTCTGCCAGTTCTATGACTACCTACTAATTATAATACTAAAATGACGATTTCAACTCCTAATACTTTTACCAGTAGTACTAAAATAACCAGCATGCTACAAATATAACTGATACTAATACTGTTGTGACTAATATGCCTATTGCTCTCAGAACAGCAACTACTATTACTATTACCACTAATAACTCTACTACTACTACCTCTAATGGTACTAATATTGCTATGGTATATTTGATGTTATTTACCAAAAGTGGTAATTTTAAAGTTAAAAGTTAAAAGTTAATAATAATAATAATAATAATAATAATAATAATAATAATAATAATAATAATAAGAAAATAATAATAATAATAATAATAATAATAATATTGTTATCACATAATATATGTTCTACACAGATTGTGAGAGCTTTCAGACACTGCACTGAATAACTTTCAAAATAAATTACGACGTTAAATTAAGCTTGATTTTGCATGCCTCTGATTTCTATAGAGCAAAAAAGAAATGCTCTGAGATAGATATTATTTCTGCGGGTGTTAGGGTGGTACACATAGTTGTATCTGCAGGTCAATTAAGCATGTACCAATACAAAAACAAAACTTATTTATTATATATATCTCTCAGCCAGTGATCTTTGTTACTATTTGGTTTATCTAACGAAAACATCTTAAATAGGTATAAAAATATGTATTCTTCCCCGTAGCTGCATTATCCAAATATTTACTTATAGTTTTTGTTTTGTTTATTCCTAACATATATATATATAATAATGTGCAGAGCGTCGTTTTAAAATGTAGCTTAGGGTTTTATTTTGAAAGCTCGCAGTGCCATTCTATACTTGACTATTTTACTACTGAATTAGTCAGACCTCACAAACCTCATACGATGTCGCTGAAGAGACACGAACGTATGGCGCCCATTCTCCCGCACTCCGAAGGCGGACGTCATTAGCGTTCCGCCATCAAGACAAACTTAAAAGGAGTAACCTGAGTGACTATATTAATCCTATTTGCCTATCCTAGACGAAGGAGCAGTTTTAGTGTGTGTGTGTGTGTGTGTAACCTGAGTGACTATATTAATAAGCAAAAACAAAAAGAAAAGAAGAAATAAAAGACGTCTGTTTTCACGCCTCTCTGATCATCTTGAAGTTGTCTATAAACTCCGACCTCTTTCTTGTGAGAGCTTTCAGAGACTGCACTGAGAGACTTTCAAAATAAATTACAATGTTAACTTAGGCTTGATATTACAAAAAAACAAAACAACTAAGATAGATATTATATCTGTAGGTGTTAGCGTGTGACACGAAATTGTATTTTCAGATGAATGTGTCTACACTATTCAAAATAAAATGTGTTTGTTTTTAAAAATATCTATCAGCCATTAGTATTTGCTATATTTTTATTACTGTGACGAGGGTAGCTTAATATAGTATAAAATATATTATTATTATTATTATTATTATTATTATTATTATTATTATTATTATTATTATTATTATTATTTATGTATAGCTCCGTGTGCATCTATTTATACTAAATGTTTTAATATTTAACCAAACAGAAGAGCTTCACCACTGTGTGAACAATGCGATTTAATATGTGAATGATTGTCACTGATAACAGTGAACAGGATTGTAACTGCTGTACAAATTATATTAAATAAAAGTAATATTAGTTGTTAGAGAGTTTGAGATACATGAAACAAGCTATTAAATTGCTGAGACAGTAGACATGTAGAATAGAATTATAAACGTATTGAGTTATCTGCAATGAAATATGAATCATTGTCAAATCTTAGTTTCAGAACAAAAGACGAAGAAGGATAACTCATGGTTAATTTGAAACACGAGCACAAGTGATAGGACGTTTCGCTTCTGTCAAAAAACAGAGATAAAGTCGGGAATGTATAAAATCTAACAAGGAATAATTGCATATTTAGAACTTCAACATTTCTGATTTTTTTCAATATTAAATCATT
Organism: Chrysomallon squamiferum; assembly: GCA_012295275.1. NCBI lineage: Eukaryota > Metazoa > Mollusca > Gastropoda > Neomphalida > Peltospiridae > Chrysomallon > Chrysomallon squamiferum. The sequence goes on from CM022675.1 coordinate 1,913,706, forward strand.
TGTAAAGAAATTTTGCAACAGGAATGAATATGTTTAGAAATAAACAGATTTTTTTCATTGATAATTACAAAATAATGATTATGATGATGACGACGACGACGATGATGATGATGATAATAATAATAATAATAATACTAATGATAATAATAATAATAATAATAATAATAATAATAATAATAATAATAATAATAATAATAATTTAATTACATAACGAATCTTCTATACAGACTGTGAGAGCTTTCAAAATTAATTACGATGTATAAATTAAACTTCATATTACGTGTTTTCTGATTTCTATAGAGTAAACAAGAAATGCTCTGAGATAAATATTATATCTGCGAATGTTAGGTTGTGACACAAACTAGTATATTCAGATGAAAGGTGTATACACTATTCAAGTAAAAAGTTAGTTTTTACATATCTCTCTGAATCAGTTTGTTATAATTTTATTTGTTTGATGCGGGTAACTTCACTTAGTATAAAAAATATTTATACATTCCAGTAGCTGCATTATCCAAATCATTTCCTTTTTCAGAATGTGCACACCATCTGCTTCAAATATAATTAAGTGTTTTATTTTTAAACATCGCAGTAACATTGCCTACTTGACTGACTTGTTTTTGTTTTTACTATTCAGTTAATTTCAAGCACTAAATAACTTTCCGTTCAGTGGCTGGTTTGTAATATACTTCAGGTATATGTGTGTGTGTGTTTTTGTGTGTGTGTGTGTGCGTGTGTGTGTTTTATTATTTGAATTCTGTCTGTCTAATGTTCGTCTGTTTTTTTTCTATTCAATTAATTTCAAACACTAAATGACTTTCCGTTCAGTGGCTTATTTCTAAAATACTTACCGTATATGTATGTGTGCGAGTGCGTGTGTGTACGTGTGTGTTGTGAGTGTGTATGTGTGTGGATGTGTGTGTGTTGCGTGTGTATGTTGTGTTAGTATGTGTGTGTGTTGTGTTTTTGTGTGTTGTGTGTGTATGAGTGTGTGTGTGTATATATGTTTTATGATTTGAATACTGTCTATCAATGTACGTTTGTTTAGACTCCGCACACAGACAACATCCTGGAACGCAGGACGACAAAGTGCAACGACGACATCACAAACCTCATAAGATGCCGCTGACGAGACGCCCACTCGTCCGTTCCGCCATGAAAACAAGTTAAAAGTTGTTGTTCAGTAACCTGAGTGACTCTATTAATCACGTTTGACTATCCTAGTAGAAGAAGCAGTCTTAGTGTGTGTGTGTGTGTGTGTGTGTGTGTGTGTGTGTGTGTGTGTGTGTGTGTGTGTGTGTGTGAAGGTGTATGTATGCATGGATATATGTATGTAGGTATATTTGTGCATACATACATATATATATATATATATATCGAGTAAAGCACAAACACACACACACACACACACTCACATATATATGTATTTATTTATAGAGGGAAAAAGAAAAAATAGATATCTGTTTTCACGCCTGTCTGACTAACTGATAATTTTGACATTGCATAAAAATTCCGAGCTCTTTCTATACAGATTGTGAGAGCTTTCAGAAACTGCACTGAATGACTTTCAAAATAAATTACGATGTTAACTTAAGCTTGACATTACATGTTTTCTGAATTTTGTAGAGTGAACAAAAAAAAGAAGAGAACTCAGATATTATATCTGCAGGTGTTAGCGTGTGACACGAAATTGTATTTTCAGATGAATGTGTCTACACTATTCAAAATAAAATAAAAAAGTGTTTTCTAAATATATCTATCAGCCATTAGTATTTGTTATAATTTCATTTCTCTGACGAGGGTAGCTCAGTATAGTATAAAATATATGTATACGTTTCTGCAGCTGCATCTTTCAAGATATTTATTTAAATTCTTTTTAACATGTGTATACTCATATCTAACAAGTGAGAATTATTATTGTAAACAATTTTAAGAAATTATATTTTAACTTTTATTAATATTTTTACTTCTTTATCTCATTTTATTATTACTTTTATTACTATTGTGTGTTTGCCTATATATGCACAAACACACATACACACGGACACACATATACTACCTACATATATGTCAGAATATTGTTGTACAAACTAATCTCTCCATATTGTTCATACCATTTCTGAGAAATATCTCTTTGTTGATTTTTTCATTTATCTCTACCTTTATCTATCTATCTCGATGTATCTATGGATCTATATACCTGTGTATGTATCTATCTATCTATCTTCTGTTTGTCTGTCTGTCTATTTACGTATCTGTCCGTGTAATTCACTGATTCCTCTATTTTATTTTAGATTTGCTTTTGTCCACTGATCTAAAATCAAGTTTTGTGTCCATATGAATAATTGAATATAGGGGAAAAAGTCAAAGGAATGAAAGTCACAATTTTTAATTAAGAAATACATTAGCATGACACAAGCTTTACGGTAGTCATTGTATTAAAACTTTAAAATAAATTCTGCCACAGTTTTGTTGTGCTCAAAGCGATCGACATACAATAATGCAGAAGCTGAATTCTGCTGAAGCTGTCGATGATTTACCAGTGTATCCACTGTCTTGTTTATCATGTTTGTTTGTGAATCGTGAACAGAAGAAGAAGAAAAGCATAGAGTGACCTAGAATTGATTGGAAATTACGTATTTATTTATTTATTTACTTATTTGTTCATCCTAATGCATGGTATTTTTATGTTATTTTTTTCTAATTTTATTTATTCACTTTGTTTTCCAATTTTTAAGAAAAAACTATTATTATTATTATTATTATTATTATATTATTCGGGATAAATGCCGCTGAAACCTTTCACGTGAAAATTTGATGGATTCAAAAAAATAATAATAATTAAGAAATGAGAAAATTGATTTGGCATCTCTGTGACTAAGATAACAAACCTCTACAAATACATGTAACACATCAGTGCTTATGTAGACTAGTACTCCGCACTCACAACAACACTCGCTGTTTTCCTTCATTTCTCATGCATCAACTAACATAAAAACGTGTAATTTGTCACTGCTCATCTAGACTGGTAGATAAACAAACCTCTGTTTTCCTTCATTTCTCATGCATCAACTAACATAAAAACACGTGTAATACGTCACTGCTCATCTAGACTGGTACTCCGCACTCACAACAACACTCGCTGTTTTCCTTCATTTCTCATGCATCAACTAACATAAAAACACGTGTAATACGTCACTGCTCATCTAGACTGGTACTCCGCACTCACAACAACACTCGCTGTTTTCTTTCACTTGTCATGCACGAACTAACAGACGTGTAGGTGTTTCTGAGTGCTTAAAGGTAACCCGCAAAATTATCTGTCAATTTACTGTCGCCGAAACAGTATTTATTATGGTGCACTGATACTCATTTGTGTGGTCATTTAGACACAGAAACATACACATTCACACTCTTAATCGATCTAACATAAACACAAATATACTCACATAAACCACACACGTATGTATCAACAGACAACTAAGCACGCGTAAGAATAGCTACATGCGTAAAGAAGCATCCATTATCGAAAGAAAAAAAACACACGCATACACACAAATACACAAACACACACATACATATATATAAGCAGATTCGTACATCCAAACATACATAAATACAAACATACATACATACACACATACATACATATACCTCTAATGCTTATTTAATTTTATTATAAGTATAAAAGTATGTCAGTACCTATAATGTTTATCTAAGATTTAGTTATATTATAAGTATAAAACTGTAAACAGTTTTAGTTTTATTTTAAGTGTAAAGCTATGTCAATATTTCTAATGTTTATGTAATATTTAGTTTTATTTTAAGTGTAAAACTATGTCAATATTTCTAATATTTATGTAATATTTAGTTTTATTTTAAGTGTAAAACTATGTCAGTACTATGTCAGGAGTTATATAAAATACGACTTCGCTTTTTAAGCCATTCACATCGAAATGTATGCACGAACAAAAATAGAGTTAATGGAAAATCAATGTACTGTATATTAAACAGTAACTGTCAGTTTTGTTGATGTTAATACGCTGTAGAAAATAAATATTGTGTGTATGTTTGTGTTTGTGTGCATGTTTTTTGTTGTTGTTTTTTCTTCTTCTTCTTTCTAATTTTTTCTTTTTCTTTCCTTTTTTCACTCTGAGTGGACATTAGCAGCATGTTGAAGTCAAATTCGAGGCGTTACATATGCAAATTTATCATTCTTCTTCTTCTTCTTCTTCCTCATATTATTATTATTATTATTATTATTATTACGTATTTCGTATTAAAACGAAACATTAACAGTTATCATGATAACAAAATTAATACAAATAAGTTACACGAACAGATATATTGACTCGAAGCTAAAAGCAGAGAAAAAAGTGCGTTAACACAAACAAAATATCATACAAGTAAATACACAGCAAATACAAAAATAACTAATTAAAATATCAAATTATACGAAACGACAATGAGGTAGAGAAAGAAACATCTGCAGGGAGAAACAGAACGAGAGAGACACACAAAGATAGATTATCTGTTTTTATTATTTAATTTTACACACACACACACACACACACACACACATCAACAAACATTGTATATATGCATGTACGTAAATAAATAAATTAATAATTATAATTAGTATTATTAGTGGTAGTAGTAGTAGTAGTAGCAGTAGAAGTAGTAGTAGTAGTTGTACTATTATTATTATTATTATTATTATTATTATTATTATTATTATTATTATTATTATTACTGTTATGCCACGTATAAATGTACATACAATTTATGTATGTTGCAATACTAAAAAGCAATTATTCATTGGACAGGATGGTTTCTTTGTCCTTACCATATAAATACAGCTAAACAGATCGTGGGATGCAGTTTTATATTGTGTTCGGTGTAAGTGAGGACAAAGAAAGTGTCAAAGAAACAAGGTTTCACGTAAACTTATTTCAATGAATATGTTTGTACGCATTTGAATGCATTACTACTACTACTACTACTACTACTACTACTACTGCTACTAATAATAATAATAAGAAGAAGAAGAAGAAGAAGAAGAAAAAGATGATGAGAGTTTTCGGTGAATGTATAACTCTATTTTGAAGAATGTATTAAGTAAACAGTAAACAGATTCGCCAACCTGCAGTAGCATAAAAAACGCAATTAATGCGTCAAAGCACTGAGCCGTGACGACTGAAATCTGCCTTGTTACTCATCAGCAGAGATCTGTGTTAGTTTTGTCTCTTTTTAAATGTAGTCCACAAACATGTCTGCCATATTGTTCCAGCTCGAAACCGAGTTTTGTTATAGTAAATTAATTCACAGTTTTCTACTTATCTGACCATTTATAGACACTGCTGCTACTATTACTGCTACTACCACTACTACTACTACTGATACTAACACTAATGCTAACACTAAGATTCATTTATTCCAGTGAATATATGATAATACATACTTATCCAAAATGTCTTTTGTTCTTGTTTTCTTTCTTAAAGTCCAGAGTAAGAATGTTACAATGACATAAATTAATACACAGACTTCTCTGAGAGCTTCCAGACATTTCATGTAAAGAGTCAATTAACAACACAACAATAAATAAATTAGATCTTCTGATGTTTGTATTTTCAGACGAATGGTGTATGCAGAGTACAGATCAAAGAATTAATACTTGAATGTATCTGTTCACTTGTAATCTGTGTTTAGTGGTATTATTTTAATTAGAAAAGTTTATTATTGATTAATTTATTTTTTATTCATTCTTTTAATTCGATGAACAATAAAACATAATTGCCTAACATAGAGGAAATATAAAAAAGGATCAGTACAACAAAAATAGTTTATGTATTCTCTTCTCCTCTATTCTATTTTATTCTACGAATAATTAATTTATTTATTTATTTATTTTAATTTATTTTATTTTGTTTTCGTTACCTGAGAGGTTATGTTAATCATGCCAGACAATATGCAATAGTAGCAGTAATAATAGTAACAGTAGTTGTAATGGTAACGGCAATATGAATAAACCATTAAAATAATAATAACCGAAATAAATCAAACGAAAAAATTAATCATAGTGTCTGTGTGTTTCTGTTTCTGTTTGTGTTTGTGTGTATATGTACACACACTCACATAAACTAAACTATGATTTATTTTATTGTTGTTATTGCTATTATTGTTGTCATTAAGATTAGTAGTAGTAGTAGTGGTAGTACTTTTATTATTATTATTATTAGAAGTAGAAGTATTATTATTATTAGTAGTAGTAGTAGAAATAACAGTAGTTGTGGCAGAGGCATCAACATTAATAATCGTGCTAACTGAAATAGTAGTTTACTTTTATATTAACACAAAGTAATATTGAAATTACAAATGAGTGAAATATTTTATTGTCATCTTTACTATTTGTTTTTATTAGTATTATTACTGTTCCAGGATTTTTATCCGTTTAAAGATGATGAGACTTTTCGGTGAATGTATAACTCTCTTTTGAAGAATGTACTAAGTAAAGAGTAAACAGATTTGAAATTTCTTAAAGTCGCCAACCTGTAACAGCATAAAAAACACCAGCAACGCTCAGAGCACTGAGCTGTGACGACTGAAATCTGCCTTGTTACTCATCAGCAGACATCTGTGTTAGTTTTGTCTCTTTTTAAATGTAGTCCACAAACATGTCTGCCATATTGTTCCAGCTCGAAACCGATTTGTCTTATAGTAAATTAATTCACAGTTTTCTGCTTATTTAATACTGAATAATATATACACACTGCTGCTACCATTACTTCTACTACTACTACCACTCCTACCACAACTACTGCTGATACTAACACTAATGCTAATACTAAGATTCATTTTGGACCAGTGAATATATGGTAATATATACTTCTCTATAACTTCTTTTCTCATTGTATTTTTTTCCTTCTAAAAGCACAGAGTAAAAATGATACAGAGACATAAGTTAATAAACACACTGTCTCTGAGAGCTTCCAGACATTTCATGTAAAGTGTCAGTTAACAACCCGACAATAAATAAAGTTTTATCATAATTAGATTTTCTCATGTTTGATTACAGAGTAAAGAAAACACATCTTATCGTAGCGGGGATTACGAGATGACACGAAATTGTATTTTCAGACGAATGGTGTAAACAGTCAATTAACATCACAGTACACAACAAAGAATTAATACTTGAATGTATCTGTTAACATGTAATCTTTGTTTTGTGAGATTATTTCAACTAGAAAAGTTTATTATTTATTAATTTATTTTTTATTCATTCTTTCAGCCAGATTAGTCACCTGAAGTAATATATGTTCTTACTTATTATTATTATTATTATTATTATTATTATAATTATTATTATTATTTATTATTATTATTATTATTATTATTATTATTATTATTATTGTTATTATATTCTTATTATTTTATTTTATTTTTATTTTTGTTGCATTTGTTACTTTTAATTCGATGAACAATAAAACATAATTTGCCTAACACAGAGGAAATATAAAAAAGGATCAGTACAACAAAAATAGTTTATTTATTCTCTTCTCCACTATTCTATTTTATTCTACTTTAGCTTAGTGTAAGTTTGCCTGTGCTATTTATATATTTAGACTAGTATTACTCTCTCTCTCTTGCTCTCTCTTTCTCTCTCTCTCTCTCTCTCTCTCTCTCTCTCTCTCTCTCTCTCTCTCTAATTATTATGACAAACACTTCTGAGCAGTTTTTATGTGTCTCATGGACGTACTAAAATATAGTGATGTATTCGTTTGTATCGAGTTTGTCATTAAAGCTGATGTAAATAAAATCAAAGTACATCTATGCATCTATCTACTTCTATATATTTCTGTTTTCTGTGTGTCTATCTATATCTATTTCAGTATATTCTATTCCATTTCTGTTTAGTTTAGTTAGCGTTATTTTTTATTATTTTCAATTCATTTTATTATCATATTTTAATACTCTATAATACTTTTCGTGATTAAATAATTTATTTATTTATTTATTTAGTTAGTTATTTATTTTTAAGACACAAGTTGATATTTGTAACTGTGTTTAAGAAAATATTAAGAAAAGAGACTAAAACATCGTCCTCAGATTGACTAAACTCATCCAGGCGTTACGAGAGTAAGTCTTACATTTGTGTGTAGATAATAATACATGGAATCTTGTAGTTTTTGTCAGACATACAAACAGTTTTATCTCGAGACATCTCGCGTCTACTGCTCTAAGAAAATGCTTCACTGGTCGTGTATGGCTTGCTGTTTGTTGGCTTCTGTTCTGTATGTGTGTGTGTGTGTGTGTGTGTGTGTGTGTGTGTGTGTGTGTGTGTGTGTGTGTGTGTGTTTTAATTTTGTTATTGCATTAATATTTTACGACAAAAGCAGCTGATATTTTGTGAGTGAAATATTAAAACTGTTTTGAAGAAAGTATTAAGAAAACTAGTTTGACAACATTTGACTAGATTGTTGTAGTGAACTAATATAAACACACTTGCGATGCCTCACTGCTCATCTACACTATTATACGTCTTCCACGCTGTGTTTTTCACTCGCTTGTTGTATATTATCTGATACATTAATGTTTTTCTTTTATTAGTCTTTTTCAGTCTGGATTTTTTTAACTTAAATATAATTATGTGCGCGACTTTATGTATGTATGTCTGTGAGTTTGTGATAATAATAATAATAATAACAATAATAATAATAATATTAGTAATAATAACAATAATAATAAAAACACTTTTTCTGCGCAGATTATGACAGCTTTCAGACACTGCACTGAATGACTTTGAATATACATTACGACATTAAATTAAGCTTGATGCTATCTATGTTCTGACGTATATACTTATTATATCTACGGGTGTTAGGGTGTGACACAAAGTTGTATTTTCAGATGAATCGTGTATACGCTATTCAGAATAAAAAGTTAGTTTTTTTTTATATATCTCTCAGCCAGTGACCTTTGTTATACTTTTATGTCTTTTACAAGGGCAGCTTAACTTACTATAAAATAATTGTATACGTTTCTACAGCTGCCTTACACAAAATATTTACTTACATTTTTTTTTTTTTAAACCTGTTTATAATCATGTCTTAGAAGTGAAAATTATTAAGGTAAACACGATTCTGCAGTCTGTTTTAACACAGAGGCGTACATAAATATAATACACAGATGCACACAGACACACACACACATATATATATCTTGCATATATCTATACTCACAGACACATACGCATGCATGCACACATACATTCATACACACATAAATACATGTCAGAATTTTGTTGTTCAGTCCATGTTCGATAAATGTCTATCTACCGATATGTCTGTCTCAGCATCTGTCTGTCTGTCAATAGCTCTATGTATCCCTATTTATCTCTTTATCTCTATATATATCTATAAGACTTAAATAAATAAATAAATAATCATCTTATATCTCTAGGCTTTCGACAAAACATATATATATATGTATATAGATATATATATATATATATGTGTGTGTATATATATATACACATAGATAGATAGATAGACTGATAGATAGATAGATGTTTTTAATTGGTATCTAAGCGCAGAGTGTGTCAGAACCATAATTCAGTTCCTATATTGTTATTGCTGTTTATAGCGTTGTTTATATGACTTATATCAGAATGTAAAGAAGAAGAAGAAAGAGAAGAGATATATGAAATGTTTCGGTGACACTAGTGATGCGCTTCACACATGATTTAAATGCAAAGACATTTTTACTTTTTTTTTCTTTTCATTACGTTAGTATATTTCTTTCCAAACAGATCACACAGTGTAAGAGAGGAAAACGGTTTACTTGCAGTGTTACAATAAACAAGGTACGTGCAGTTCATCTTTCTATATATATGTACGTTTATTACTTCGGTGAATGTATGTGCACAGTTTCTATGTATTTTATGTATGGTACGTTAATAAGTGTATGTGGATATTTGCATATATGTGTATATATGCTATATCAATAAATGTATGTACACTTTCTATATATGTGTATGTATGCTACGTCAGTAAATGCATATGGACACTTACAATGTATTTGTAAGTATCCTACTTCAAAAATGTGTATTCCTTCTGTACATTTGTATGCATATTACTACTTAAAATAAATGTGTACGCTTTCTATATACTTGTACAGGAACAAATATATGTGTCTGCGGGCGTACATTTGTATGTACGTTTATTCAGTGAATGCGTGCTTACATGTCTAGATTCATTACTTCAGTAAATGTGCATGTTTGACTTCTTTACATTTCCAGGAAGATCAGTTTTCATATCTCTACGCTTTATTTATATGTTAGCACGTTATTTCAGTGGACAATTATACTCACTTTTCTATACATTAGAACGCATTTTACTTCAATAAATTTGTTTCATCCTTTGTCTCTAAATTTGTATTATAAAGTCTTTAGTGTCAACTTTCTGTAAATATGCACGCACATTACTTCAGTCAATGTAATTTGTAAAACTACGTTCGTGTTCACTTTCTGTAAATACATATGTACATTAATTCAGTCAATCTGTTTGTACAGTTTCAGGACGTGCGTATACAAGGACATCTGTAAATGTATATGTTATAGTGTAATCATAAATGTGTCTGTTATAGTGTAATGATATTGTCACGTTACTATATATTCATGCAGTGCATTCAAGATCATCTGATTCTTTTTCATCGGATTTAAACTCATTTATGGGTTCTTTTTTATCTCATGAAACAGCAAACGTATCCAAATCATCTTCAAAGCTATTTTAAAGACTAACTATCAGATCATAAGACATCAATGAGGAGCTCTGTTAACTTTGATTTCTCGATTGGTCCATACACTCACCACTGCAACTCGGCTTGTTTAACTTGACCAGTGACTGTACCAGCTATTACATAGCAATCAAATTAGAACATTCGTTAAGGGGTCAGTTTGCGCAAATTCCCCAGATTTGTGTGTACTATTTTTTGTTTATGAATGTATGTTTGTAAGTACGTATGTATTAATACATATTGGTGGGTAGAAAACATAAATTTATAATACTACGATGTTAAGAAAAAGTATGTTTCATAACAGTTAATGATTGTGTTAATACTCTATTGTTTTATGACGTATCTTTGATTATCACAAAGCACCTATATATGACGGATACACACAGACACACAGACATACACACAATACTATTCATAAAATATAACATCATAGGTATTTATTTATTTATTTATTTTTTTTTTATTATTTTTTTTTTTAAATTTATTAATTTGTTTGTTTCTTTGTTTCTTTGTTTATTTATTTAATCTTCTTTTCAGTATAAAGTAAATATGTGGATATCTTTCGTCTATCTGCTACTGCTAAGTTGTTCCATCACTCTAGGTAACTTTATTTTCGTCTCTGTTTCTTTATAGAAATATTGTATGTGTTTGTTGTCACAAAAAGAAGAAGAATTTGAATATACATAGTTCAAACAGTGGAACAAAATATTTAAAAAAATACATCATTCAAATTATAACATTAATATTTTAGAAACAATTCCTTTAAATGATGATATATATTTTTTTTGGTTTACATGGTTAAATAGTGTTAAGAACAAGACAACTTCAGTAATTAAATACGCTATATATATATATATATATATATTTTCATCTGAACAGTGAAATCATTTTAAAAAACTATATAATTCAGATTAAAAATAGTAAAATAATGAATAATATTTCTAAATAAATAAATAAATAAAATTTGAAACAAAAATGTTGATGACTGTATAATTTCGATATGCTGCTTTCTTTATTTCATACTGGTCAAAACAGTTGTCAAGTCTACTGGTTTTCTCCACATTATTCTTCATAACGTCTATTCTCTTAAATTTTATTATTATTATTATTCCTACTACCTCTATTGGAATTTAAAGTAAAATCTGTCACATATATTTTTATTTTATTTTTTTTATTCAATAACAATTTTCAGTTATGAAAGTTATCCTATGTTAAAATGTTGTACTTGTTTACAGGTGAAGAGTACTTCGACTGCAGACGACAGGGTCAGGATTGTGCTAATAATAAAACTTGTCAAAATGACGGCACCTGTGACTGTGGAAATGATTACACTGGCTACAACTGTGAGCTGGAGACAAGTCAGTATTCTAATTCTAATATGTCATGTGTGGGTAACTGCAATGATATCATCAAGAAAAAGCCAAGAACATATAGATAGATTTGGGGTTTTTTCTGGGTTTTTTCATATCGAGACACATACGAAATTTTTGTTTTCAGGTTTGAGTGGTTCAAGTCCATGTACCAATCAGACTGACTCTTGTGGCTCTGATGGAGGTATCTGTTACAATGATAATGGAAACAAGGCGTGTTTCTGTCCACCTGGTTTCTATGGTGACCACTGTGAAAACAAAAGATGTGAGTAATTAATTCTACTTAACAAAATAATACTTATTTTAATATCTTACACTGCTTTTATGTAGCAATGAAGGGTAGATGATATTCCAATTGTTTTCAGTATGCTCATTTATTATAGGTATGTAATGTATGTATGTATGAATGTGTTTGCGTGCGTTTATATTAACTTAGATTACTGTTATTTGCTATACTTTTCACCTCCCAGTAAAGTAATGTAAAATAAATAAATAAATAACAAAAAGTATAATAGTAACATACTATTTAAGTTTTTGACAGATTTAAACTGTCTCACTAAACACAGTCAGATTCATCATCTCATTTAAATTAATCTGAAACGAAGCTTAATATTATTATTTGATATCAAATACGCTTTCTTTCATATTGAATGGCTATTATTATAATTAGTAGTAGTAGTAGTAGTAGTAGCAGTAGTATCATCATCAAAATCATCATCATTATTCCTGCTAACAAATACTAATCTTAATATTTTCAGATGAAGTTACCTGTCAGAAAAGTTCTATGTTGATTATTATTAATCCTTCTGGAACATTCAGTGGTGTCGTCTATGCTAAAGGTGAAAGAGACACGCCAGGGTGCAAATTCACGTCATCAGATCTACCCTCGGGAAAGCAGGGCGTGGTTATCAATGTTAAGGATACTGAATGTGGAGGGGTTACTCAGGTCAGTTCTTTTCATTATTTTATTAATTCTGAATTTGCTTTATTTTATTTTTTAGAATTTGTTTTATTGATTTTTTCTTAATGAAATGTGTTTAAATACTTAGCTACTTCCATAAATTGTTTAAATAAAATATGATTTAAAGTTTTTTCTATTTGTGGAATTATAATATCAGAAAAATTGTTTTTAAAAATGTTTGTTGTTATCTTTGTACAAAGTGGTATTAGACATTGACTGAACATAACTTGTGTAATTCTGACTCGTTCATAAGGTAAATGGAGGTCGAACTCGAGATGTGATCATTCAGTTCAGTGAAAAGTTTATGACAAACCTCGACACAAAAGTCTCTGTCACTTGTAGTGGAAAAAACAATGATGCCGTAACCGTGACTGTCACCAAAGTGATAACAACCAAAGAACTTGAAAGGTTAGTTATAAATATTATTATTATTACTGTTATTACGATTATTATTATTATTATTATTATTATTATTATTATTACTATTATTATGATAATTATTGTTATTATTATTATTATTATTATTATTATTATTATATTTTCTTTCTTTCCTGGAATGTCTATAACTTTACTTGCAATTGTGGTTACTACTGAATTAACATTTAAGTAAAGATGAAATTAATGCACTGAACATTCCATTTCAAGTATCAATATTTTACTTTGGGATATTACACCAAGAAAAAAGTTAATTTGTATAAGATTATTAATACGGGTGAAAGTTTGAATATTAATTGTATATATCTGGAATACCTCTTGATGTTATTTTTCAGAGACACACACAATATCACAAACACAGTTAACTCAATAGACTCCTCGCTTGTCCAGTTCAACATCAACCTCAAAGACGGGTCTTCAGCTTCAGAATCAGCAGCTGTATCTTTAGATGAAGAACTTACATTTGAGTTTATTACAAGCAAGAACAAATTGTTGTTTCCATAGTTTCCTTCATTGTAATAATAATAAAAATAATAATAATAATAATAATAATAATAATAATAATAATAATAATAATAATAATAATAATAATAATAATAATAGCTGTCATTAATTAATCCTGATTTCGCGTCATCTTCGGCTTTTTTTTTTTTTTTTTTTTTTTTTCTTTTTTTGCGCTTTAGCTTTATTACTTATTTATTCATTTATTTTATTTTTGTCATTTTGTTTTTTTGTATTCTCAGACTTGACAGCAGACGTACCAGAAAAGATTGACGACATTGAACCAGGTAAAACATATATGTGTACTACATTATAACTACTGACTTTAATTATTTATTTTATGTTTCTGAATTGTTTCAGTGTTTATTCTTGACTAAAAACTGTCGACTTTGTCATTTTCAAACTACTTTCCCATTTCCTAACAAATTCTTGCGAATTTCCGCTGAATTATTATTAATGTTTACTATTGCATTGTGAAGTGAGTGTTCGTCTGGCTGATGGTAACACAACTAAAGAAGGTCGACTAGAAGTTTTGTACAAAGGTAAATGGAGCAGACTGTATACTGATAGTTTAAACTTCTACAAAGCCACTACAGTTTGTAGGAATATCGGATTCAACAAGTAAATGAATTACAAACATTTCCGTATGATATCCACCAATACTAAGTATCAAAAATAACTAGGAAATAATTAACACTATGTTTATTTAAATAAATACATAAACATAGAATTAAATAAGTAAATAAATGTAATTATATATATATATATATAGATATAGAGAGAGAGAGAGAGAGAGAGAGAGAGAGAGTTTGAGAGAGAGAGAGAGAGATCTCTTTAAGATCTCTCTCTCTCTCTCTCTCTCTCTCTCTCTCTCTCTCTCTCTCTCTCTCTCTGTGTGTGTGTGTGTGTGTGTGTGTGTTTTTATTGATGTAAACTGTGTTATATCCCGTAAATCTAACTAAATGGATATAAGTTAAAGCAGTATATTAACAAAAATGTGTAATTTGATCTGGGTGATACTGTATTAACGATTTCGTGCAGTAGCACAATGTTCTGAAATGCACATAATAGTGGTAGAAAACAAATTTGAAATGAAAAGAAACATATAAATGTAAATCATCTGTTAGCTGTTGTGATCAGATTTCTGTGTGTGTTTCTAACAGAGCGTTTGGGATGCCTCGTGGTAAAGGTTTCGTTAGAGGTGGAAGTGGTAAAGTTTTCAGCGGTCGTTTTGGACTGGAAAGAGATGTAGATGATTGTTTACGCTGGATAATCCGTGACTGTGGTGATAACTGTGGTGATGAAGATATTGGAATTATATGTGATGGTAAGAAATATCATATGTTCATCATCATTATGTCATAGGAAAAGGAAGATATTTTTGTTTGTTGTCTTTTTCTTTTCTTTATTATTATTATTAACAGTAGTAGTGGTAGCAGTAGTGGTAGCAGTAGTGGTAGTAGTAGTTGTAGTTGTTGTAGTAGTACTAGTATTTTACGCTCCTGTCAAGTACAAGTTTTCATGTGTGTGGAGATATAAATAAATAATTATCGATTTCTTCGGAAATAAACAGAATATGAAATACATGTCTGTCTGTGTATGTACGTATCTATACATATGTATCTATATACTATTACTACTATTACTAATACTACTACTACTACTAATAATAATAGTAGTAGCAGTAGTAGTAGTAGTAGTAGTAGTAGTAACAATAAATCGGTAAAATCTGTAATTAAATGTTTCACCATTAAAAAAGTCAAGATCTTTCAATAACAATAATAATAAAAATAATAATAATAATAATAATAATAATAATAATAATAATAATGATGATGATGATGATGATGATGATAATAATAATATAATAATGGTTGAGTGCAACAGCTGAATAAATTAAATAAATGTTTTCTACGACTACAAAAGAAAACCCTACGCAGTACAAACTGAAAGTGGTGGATGGGGCAAACGACCATGAAGGAAAACTTCAAGTATTTGATGATGACAAATGGAATTTCGTGTGTAGAACAGATCTGTTTACAAATGATGCAGCTGAAGTTGTGTGCAGGCAGATGGGTTATGCAACATCAGTATATCTCTTTAAACACCTCCTTTAATTTATATAATAATAATAATAATAATATAACTTTGTCAAAATTTGTTCAATACCAATAATTTATTATGTTCACTGTTACAGTATTAACACCACTGCAAATGCTATTTTCATCTTAATCTTAATAATAATAATAATAATAATAATAATAATTAAGAACATTACATGAATAAATTATTTTAGACAATTTTAATTTTTAAAATATTCGATACAAACACCCACACACGCACATCCATCCATCCATCCATAGATATATATATATATATATATATATATATATATATATATATATATATATACATATACGACTTTTTTATATTTATGTTTACAGACCTGAACTCTATGATAGTGGTGAAGATGTTACAGGCAGTAAATGGAAATATGACGTTAAATGTTCTGACTATGAACCTGCTCTTCATCTGTGTCTTCTAAGTCATCGTTCTGAAGACAGTGGATGTACTTATGTAAACATTAGCTGTTCAGGTGTTTATGATAAAACTACTATAACTTTACAGTTTAATTAACCGTTATATAATTACAGACTGATGTCCAGGCTTTTAGGAATAGATTTAAGTAAATATGCGAGGAAGTGGGTGAAAATAAAACGATAAAAAAAAACTAAGCATACCAAATTTAAATGACATGCTAGTGAACGTTGTGATCAGTTTGTTTCTTTGTTTGTTTTAGACCTTTTATATATATATATATATATATATATATATTTGAATTTTGTAGTGGACATATCAAACATTGAGTTACGACTAGCTGGGGGTCCAAGCAGTAACTACGGTGTCGTTGAAGTGAAAATGAATAATCAGTGGGGTGTATTCTATGATTCCAGTCCGTCTCCACAGGATGCTAGAGTTATGTGCAGAACACTTGGATTTAACGAGTAAGCTCAGACAAACAAATAACTTAGAAACAATTACATGTCATCTGAAGTTAAGCAAAGTTTGAATATCACAGAAATTGCCACAAAATTAAAATCTATAGAAAAGATATTACAGTCACTAAAAAGCATGTTTCTAGGATTATAATATAAATTACGTGGGACATCTCAGACAGCAAAATCGTTTAATTATGATTAAATAATAATAATAATAATAACAATAATAAAAAGAACTTGTCATTTTTAATAGTAGTATTATTTGTATTTCTATTTGTATTTTTATTTTAATTCTCCTTATTCTTCTTCACTGGAAGAAGTTACAAACCAATTCTGATGAGTTGGGACGAGCATAACATGACGTCGAGCAGAGAGAAGGTTTTGATGTCAAAAGTACGATGTTCTGGATTGGAAGAGAATATTAATCAGTGTTACGTTAAAGTCACTGCGACTGACTATGATGGAAAGTCCTTAGCCCTGCTGTGTGCAGGTGATGTCTTTTACATAGCAGTCAGAATGATTACATATTTAATATTTTTAAATAGCTATTGCCTTACAAACAAACACACAGTAAAACTAACATGAAATATCCTAGATTATATTAATTGTGCACTTTGAAAAGAAAATATTTGTTTTCTTCTAAAATCCTAACTATAGTATCACGGTTTCTAAGTTATACTTACTGAGTGACGTGACAAAGAAATGTATTTTTGTTTTCTGTAGAAGACAATTCAGAAATTAAGATTCGTCTGGTTGGAGGCAGTTCAGAACGAGAAGGTCGAGTAGAGATTAAATATCTTGGAATGTGGGGCACAGTCTGTGATGACTTTCATACTGATTACAACGCAGCTGTTTATTGCAGAATGCTGGGTTTCACTAAGTAAGTTATTAATAATGATTATTAAAATAGATGGTTACTGAAAAATGCTTGTGTCTCAATAAGAGATATTTCTCTAGATGTCTTTAACATTTTATTCTTACTTTTATTTTATTTATTTTTTTATTATTTAATCATATATTTTTAGCCTGTGATACAAATATATACATTAAGAAATAGAGATACTTCACAAGTCACACACGAATTAAATAATTAAACAGATTTGTGACATTATGTAAGTCAAATGGAAATTATAAAAAGCAAAGTGTTAAGGTTATACTTTAAAAAGCTTCTCGTTGCAGTTATTAACTGTAAGATATTGTGTTACAGTAGATTATTAAAAGAATATAGAAAACAAAATAATATTAAATACATATTTTAAAATGATAACCCATGTTTTACAGTTCAAATGCAACAGCAGTTGATATCGATAATTTTGGTGAAGGATCAGGACCTATCCTTCTGCGTGATATTCACTGTTTGGGAAATGAAAGAAGTCTTCAACAGTGCAATCTTCAATGGGGCAACTATCGCTGTCACCATGGAGACGACGTTGGCATGAAATGTGCAGGTAAGTGTGTGTGTGTGTG
>CM022675.1:1935887-1940887 GCA_012295275.1 Chrysomallon squamiferum
CTTTGTTCAGATACTCTGATTTCCATGGAAGAATTTGAAGGAATTCAATCTTTGTGGACCAGCGTGTCACTATCTTATATTCTAATTCACGAGAATCGGCGTAAATAGAAAAAAAAGTCTGCCGTATTTGTCATATCTGTTGTTTGGGATTTATCCTTGGAGAAATATATCTTCCATTGAATAGTTGTTCCAAGTTCTTCATTATACTCCGCTGATGAACCATTAACTTGTAATATTATACAACACCAATGTTCTTAAGATTATCCATGACTATTTACCAATGAACCGATACTCGGTGACGTTGATGCTGATGATGATAATATGAACTTAAAATAAATTTGCGATAGGATTCGTCGGAAATATGTCCGTTGGCTGGTTATGCTTCTTTATAACGTTTTTCTTAATATTGTCTTCTTTTCTATTTTTTATTTCTGGAACAAATACAAAGTAGGAGCAGTTAATCTTTTATACGGAAAAGATTTTTCTGTATCGGATTCGATTTTTTTCGTTCTTATTTTTTCGTCGGAGGTTAACATGTCCTCATCAAATCGATAGCCAATGGGACACAACTGTTTTATTCTGCCTCCTTCGACGTTTTCTACCCATCACTAGTTCTATGCAATCATAAGGATCTTTGTCTTCCAGGAATCGAGACCAGGAAGCGATTTCTAGTTTTAAACAGATCTAATCTCAAACTGTTATATTATTCTAATATAAATTCAGATATATTTTGTTCATTGTTTCTAGGAATTTCTGGATAAATGAGATCTATATTTGTTAGACCAGGTTGATATACACTACGTAACATATCTTCGTATCTATACTTCCAAAAATAAACATTTGATTCACTCATTCCGGACGAGGCGAAGGGTGAGGATGGTAACGGTTTGAAGAAGCAGAGCCAGACACTGTGCCACCAGGAGGTGAGTATTGACGAGGCTCCGTGGTGCTTCAGGCGCGTATTCTCCTGTTGCAGGGTTGGATGACGGTTCGTTTCCGTGGTCAGTTCGAGTGTAAACCATCCTGTTTTGGAAACGATATTTTGTGTTACGTTTGGGAAATGCAAATTTAGGATTGACTGTGTAACCGGCTACTTCTCTAATCTTAGATAATTCGGGATACATGTAATCGAACGTCTAATTAATTCGAAAGTGATAAAACATTTTACGAAAATGCACGCCGCTTGGACCACCGGACTATCTCTACCGCAATAGAGACACAGTTTGATTAAAAACTTTGTACAAAGACTCCGTACCACCAAAAGGTTTTACTTTGAAAATGTCTTCTAACGTTCCGATATCACTGATATCGTAGTCTAATATTATGCGCATAAAATCCGTGCGCATCACTTGAATGTCACTTATGGAAGTGACTTCTTCGGTCGTTAAAGTACAATCTAATATTTCGAAACCTATATTAACGAGTCTGAAAGCTTGAACTTCTTTCCACTGAATGGGAATTACGGAAGCTTTAGGATAGTCGTAAGGTAAAATTTGAAAACCTTCGTCTACTGTTTTATTAGTTTTATCGTAATAAGTGGTAGTTTCGGCATTATCGTGTACATACCATTGAAATATCCGATGGAATGTCTTCCGAAACACACTGTCTTGATCTTTGTTAAACAGTGGTCCTTGCGGCATACATTCCGTGTTAGGAACAGAAGTAGTTCGATTTTTACCATCGTTAATTCCTTCGCTCCCCCAGCTACTACCGTTACCGCTACTAGTTCCTACAGCTCCACTACCTCCCGACATTTTAAAATTTCACTCAACACAGACTAAGCAATGATACTTACTACAACAATCGCTTACATGCAAAGATGGCGAATTTAAAAATGTCTGCCTATTTATAAGGTTTGGCACGTGACTGCAAATCACGTTCTCGCAAGATCTCATTTTATATCGCATATGCGAGAAATAAAAAGAGAAGCGAGCGTAGCGTCATTCATATCAACAATTAACAGTTTAGATTAAATTCGAGACTTTAAATCATACTTTTACGTACTGCTTTTAAATCTTACTTTGCCGTACTAATACGGCAAGCGAGCGTACGGGCAAATGTTAAAGGTCGATTACACGCAGGCTTAGTGAATGACCTAAAGCACACAGTGCGTTTCGTATGGTTCTGGTACCTCTGTAGTGTATATATATATATATAATAAATTGATATACAGCGAGATAGAAACAGAAACATATCTGCATATAGACAGATATAAATTAGTTATCTGACAATCTACCTTTTTATTTGATTAGCTTATTTTTAGTTCATTTAATTGTTTAATGATTATTATTATTATTATTATTAATGTTATTTTTATTATAATTAGTATTGCTGTTGTTGTTGTTATTGCTGTCGTTGTAGCACTTACTAATATAATAAAACGAGAAACACGTTGTGGACGGTGACTCTTCCAGTCATTACAGAGGCTCACTTACCCAAAGCTGCCTGTGTATAATAACTGGGTATGTAACAAATGTTAATAGTTCTCACGTGTTTAGTATCTTTTGTTAGACGGACTGAAACAGGTTTCTTCGTAATGTGACAAGTTGTCATCGCTATAAATAATAAATACAAAAATAAACTATTATTAGAAGACGGGATTGGTCTGATATTTAGTAATAAACATCACTTGGAATAAAATTGGCAAAACGCAATCATTTTTGATGCTAACAGCCACCCACGTATTTAGTAACCTTTTTCTTTCAGCTTCCACTCCATATAATTTAATATCATGAACACGATCAGTGTTTCTTCTACAACCATTGTTTAATACGAAACAAGTAAATAATAATAATAATAAATAATAATAATAATAATAATAATAATAATAATAATAATAATAATAATAATAATAATGATGATAATAATAATAATAATAATAATAAATGTGTATAGGCACCACTTCGAATTTGACTTCAGCGTGCTGTCAATGTCAACTGAAAGTAAAACACAGACAGACAGAAAAGCAATTTCTTTGAGCGAAAAGTTTATATTTTCTTTAAAGTAAATTAACAATAAAAATAACAAAACATAATCATTATTATCTTTAGTAGCGGTAGAATTAAAAGGATATGTGGTGGTTGTAGTCAGTGGTAATAATGACAACTGTTATTTTGTATCATTATTTACTTTTTTCTTATTAATATGTTGGTGATTTTTTTTTTTTTTTTTCTAATTGTAGACCACATAATATTTCTCTTCACAGATTCAGAATGTCTTCTGTTGGTCGCAGTGTTACTAGTAGGAATGTATGGAAGGATGACGTTAAGTGTGATGGTTTGGAACCTGCTCTTCATCACCGTCTTCTGTGAGTTTACATCGTGTTCTAATTATAACCTGTTCAGTATTTATGTTAAAACTATTAGTTTAGTTTCCAATAAATTGATAGTTTAATTAATTGTTTTATTTAATAAACACAGGGTTTTGGTTGTTTTTTTTCTTGTTGTTTTACACTCTGGTTCGTAATGTTGCATGGAATCACATGATATATTGCTTACAAAGAGAAAACAGAAGAAAACAAAGGTTAATGTTTTACTATTGTTATTATTATTATTATTAGTAGTAGTACCATTATTATTGTTAGTAGTAGTAGTAATAGTAGTATTTATTTGAAAACTTGAAGGACACCCTAATGGATATCATTTCAGGCACTATTTAAATAAATAAATAAATAAGTTAATAAATTAATAAAAAATAAAAGAAAAAAAACAAACATCAGCATTTCACTTGTATTATCGCGTGAGAGAATGTTGTTCATTAATTGTCTGTAGTAGGCTGTCAAAATGAAAAACAAAAAAGAAAAGAAAATGAAATCTGCAGAAAATTAAAGTTAAATGATAAAGGAGTATCGATATTTTATAGACATTCTACTCCTTAACTTTCATTGATGTGCTGACTTTTCTTTTTCATCATCATCATCATCATCATTATTATTATTATTATTATTATTATTATTATTATTATTATTATTATTATTATTATTATTATTATTATTATTATTATTATTATTATTATTATTATCATTATAATTATTGCTATTATTATATTTGATTGCTTGTTTTGCTATAGTAAAGATTGTTTTTTTAGGTTTTTTTGTTGTATTTTTGTGTTTTCTCAAAAACGTGTTTGTTTATGTAGTCATTAATATTTTATATTGAGTTTCTTTACTGAATAAAGATTGTAGCAATGACTCTCGTGTGATTTGTTTTATTTTATAAGTCGAAATTATTACTTGCATATTAATTCATGTTTACGTAATTATTGTCATTACTCTATGCTGGAAAACAAATTACCTCTCTGTTTTGCTCTTCCTGTGTGTTGTTATTTATTTTCTTCTCATTTGTGTTTCTGGACATTCTGGAGGTTCGGTAAAAATCCGTGGCGGAGGAAAAGCTTTCGAATTTCCGTCGTGATTATTCGTGGTGCTGTTTCCAAGATGAAGGATCTGCTTTAACTGTTGCTATAGTTTCATCACACACCCATCTGATTAACAATATATATATATATATTTTTTTAATTCCTCGTGTCGATTATTTGATTATTAGTCCTTATTTTTTCAATATTAAATATATTATTATTATTATTATTATTATTATTATTATTGTTATTGTTATTGTTACTGTTACTATTATTATTATTGTTATTATTATTACTATTATTATTATTATTGTTATTGTTATTATTATTATTATAATTATTATTATTATTATTATTATTATTATTATTATTATTGTTATTATTATTATTGTTATTTTATCATTATTATTATTATTTTCTTGTTAATATTCTTGGTATTGTCGTATACAAAAGAACTATAACTCAACAACATTATAATTATAGCTATAGAAAGTGTTACGGAAATGACTACTTCTTTAAAGAATCAGACGAATGCGAACATTTGCTGAATTTTTGGTGGCATCATAGCACGTGACAGCACCACCAATCAGCAAGGATTACACATAATCATTAGATATCTAGTGATAGAATTTCATATCGTACAT
>CM022675.1:1948387-1955887 GCA_012295275.1 Chrysomallon squamiferum
GAGCCAGAAAATAGGTGACACTGCGCGAGGCTGTGGTTAACATTGCAATCAGAGTTCATCAGTCGACACTTATTTTCTTTATGAATGATGAAGTAGTGTGGTAAGCCACTGTTTTATTATTATCTAGTTAACAACTGCTGTATATAAAGTTTGACCTGCTAAGTGTCTAGATTCCTCTCTTTATTTTCATTCACTGAGTCACATCTGCTCTACAGCAGTTTGAAGAATGTTTATTTTCCATGTTTAGCCGATATCTAACTACATGTTGTTAACAATTTCTATTCCTTATTATTTTCTCTCTCGTAATAAAATAATTAATCTGCCTTAAATTGTGTTGTATGTATATCTCTAGTACACAGACAGAAGCACTAGGTTATATAAATTGCTACAATTTAATTTTACATTTATATTTGGGTAAAATATTCCAACATCTTGCTACCTACGTACTGGCTGGAACGGCAATCAAAAGAACACACAGAAGTAATCAAGCAAATAATTAATCGTTGTTCCGTCTGTAGCCTGCGTTTCAATGTTTTTTCTGATAACAACTCTATAACTGGAAAGATCGGTGACATTCTTTGCTATGATTTGTATGTGACCTTTTAATCTCAAATACTATTATGTCTAATGTTGTGATTGCCATATCCTACGTGTCATATGATATTAATTCTCTAAAAATATTCTAATATATATCATCTTATACCAGACACTTGAAATTTTCTTTAAATATTAATCTTATACCAGAAACTTGAAATTTTCTTTAAATATTAATCTTATATGAGACACTTGAAATTTTCTTCAAATATTTATTTCTTGCGAGATAATTTTCGTTACTTCATTTGATAATTTTAATTTTATAATACGGCAAAATAACCAGTATCGTTATAAAATACATGAAAAAATAAGTCACTGAAATGAATTTTTGAACCACACCGGAAGGCAACGATTAAGAAATTATCAAACAGCAGAAAAATACAATCGATGCATGTCCATTCACACAAAAAGCAGATAGTGTACGTATACATTTAAATGTATATGTAACAAGTATCTGCTTTGTGTGCTTCTACATACATATTTACTAGAAATATGTTTTTGATGTTGTAACAGTTGTTATTACAGTTACGTTGTAGTGGTGATGATGGTGTTAGCAAATGTAATACTTTGTTTATTAGAGAAGAATCAGAACTGTTTGTTATTAACATACTTGTTGAATCCGAGAGTTCTACAAACCACAGTGGCCTCGTATTGGTAGAAATAAGTACTGTACAGTCTGCCCCATTTACCTTTGTACAAAACTTCTACTCGACCTTCTTTAGTTGTATTACCATCAACTAGACGAAGGTTAACTTTAGACAGCAAAAAATAAACAATCCATTTGTATTAAATATTTACACACACACACACACACACACACACACACACACACACACACACACACACACACACACACACACATATATATATCTGAATATATAAATGTAGATATTTTTAATTTACAGGCTGTGAATGTTTAAGTAGAGAAAACTGAATGAACTCACAGCTGAAGATACAATTAAAACATATAGAATTTCAATCATTTTTTGTATTATTAAAAATAATTCAGAAGAAATATGTTTCCACCTTATAAAATAGCCGAGAACGGTTTAGGAACAGTTTATCAGCAGTTTCAAAATAGGAGAATGTACACTTAAGTCAAAACTTCAGAATGTATAAGTTCATCAACATAAAGTGAATATTTGTTATATTTATTTATTTTATAGTACATCGACATTACCTGGCTTAATATCGTCAATTTCATCCGGTACCGTCGAGGTGAAATCTGAAAATAATGAAACGAATTTTATAAATATGTTTGTCTCTTACTTGAAAAACGTTAAAAATGAAAATTCACGTATTACAGTGATGATGATCATGATGGTGATAATAATTTTATTATTATTATTATTATTATTATTATTATTATTATTTTATTATTATTATTATTATTTTTATTATTATTATTATTTTTTCTGCAACTGCTACTACTATTATTTTGATTATTATTAAATAAAATATGAGAAAAAAAATCTACATTTTCTTACTTGTAGTAAACTCAAATGTAAGTCCTTCATCTAAAGATACAGCTCCTGATTCTGAAACTGAAGACCCGTCTTTGAGGTTGATGTTGAACTGGACAAGCGAGGAGTCTATTGAGTTGACTGTGTTTGTGATATTCTGTCTGTTTTTGCACAATATCATTAGAAACACACACTTAACACAAAATATCATAAACAAGATTAATATTCACACTTTCAATATACACATTTTCTTCTTCACTATAACCGATGGTTTTATTTCTTGGCTTATGAGGTTAGTTGATAAAATGCACTACTGTCATACGTTTTCAAATATTAGCTGCATATTAACAGTTAACGTTTATAACGTTTTAATATAAACAATATTCTGCTAATGAACTAGTAAATAAAACTAAATGATAAAACACAAATATATATTATATAGATAGATATTGCAGTTTGCAAATTACTCCTATTACGACTACTACATATATTATTGATAATACTATGGAAAACTACAGTTTGAATCAGAAATAAAACAAAAATAGTGACTATCAGGACAGGTTTGTCGCTTGTGATAACTTTGGTGACAGTCACAGTTGTAGCAGAATCGTTCATCTCACAAGTGACAGAGACTTTTGTGTCGAGGTTTGTCATAAACTTTTCACTGAACTGAATGATAACATCTCGAGTTCGATCTCCATTTAGCTGTAAAAACCAGTCGCAGTTGCTTTAGTTACGTTCAATACTATTTTAAATACTGCTTTGTACACAGAAAAAATGCAATCTCTTTTTTTTTGAGGCTTTTTCTGAGAGTAAAATTTCACAAAAAAAAAAAAATAATAATAAAAAAAAAAAAAAAAAAAAACAACTATTTTATTTAAAGAAATAAAGCAGGCAAATAAATATGTACGGAGCGGAGAAAAGCTATAAAAACAAAACTTAAAATAAATAAATAAATAAATAGTTACAAACAACCTGAGTCACCCCACCACAGTCACTATGGTGAACACTGAGAGCCACACCCTGTTTTCCCGAGGGTAGATCTGATTTTGTGAACGTACAACCTTTCGTGTCTTTTTCACCTTTAACATAGACGACACCACTGAATGTTCCAGCAGGATTAACTACAATCAACATAGAACTTGTCTGACAGGTAACTTCATCTGAAAATAAATAGATTTATATTTTTATTATTTATTAACGACTGGATTATTTTATTAATTATTATTATTATTATTATTATTATTATTATTATTATTATTATTATTATTATTATTACTATTATTATTATCTTGCAGATGGTAAAAAAAACCCAACTAAACAATCCCCCCAAAACCCCCAAAAAAAAAACAATAACAACAAAAACAAAACAAACAACAACAACAAACAATCATGCCAATAATTTTAGCCAAATAAATGTTTGTACTGTCAAAAACAAGCATTGGGACAATAGAACAATCTTCCCTAAAATTAAACTGAAATACGTGATTGAAATGCTTATCCTTATTACATTAATCCTGAATACAAATATAGACTAATGGTTACACAAACAAATGCATATAATTATATTTCAGCTACTGGAATACAAGTTAAAACTCATATAATGAAATAGGAACTAAAAATACTGACATTCGTTGGTAAACATAAAAAGTAATTTGATATAAAGATATTACTTGCTTTACTGTTATTGTTGTTGTTGTTATTGTTATTATTATTATTATTATTACTATTGTTATCATTATTTGTTATTATAATCGTACTAAATAACTCACATTTTTTGTTTTCACAGTGGTCACCATAGAAACCAGGTGGACAGAAACACGCCGTGTTTCCATTATCATTGTAACAGATACCTCCATCAGAACCACAAGAGTCAGTCTGATTGGTACACGGACTTGAACCACTCAAACCTGAAAAAAAAAAAATTATGATTCTGCAATTTAGATAAACTTCTTAAGTTATTTATTATTATTATTATTATTATTATTATTATTATTATTATTATTATTATTATTATTATTATTATTATTATTATTATTATTATTATTATTATTATTATTATTATTATTATTATTATTAGTAGTAGTAGTAGTAGTAGTAGTAGTAGTAGTAGTAGTATTTATCACGGAAAACATTTGTCAGAACAATAACTCACTTTTCTGCATCTGACAGTTGTAGCCAGTGTAGTCATTTCCACAGTCACAGGTGCCGTCATTTTGACAAGTTTTATTATTAGCACAATCCTGACCCTGTCGTCTGCAGTCGAAGTACTCTTCATCCTGTAAACAACATTTTAAAATAGCATAACCCACGTAACTGAAAACTAATTAAACAAGAAGGAAGTATATCTTTGACAGATTTAATTAAAACTAACAAAATAGAAGAAACAACAACAACGACAATAACAACAGCAATAATAATAAAATAATGAATACATTTCGAAAAGGAAGAATTTGTTTTATATTTTTAATCATATTTTACTATTTAAATTATGTATTTTTATATTATATTTAACTGTTTAAATAATTTATTTAAGAACAGGAATGCACACACATACATACAAGAAAATAGAAAAAGTTAGCTGCAATAAAACAACTAGTTAGAAGTATCAGATACACGAATGATATCCACATCTTTAGAGTTTATTGAAAAAGCAAATTAATTAAATAAGTGAGTAAGTAAATTTAAATTGAAAATTCCAAATATAAGGAGCTGTGATCTTTTATATTAGTCTAACCTGAAATTAATAAACATGTATAACTTTTCGTTGTTAAAAGTTATATCTGTAAAAGTCCAACCAGACTGAGTCCCCATGTGTAGCACTAATCAGTCTACTAGAAACAGACATTTTGTTTCTTTTTAAAACATTTATCACAATTAAATTTCCTGTGAATATTTTCCAAATTTACTTTTTCCTTTCTGTTAGCTTAACTTTGGTGAGCCCTGCGCCATCCTATATTTGAAACTGTTGAACCGTGTAACAGTTCCTCTACACGTCTAAAACAGACTGTGATAGAGAGCAACACATACATTAATAATATGACACCTTGAGTCTATACATATAAATAAACCACACACACACACACACACACACACACACACACGCACGCACACACACACAGAAGTATATGTGTACTGTAAATCCATGCCTGAATACTGAAAACTGTATGGACAATTCCATTGCCCAAGGAACAAAAGGAGAAAACTTACATAAAATAATGAAGATTATTTTTACTGCTTATTTTTACTTTGTCAATCTGAAGACGCGGCACGTAATTTTACTACTACAGACAACACAAAACAGGAGTATTAAGAATATTAAAACACTGACACTAAACTGGCTTTGGCAGTTGATTTCACTCAGTTTATAATGTCACAGCATCTGTTTAAAAAATAAGTCAGTTTAAGGTAATTCTTGGAAATAGCTAACTAAATACTGGATTTAAAACAATGAGCCCAGTCCATCATAAAAAAAAAAAAAAAAAAAAAAAAAAAAAAAATCGAAACTGTGAGTAGAAAATCATGTACTTTCTAACTTTCTTATTACTAGCCAAGGCAAAGTTAAAAAATACATCAAATTTTGTTATGTGTACTTGAGAGAGAGCAGGACACTTTAGCATTCATATAAATGAGGACATTTTTTACTACCACCGACTTATTTATTTACATTTGTGAACAGAAGATGGTTTCACCAAACACAGTGAGGTCACCTGCAGCACAATGACGTTTTTACCCACAATTCTTCAGTTTTTAAAGAAAAGATGTACACCACGTTCATGAGGGAACGTGTTCAAAATAAATAAAGTTTGTGTATTCAACCTTTTCAGACTGGTCTCAAAAATTGTCATTTCAAGCCCAAGAAGAACACAGAGTATTGCAAAGTAATTACAGATTTTATATTCAAATGGAGATTAATGAGAGACAAAAGAAAAAAAAACAAACATGTGACAGAAGAAAAGAAACAGAAGATGGCAGAACTAGGAGCATGTTGAGAGCAGTGAGAAGAGCAGAGACAACAAAACTGGATGCGTTCAAATGTGACAAATCCGTGGATAAAAGCGATCACTAATGAGCACTCACATTTCTACACACTCCTAAATTACGAAAACTGCAAGCACGGACAAAATAAAGTTTATGGCCATGACTGACATGGATGACTTAGCGGGAAATGACTTGAGATGTGATCCTCATGTCTGAAACACTGATTGAGATGAAACAATTTCAAAAGTAGTAGAAGATGCATCAACTAATGATCTACGCGTTTTCATTTCCTTCCCCCACCCCCTGTTTATGGAACACTTCTATACTATACGTGCCAGTATCAAGACGAAATAAAGTATACGAAATACAAAGTGCTCATTGGCTATATCAATATCAATCATCTATATCTATCCATCTATCTTCTTACAGTATTCATGTGACATATATATCTTGCCGCACTCAAATTTATCCATCTGGCACCTGATAATTTTGCACATTCTAAATACTATATCACAGCAATATCTATCCATCGATCCTCATATTTCAGTCAAACCTGTACTCATTTGGTCTGGTGCCACATTTTAAAACCGACAGAGATACACGACTTGAGGCCCCTCGAAGAGAAAAGCTATTTTGGGATGTCCCACACATGAGAGGAATATCTATCTATCTATCTATCGGATCCATCTATCTATATCATATCTATATCTATATCTATATCTATATCTATCTATCCATCTATATCTATCTATTATATCTATATCTATCCATCTATCCATCTATATCTATATCTATCCATCTATATATTATATCTATATCTATATCTATCCATTAATTTATTAGTTGACATCAATTGTCAAAATGTTGTACACCATCTTAACTGAAATTTATATAAGAAACATTGTATTGCTTTGGCATAAATTTATATATAAGAAACATGTATTGCTTTGGCATACTTAAAAGTGTTTATTTGGCAGTATTGATAAATGATGTAATAAAATCTGATATACTAACACCTTATTATACCATTGTTTTGGGCGACCTCCATTAGTCAGAACAAAATAAGACAATGACACAATGCAGTGATATCAGTTCAAACACTCGTTTTACATCTTTATAACAAGAGTTTGTTCTGACTCAAGAAGACTTTTGTAGTGAAAACATAGACGACGTATGTTGTGACGTCACTACTACAGAAAGATATCTATATATATATTAAACTGTACCCATTTGTTTTACACTCAGTTACGACTAGCCTGCAGAAAGCAGGTTTAACATAATTTAAAATAATACAGAGCATGTTTACTTTCTTAATATCTCCACAGGGACACTTTAAGTATAAGAAGTAAAGTAAAGTAAAGTAAAATAAAATAAAATAAAATAAAACTAAAACAAACAAAAATAAATAAATAAATAAATAAATAAAAATAAATGAAATAGATAAAACAAAATTATAATAATA
>CM022675.1:1960887-2008387 GCA_012295275.1 Chrysomallon squamiferum
ATTATTTGCTTGCTTCTTCGTGTTTTATTTCTTTGTTTATTTAGTGCTGGTTTAATTATTGATATCTGTTTATTTTTACATTTCTCATTATATTCTTAAGATGCATTAATTCAGTGTAAATTGTTTAGAATAACAACAACAACACGAACACGAGGATACTAATGGCAGCAAGACAATGCAGACGTAGCTTCGTTACTAAAGACTACTGTTAATCATCCTACATGATGATAATATTTGTTACACGTCTTCTAACCAAAATGGAAGCGATTATTGACATGTTTCCATGTCTTATGACGTAAGTTTGTGTAATGACACCTGCGAATTTGTAATAAATAAAATAGTATAACTTTCACTACTGATGTTGCTCGTGCAAACCGGAAGCTTGCCAAATCTCTTCACAATGTGTTTCATTTTCAGCAACTTCGCGGTAAATTTAAATTTGAAAAGGCACAAGACCTCCGAATATAATGTATTTTATTTTTTTCTTTTTTTTTAAAAACATTGACATAGTATTATTTTTACTAGGGGTAAACACAGGGATTGTATATGAAACAAAACATAAATATATTTTCTTCAGATTAAAAAAGTAGAATATTTTTATTCCATAAACTTCTTACAGGGCTTCCTCACGTAAAAAGCAATTCATCAGATTATGTCACTAACACACCCACACCCATTCAAACACACACACCTCCAAACACACCCACATACCCCCAAGACATACCCCTCCAACCCCCCAAATACCCCCACATGTCCCACACAGACCAGTATTCTTCGACCTGAATAGGTTTTAAGTCTGCAAGATATGTAAAATGAACTGTCAGACTCCTATACAAGAAACAAAACAACACTCATCAAATTATTTTGCTACAAGCTTTATTCAAATTATTGCAGATATAAAGAAGAAAAAAAACACGAAAAAAGAGGTTAATTAATATATTGTAGTTAAAACCAAATGTAAAACAAATGTAAAATAAAATAATAATTAAAAACAAAAAAAAACAAAAACACCCCAAAACCCCACTAAATTTAATTTAATATATTTAGTAATTTTTAGTAGAAAAAAGCAACAATAAATAACTAATAAATAAAAGAAATAAACAATGAAAAGAGGTATCGGTAAGTAAGTAAATAAGTAAATAAGGAAATAAATAAATTAATAAATGATGGATGCCAATAAAGCGAAACAAGACAAAAAGTAAGACTCCGAATAAATACATAAACAATTATTTAAGGCAACCGAAACCATTGTAAAAGCATAATAAAATCAGTTTAATATTTTCAGATACTACGCAGTAATAATATCAATAAAAATTCCAACACCAACAACTAACTTTAAGTGCATTTCGAAATGTTCTGATAATGTATTATTATATGATATAACGTAAATAACAGAACAAAGTAAATTTAGGGAAAAAAAGTAATATTTAAAAAAAAATATAAGAAAAGTTGTTTATGATTTTAATTTAAAATTTTAATTTAAAATTGTTCTTATTCTTCTTCTTTTCATCATTTTCTTCTTATACTAATAAAAATTATAGTTTTTGTTATTGTTGTTGTTGTTGTTATTATTATTATTAGTAGTAGTAATATTTAGCTTTTTTTTTACCATTTTGCACTTGATTTCTAAATATTTGCAACTAGAAATTTACAGCTGATTTATTTATTTATGTTACAGAAAACCTTTAACGTATTATTTTTGTTTTTATAATCAGGTATATTACATGTCTGAATACTAAATATTATATAATAAATATAAGAGTAAGGAAGAAAAAGAAACGAAAAAAAAAAAAAAAAAGATAAAAAGGAAAAAAAAACCAAGAACAAAGAGACAAAGACAAAAACAAAATCAGAGCATTACGAAGTTGTGTCCAATGTGATAGAAGTAATAATGTATACTTATTTAAAATTTCCGTAAACAAATTGACAATAGTTCCAAAAATGAGAATAAAATGAAGAATAACACTGCAAACAGTAATAGTTACAAAAGCGTTATAAGCTTAGTCAAATGTTCTAAAGCAAAAATAGTTTAAGTGAAAAGCTATACAAAATTCAAAAGAGTTTTTTTAATTTCAGATTGCTACTACAGTATATGAAATCTTTGTCTAGTTAACTAAATCTGGTGTTTGTTGAAATCTTCCTTCTTCAGACTGGACTTTTTCTTCCTCAGGAAGACGATCACCACAATCCCAATGACAAGTGAGAAGATGATCACCATCACAACACTGAGACCAATCAGAATCGTGTTGTTGACATCAACTTGAGCAGTTCCATGTTTTTTACCTAGAATGATGTAAGATTTTAAATATCACATGCTTGTTTTCTTTCTTGTAACTAAAATCTATTAAACAAAATCTGCATTTAATGTTGATTTATTCTGATAAAACTAATCACAAATATGAGTTAAGTTGAAGAAAACAAATTACTGCTATAGATCTGACATAAACTCACTTGGTGTTCGATCCTCCACGAACACATCCAGAACAGAAAATGTTTTTCTCACAAGTTCATCAGACGTTTCAGCCGATCTTCGTTTTCTTCCAAACCCTTTCTTGCCATTGCAGTCCACCTGACATTGAAAATTTCTGTGTGTAAATTTTAACTCAAACTATAATGTTATTGTTCAATTTTTTATTCTATAGGAAAAGTTAACTGTGTCTCTTTGTTGAAAGATGAAATACAGAAAGTATGACTACTTGATAAAAAATAATATTATAAAAAATAATAATATTAATAATAATACTAATAAATAATAACAATCAAATTTAAAAAATATAAAAACAAACGAAGAATATAATAATAATAATAAAAAAAAAAAAACAAAAAAAAACAAGAACAAAACAAAAAATAAAACTGAAAAAAATAACAAAAAACAACAACAACAGAAATGCTAGAACTTACTGGATCACACAGAGATTTTTGATCTGGAGGACAAACTTTAACAGAACATTCTGTAGAGACTGCGTTGTTTTTGTTAAAGGTGAAAGCTTTCAACTTGAATGTCACGTTGTTTCCCGATCTTTCAGGTTCCTGTATCATCAGTTTACCAATCTCAGAAGACGGGCAGCTGAGTAAAGGAACAAAATTTTCCAGTAATCACCACCAAATATAATTCTTCTTTAATTATTTGATTTCCACTGAAACATCAGTGCCTGGTTGTATAATTAAAACTTTCTGAGAGGGTGTCAAATTGATGACTGAATTGTTAATTACAAAACATGGATCCACTTTCTTTTCAGAATATATTAATAATGTTCGTTTGTAGAGTGGCTAAAATGTATCAGAATTGTATATTAAATAACTAACAACAAGTAGACACCGTTTACTCAGATATAATTATGACATTTAAAAAAAAAAATTTTCAGAAATAATGAGTCCCTCTCGAGTTAAAAACCAACTTATTTAGGTGTTTGACTGAACGGAAATTCTAAGAAATAAATGTGCTAAAATGAAAGTATCACCTGTTTTCAATGATTTTCAAAGTTTCTCTGTCTTCTCCAGTTTTCTGATTATCAGCAGTACAAGACTCCACTCTGACAGTGCCTGATTCTGGCTCTGTAGATAATATATTACAATAATACTGCTTGTCAAAGTTGTTATTTAAAACAAAATTATATTCTTTGCTATGAGTAGTAATCAAAACTATGCTACAACTGTGGAGTTAAATATAATGTTTTTTTAGAAATTCCTTTTGCAGGTTAATATATAAGTAAGTTTTAATACTACTCAAAGTAACATTCATTCATTTATCATTTTATTTCATGTTAGAAAAAGATAATATTGGAGAAAAATAGTATTTTAGACAAGTTTAAAAATAATTTGGAGCATAAAAAGATCTTAATATTTATTGATAGAGAGAACCAATTTTGAATAGAGTTTCTTTAGAAACAAATTTTAGTAAGAAACAAACAAGGTACAGCTCAATAATCAGTGTAAAATGTGATTGCAGTAATACTGATAATAATAAAATGGCGTCCGTGTCCATCAGAAATATAATAATAATAATAATAATAATAATAATAATAATAATAATAATAATAATAATAATAATCATCATAATAATAATAATAATAATAATAATCATCATCATAATAATAATGATAACTGCAATTAAAAATAAAAGATATAAAAAAGCTATAAAGTACAAAAATATATAAACGAATAAATATATAAACAAATAAATAAATAAATAAGTAAAACAACAACAACAACAACAATAATAATAATAATAATAATAATAATAATAATAATAATAATAATAATAATAATAACAATAATAATAATAATAATAAATAAATAAATAAATAAATAAATAAATAGATAAATAATATTTTTTTTTCAGTAGCACATGTTGAAATTCATACATGTAGTGCCTAGCATAAAATTAGTAAAACTACAAACGTAATAATTGACAGAGGTTGAGAATTACCTGCACATATCACACCAGCATCGTTTTCATGTTGACAGTCAACGTTACCCCATAGAATATTACACTGTTGAAGACTTGTTTCATTTCCCAAACAGTGAATATCACGCAGTAAGATAGGTCCTGATCCTTCACCAAAATAAGCACTACCAACAGCTTTAGCATTTGAACTGAAAAACATAGGGTGTGGCATCCTCAAATATGTAGTATTAATGTGAATATATCATGTTATATATTAAAAATATATTGAAAAATTAAAATATTTTGTTTTGATTAGAGTGATTAATTATAAGCTAAAAATAATAATATAAAAAGTTTAGATATATTATACTGGGAAAGATATTTAGGTGAAATTTATTCTTTTATTTTATTTTATACTCCTAATTACTTTAATTATTCACTGATATGATTATTCTGATAACACTAAATAAATAAATCAATAATAAATAAATAAAAAATAAAAATAAATAACCATTATTAATTGAGTGAAACACGGTATGATGAAGTAAACATCTGTTATAATAATTATTATTAATAACTTACTTAGTGAAACCCAGCATTCTTCAGTAAACAGCTGTTATAATAATACTGATTAATAACTTACTTTGTAAAACCCAGCATTCTGCAGTAAACAGCTGTTCTAATAATAATGATTAATAACTTACTTAGTAAAACCCAGCATTCTGCAGTAAACAGCTCTTCTAATAATAATGATTAATAACTTACTTAGTAAAACCCAGCATTCTGCAGTAAACAGCTGTTCTAATAATAATGATTAATAACTTACTTAGTGAAACCGAGCATTCTGCAGTAAACAGCTGCGTTGTAATCAGTATGAAATTTATCACAAACTGTGCCCCACATTCCAAGATATTTAATCTCTACTCGACCTTCTCGTTTTGAACTGCCTCCAACCAGACGAATTTCAATTTCTTCTTTATCCTCTGCAGTAAGAAACAAAAGCCTATAACAAACTAAAATTTCTTGTCATCTCACACATACACACAATTTTTCACTTAGATTTTATCACATTATTAATTTCGTTGTCTTTTGTCTCTAATACAGTGAATGTTATTCTCCATAGAAGAAATGATTAAACATTTGGTAGATGTTTAGTGACTGCTGTCTAAAACACATTACCTGAACACAGCAGGGCTGTGTACTTCTCATGATCATCGTTTTCACGATATATAATGTAACACTCATTAATGTTGTTTTCCAGTCCTGAACAAAACACACTTTGTGTCCAAATCTTTTTGTTGCTTGACGTCAGATTATGCTCATGTTCACTCAGTAATATTGCTTTATAACTTCTTTAAATAAATAGATAAAAAATAAATCAGTTTATATAGAGTAATTGCATCAGTTTTTATATCAGTTTAAATGTTATTATGAATGTCATTTTATTATTATTATTAGTAGTAGTATTATCATCATCATCATCGTCATCATCATCATCATTATTAGCTTTATTAGCATTAGTATATGGTGTCAAGTGATATTTAACTGTTTTAATATTACGTTCTGTTTCTACTTACTCGTTAAATCCAAGTGTTCTGCATAAAACTCTAGCAACTGTTGACGTAGGATAACCATCATACATTCTCCCCCACACATTGTATATTTTCACTTCAACTACACCGTAGTTACTGCTTGGGCCACCAACTAGTCGTAATTCAATGTTTGATATGTCCACTAGAAAATAAACATAAAACTGAAATCAATCATTAATTTCTTTCTTTTTTTTTTTTTTTTTTTTTTTTATACTTCATATATACATTGCTTATTATTATGTATTTATTTATTTATTTTTATTTTGGCGTCTGCAGTAAACAGCTGTTATAGTTATAATAAGAGTGTATTGTGTAGTTGGATGTTGATGTTTTTCGTAGTTGCTGAATTTGACAATTTGACAGGTTGATAAAAAACATATAACAACGTGAACCTTTCTTCTATTGTAAATCGTTTTCTCTGTAGAAGTCGATGGTGTTATCAGATGAACATAACACAGTAAACGTAACTGACATTAATACCTGAACACCTAATATGTACAGATTGACATTCACTCTCTTCATTCCGAAGTCTGAGAATAGACAAATGCACAGCAGGTTCAAAACCGAGGCTGATAAACTCATACTTCCATTTATTTCCAGTAATTATTTCAGATTTATAGACTGATGATCTGTGAAGAAACGCAGGTTAAATTTAAAAGGTTATTCAAAAATATATCTCAGTGGTAGGACAGTGTGTAGAATTAGAAAAGCAAACACTGCTGAAAACAAAAATCATAAATAATAAGAAGTAAAATACAAGATGTCGTTTACTCACAATGATAGCTTTGATCCACAGTCGTAAAACAAATATCAGAGTAACACAGGAAATTTGTATTTAACCAATAACCGTTTTGGTTACAAATGTTGAAATTTATATCAATATATTTTCTATGTATATTTAAACGTGTGTATGTGGCCTTGCCCGTATGTATGTATTTACGATAACATTAGTACTACTACTATACTACTGCTGTTACTACTGCAACAACAACCATTAATTATTATTTTTATTATTATTTTACTACTACTACTACTATTATTATTATTATTATTATTATTATTATTATTATTATTATTATTACTGTTGTTGTTGCTGTTGTTATCGTATTATTATTATTATTATTATTTTTTTTTTTTTTTTTTATTATTATTATTATTATTTTTACAATTGAACGTTTAAATTTAGAAAGTCTTACTAACACTGCATAACCCATTTGCCGGCAGTCGACCCAGGAGTTTACTTTCTCAAAGTCATTTGTGTTACACACTGAATTCCATTTGCCATCATCAAATACTTGAAGATTTCCTTCCTGTGTGCTGTTTCCACCGACCAGTCTCAGTTTGTATGGAGCAGGGTTTTCTGTTATAGTGGAATAAAACACAAAGTTTATTCTTCATCAATGAACAGCCACAACAATAATTATGATGATAATAATGATAACAATGATGATGATAATGATGAAGATGATAACAATAATATTTCTTTACCGTCACATATCAGTCCAATATCTTCTCCAGTGCAGGCATCACCACAGTCAGTAATGATCCATTTTAAGCAATAATGTACGTCCATTTCAAATCCAACACAGAATAAATCACCTTTCCAAATT
Source organism: Chrysomallon squamiferum (assembly GCA_012295275.1). Classification (NCBI taxonomy): domain Eukaryota; kingdom Metazoa; phylum Mollusca; class Gastropoda; order Neomphalida; family Peltospiridae; genus Chrysomallon; species Chrysomallon squamiferum. The sequence goes on from CM022675.1 coordinate 1,968,477, forward strand.
TGTCCAGCTCCTTCTGGGAAGAATCCCTTACCACGTGGCATACCAAACGCACTGTTGGGTAGAAACTTAACTGTAAAAACAGTGTTAACACACACGTCACACGATATTATTTTTATGTATTTATTAATTCATTTATTTATTTACTTCTTTATTTTATTTTTTATTTTTATTACTTCTTTTGCAGACATACACACACAATTGTTTCTCTTATATATTTTTTCTTCGACGTTATTTTATATTTCTTCATTTAGAAAGTTCCTTTCATAATACTGGAAAATACGGACTCAGAAAGGTAGAGCTACAATAAGAATCAGAACTATTTGCTGTTAACTTACTTGTTGAAACCCAGAGTTCTACAAACTGCAGTGGCCTCGTAGTAGATTACTGTGCAGTCTGCCCCATTTACCTTTGTACAGAACTTCTAATCGACCTTCTTTACTTGTGTTACCACCAACTAGACGAACTTTCACTTATAATGAAATAGAAAAAAAACAAAAAAACATTTATAATAACCGATAGGAAAATTATCTTCATGCGAAATTTGGAAGAATTCGTTAGAAACGGTTTGTGAGTAGTTTGAAAATGAGAAAGTCGACAGTTTTAAGTCAAGACTAAACACTGAAACAATTCAGAAACATAAAGTAAATAATTAAAGTCTGTAGTTATAATCTAGTACATATATATGTATTACCTGATTCAATGTCGTCAATCTTTTCTGGTACCTCTGCTGTCAAGTCTGAGAATATAAAAAATAGATACATTAATAAATAAGCAATAAAACTAAAGTACCAAAAAATAAAAAATAAATAAAAATATACGAAGATGACGCGAATTTGAATTAGTTAATGACAGCTATTATCTTTATGATTATTATGATTATTATTATTATTATTATTACAATGAAGAAAACTATGGAAACAACAACGTGTTCCTACTTGTAGTAAACTCAAATGTAAGTTCTTCATCTAAAGATACAGCTGCTGATTCTGAAACTGAAGACCCGTCTTTGAGGTTGATGTTGAACTGGACAAGCGAGGAGTCTATTGAGTTAACTGTGTTTGTGATGTTCAGTGTGTCTCTGAAAAATAACATCATCATTACCGACAGTAGTAACCACAATTGTAAGTAAACTTATATACATTGCAGGAAGGAAAGAAAAATATAAAAATAATAATAATAATATTTATAACGAACCTTTCAGTTTCTTTGGTTGTTATCACTTTGGTGACAGTCACGGTTATGGCATCGTTGTTTTTTCCACTACAAGTGACAGAGACTTTTGTGTCGAGGTTTGTCATAAACTTTTCACTGAACTGAATCATCACATCTCGAGTTCGACCTCCATTTACCTTAACAATGAGTCAGAGTTACACAAGTTATGTTTAGTCAATGTCTAATACCACTTTGTACAAAGATAAAAGAAATATTTTTAAAAACAATTTTCTCAGATATTATAATTCCACAAATGCACAAAACTTAAATCTAATTTATTCAAACAATTTATGGAAGTAGCTAAGTATTTAAACATAGTTCATTAAGAAAGAAAAAAGTAAAATATGAATAATATAAAGAACTGACCTGAGTCACCCCACCACAGTCACTATCCTTAACACTGAGACCCACACCCTGTTTTCCCGATGGTAGATCTGATGTCGTGAATTTGCAGTGTGGCGTGTCTTTTCCACCTTTAGCATAGACGACACCATTGAATGTTCCAGCAGGATTAATAACAATCAACATAAAACTTTTCTGACAGGAAACTTCATCTAAAATATTAAGATTAGTATTTGTTAGCAGGAATAATCAACATGATTGTGATGATGGTACTACTACTACTACTACTACTACTACTACTACTAATAATAATAATAATAATAATAATAATAATATTACTACTAATTATAATAATAGACATTCAACATGAAATAATGCGTATTTGACATCAAATAATAACATTAACCTTCCTTTCAGATTAATTCAAATCAGATGATGAATCTGACTGTGTTTAGTGAGACAGTTTAAATCTGTTATAAACTTAAATAATATGTTACTATTATACTTTTTTGTTATTTATTTATTTATTTCATATTACTTTCCTGGGAGGTGAAAAGTACAGTAAATATATATAATAAATGAGCATACTGAAAACAATTGGAATATCATCTACCCTTCATTGCTACATAAAAACAGTGTAAGATATTAAAATAAGTATTATGTTGTTAAGTAGAATTAATTACTCACATCTTTTGTTTTCACAGCTGTCACCATAGAAACCAGGTGGACAGAAACACGCCTTCTTCCCATTATCATTGTAACAGATACCTCCATCAGAGCCACAAGAGTCAGTCTGATTGGTACACGGACTTGAACCACTCAAACCTGGAAACACAAATTTCATATCTGTTATGAAATAAAAACAATTAAAAAAAAAATCTGTCTATACCTTCTTGGCTTTTTCTTGATGATATCATTGCAGTTACCCACACTTGACATATTAGAATTAGAATACTGACTTGTCTCCAGCTCACAGTTGTAGCCAGTGTAGTCATTTCCACAGTCACAGGTGCCGTCATTTTGACAAGTTTTATTATTAGCACAATCCTGACCCTGTCGTCTGCAGTCGAAGTACTCATCACCTGTAAGCAAGTACAACATGCTATTAAATAAAATAAACAAGAAATATATACGGTGAGAGATTTTAGTTTAAATTCCAATAGAGTTAGTAGGAATAATAATAATAATAATAATAATAATAATAATAATAATAATAATAATAATAATGATGATGATAATGATGATGATTATGATGATGATGATGATGATAATAATAATAAAAAAATAGAAGAGAATAGACATTAGGAAGAATAATGTAAAGAAAACCACTAAGTATCACAAATGTTGTGAGGAGTATGAAATAAAGAAAGCATATCGAAATTACTGTAATCAAAATTTTTGTTTCTGATTTCTTTTATTTATTTATTTATTTTTATTTGAATTGTATAGTTTTTAAAATATATTTTAGATAGAGAACTAGGATTAGGAATAAGACGACTATATATATATATGTAAAACAAATACATATCGTCATTTAAAGGAATTATTTCTAAAATATTAATGTTATAATTTGAATGATGTATTTTTTATAAATATTTTGTTCCACTGTGTGAACTATCTATATTCAAATTCTCATTCTTTTTGTGAGAACTGACGCATATAATATTTCTATAAAGAAACAGAGACGAAAATAAAGTTACCTAGAGTGATGGAACAACTTAGGAGTATCAGATAGACGAATGATATCCACATGTTTACTTTATACTGAAAAGAAAATTAAATAAATAAAGAAAAAAATAAACAAACAAACGAACAAACAAACACATAAATTAAAAATAAATAAATATATAAATCTGTAAATAAATAAATAAATAAATAAATAAATAAATACCTATTATGTTATATTTTATGAATATTATTGTGTGTGTGTGTCTGTTTGTACCCGTTGAATTGTGATAATCAAAGATCCGTCATAAAACAATAGAGTATTAATACAGTTATTAACTGTTATGAAACACACTTTTTCTTAACATCGTAGTGTTATAAATTTATGTTTTGTACCCACCAATATGCATTAATACATACGTACTTACAAACATACATACATAAGCAAAAAGTAACACACACAAATCTGGAGGATTTTTGCAGACTTACACCTTACCCAGTGTTCTAATTTGATTGCTATGTAATAGCTGGTACAGTCACTGTTGAAGTTAAACAAGCCGAGTTGCAGTGGTGAGTGTATGGACCAATCGAGAAATCAAAGTTAATACAGCTCCTCAGTTGATGCCATATGATCAGATAGTTAGGCTTTAAAATAGCTTTTAAGATGATTTGAATACGTTTGCTACTTCATGAGATAAATCAGAAACCATAAATGAGTTTAAATCAGATGAAATAGAAGCACATGATCTTGAATGCACAGCATGAATGTACAGTAACGTGACATATTTAAAGATGTCCTTGCATAAGTACGTTTTGAAACTGTACAAACACACAGACTGAAGTGATGTACATATGTATTTACAGAAAGTGGACACTAAAGAAGTAATCATACAAATTACACTGATTGAAGTAATGAACATGTGTATTTACAGAATGTGGACACTAAAGAAGTTACACAAATTACATTGACTGATTGAATGAACCTATGTATTTACAAAAAGTGGACACTACAGAAGTTATACAAACTACATTGACTGAAGTAAGGTAGATATATATTTACAGAAAGTGGGCACTGAAGAATTCATCATACAAATTACATTGATTGAAGTAATGAAACTGTGTATTTACAGAAAGAGGTCACTAAAGAAGTAATCATATAAATTACATTGACCGAAGTGATGTACATATGTATTTACAGAAAATGGACACCAAAGAAGTTACTGAAATATTTACATTGACCGAAGTCATGTACATATGTATTTACTTAAGGATGACAATAAAGAAGTTATACAAATTATATTGACTAAAGTAAGGTATATATGTATTTACAGAAAATGGACACCAAAGAAATTACTGAAATATTTACATTGACCAAAGTGATGTACATATACATTTACATAAGGATGACACTAAAGAAGTTATAGAAATTACATTGACTGAAGTGATGTAGATGTATATTTACAGAAAGTGGACACTAAAGAAGTAATCATAGAAATTAAATTGACTGAAGTAAGGTACATATGAATTTACATAAAGTGGACACTAAAGAAGTTATACAAATTACATTGACTGGAGTGATGTACATATGTATTTACAGAAAGTGGACAGTAAAGAAGTTATACAAATTACATTGACCGAAGCGATGTACATATGTATTTACAGAGAGTGGACAGTAAAGAAGTTATACAAATTACATTGACCGAAGTGATGTACATATGTATTTACAGAAAGTGGACACTAAAGAAGTAATACAAATTACATTGACTCAAGTAATGTACATGTATATTTACAGATATTGGACACTAAAGAAGTAAACATACAAATTACACTGAATAAAGGAAAGTACCTATATATTTACATAAAGTGGACACTAAAGAAGTAATACAAATTACATTGTCTCAAGTAATGTACATGTATATTTACAGATATTGGACACTAAAGAAGTAAACATACAAATTACACTGAATAAAGGAAAGTACCTATATATTTACAGAAAGTGGACACTAAAGAAGTTAAACAAATTACATTGACTGAAGTGATGTACATATGTATTTACAGAAAGTGGACACTAAAGAAGTAATCATAGAAATTAAATTGACTGAAGTAAGGTACATGTATATTTACAGAAAGTGGACACTAAAGAAGTAATCATAAAAATTACATTGACTGAAGTGATGTAGATATGTATTTACAGAGAGTGGACAGTAAAGAAGTTATACAAATTAAAATGACCGAAGTGATGTACATATGTAATTACAGAAAGTGGACAGTAAAGAAGTAATCATACAAATTGCATTGATTGAAGGAATTTACATGTTTATTTACAGAAAGGGGGCACGAAATAACTTAAACGAATTACATTGATTCAAGTAATCTGCATATATATTTACAGACAGCGGACACAAAACAATATACAAATAACACTGACTGAAGTAATGTACATATGTATTTACAGAAATTGGACACTAAAGAATTTAAACAAATTACATTGACTGAAGTAATGTACATATGTATTTACAGAAATTGGACACTAAAGAATTTAAACAAATTACATTGACTGAAGTAATGTACATATGTATTTACATAAGGATGACACTAAAGAAGTTATAGAAATTACATTGACTGAAGTAAGGTATATATGTATTAACACACATACGACATTAATGAAGCTATACAAATAACATCGACTGAAGTAATGTTCATGTATATTTACATAGAGTGGACAATAAAGAAGTAATCATACAAATTACATTGACTGAAGTAATGAAACTATGTTTTTACAGAAATAGGACACTAAAGAAGTAATCATACAAATTGCATTGATTGAAGGAATTTACATGTTTATTTACAGAAAGGGGGCACGAAATAAACGAATTACATTGATTCAAGTAATCTGCATATATATTTACAGACAGCGGACACAAAAGAATATACAAATTACATTGACTGAAGTGATGTACATATGTATTTACAGAAAGTGGACACTAAAGAAGTTACTGGAGTATCTACATTGACCGAAGTGATGTACATATGTATTTACAGAAAGTGGACACTAAAGAAGTTAAACAAATTACATTGACTGAAGTGATTTACATATGTATTTACAGAAATTGGACACTAAAGAAGTTAAACAAATTACATTGACTGAAGTAATGTACATATGTATTTACAGAAATTGGACACTAAAGAAGTTAAACAAATTACATTGACTGAAGTAATGTACATGTATATTTACAGAAATTGGACACTAAAGAAGTTAAACAAATTACATTGACTGAAGTAATGTACATATGTATTTACAGAAAGTGGACACTAAAGAAGTTGTACAAATTACATTGACTGAAGTAATGTACATATGTATTTACAGATATTGGACACTAAAGAAGTTATACAAATTACATTGACTAAAGTAATGTACATGTATATTTACAGAACGTGGACAATAAAGAAGTTACAATACAAATTTACAGACAACGGATGAAAGAAATGTATTGAAGTAAAATGTGTGCTTATGTATAGAAAAATGAGTACACTCATCCACTGAATAACGTGCTTACGTATGAATAAAGCGTAGATGTATGTGAAGTGATATTCCTGCAAATGTAAAGAAGTCAAACATGCACAGTTACTTAAGTAATGAATCTGGACATGTAAGCACGCATTCACTGAATAAACGTGCATACAAATGTACGCCCGCAGACACATATATTTGTTCCTGTAGAACTGTATAGATAGTGTACACATTTATTTTAAGCAGTAATATACAAACAAATGTACAGAAGGAATACACACATTTTTGAAGTAGGATATTTACAAATACACTGTAAGTGTCCATATACATGTACTGACATAGCATACATACACATATACAGAAAGTGTACACCCATGTATTGATGTAGCATATATACACATATATGCAAATATCCACATACATTTACTGACATAGCATACATACACATATACAGAAAGTGTACACACATGTATTGATGTAGCATACATACACATATACAGAAAGTGTACACCCACGTATTGATGTAGCATATATACACATATATGGAAATATCCACATACATTTATTAACGTACCATACATAAAATACATAGAAACTGTGCACATACATTCACCGAAGTAATAAACGTACATATATATAGAAAGATGAACTGCACGTACCTTGTTTATTGTAACACTGCAAGTAAACCGTTTTCCTCTCTTACACTATGTGCTCTGTTTGGAAAGAAATATATTTACATAAAAATAAAATAAAATGAGTTCTGCTCTATTTATATCATAACTAAGAAAAATAAATAAAAAATTGATCGTGTTTGAAGCACATCACTAGTGTTACCGAAACTTTTCATTTATCTCTTCTCTTTCATCTTGTTTATTTGTTTATTCATTTATCTGTCTGTTTTTTCTTTCTTCTTTGTATTGTTTCTTTGCTTATTTCCTTCTTTGCTTTATTATTTGTTGTCTTTATTTGTTTGAAATCTAAGCTTGTTAAATTATTTTTGAAACGTAGACTGAGCGCAATTATTACTAGAACAAAGACGATAAAAACAACTAGTACTAGAACTACTTTTGTTGCTAGTGCTATTGCAACTTGTAATGATATAAGTCATATAAACAACGATATAAACACCAATAACAATATATCAACAATATATCAACTGAACAACATACCAATTAAAAACATCTATCTATCTGTCTATCTATCTATCTATCTATATATATATATGTTTTGACGAAAGCCTAGACAAATAAGATGATTATTTATTCTTGACATACATTACCTCTGTATAACTAGCATCCTTCCAAAAACGTATACTGTCTGTATGTGTTTATGTATGTATGTATGTATGTGTGCTCCGATAATTTAATATATGCCGGTACTTGTATCCGAGAATTAACGTTAAAAACAACAACAAATATAAGCTTTCTTCTTTCTCCAAAAACTTAGTACGTATTGTCATTCATGCGTATCTGTGTTTCTGGAGCACTAGAAGTCAGTGACCGTGCTTGAATACACATCATTTTCTATTCAGTCTATTCAAATATGTGTGTCTGATACAGACAGAGAGTGAGAGAGAGAGAGAGAGAGAGAGAGAGAGAGAGAGAGAGAGAGAGAGAGAGAGAGAGAGAGAGAGAGAGAGAGAGAGAGAGAGAGAGAGAGCAAATACTCGTATCTACGGGTCATTTATACATAGTGTTTGCTTCTTTGTTGTTGTTTTTTTTTTTTGTTCTTCTCGAGTTGGTTTGTCCTTTTCTTTATTTCTTTGAATTTAGTAGTCTAAGGTACGGGTTTACCTTTACCTGCTGCGTGCGTGCGTAGGTTTTTTGTATTCATGCATGCATGTGTGCATGTAAGTGTAGATATTTGAGTGTAAGTGTGTAAACGTGTGTATTTGTACGTGTGCCAGTGCACGTCTGTATATATCTATCTATGTTGGTATGTGCATATAAATGTATGTGTGTTTGCGTCTGTCTCTCTTTCTCTATATATATTTGTGTATGTATGTATGCGTCTGTGAGTTTTGTTTCATATCTACCTATGTATCTGCTTGTCTGTGAATGTGGATGGGGGTGTTAATGTGTGAAAGTGTATGTTTCCGTATGTGTATAATGTTGTATATTTGTGTATGTATGTGTGTGTATCTGTGTGTATCTGTGTGTCTGTGTGTGTGTGTGTGTGTGTGTGTGTGGGTTGAGTTGAGCGAGGATTATTATATTATATGTTTATGTTTGATAATGTATGTTTCTTTCTGCATGTATGCATCCGTGCGAGTGTATCTGTATTTATTTTAGTGCGTTTGAAGAGTGTGAATGTCCTTGTTTCTGCGTTTTTAAATTACTACAGAAATGATTATCAATATACTGTCAGAAATACTGTCCAGATATGTCAGTAAATTGGCAGAAGTTTTAAGAAAAAAAAAAAAATGTTTTCTTTTTCTGTAGGATACCTTTAAGGTTAAAAGCTGTCAGAAACTCCTAAACGTCTGTTAGTTGATTCAGGACAAGTGAAAGAAAACAGCGAGTGTTGTTGTGAGTGCGGAGTACTAGTCTAGATGAGCAGTGATGTGTTACACGTGTTTTTATGTTAGTTGATTCAGGACAAGTGAAAGAAAACAGCGAGTGTTGTTGTGAGTGCGGAGTACCAGTCTAGATGAGCAGTGATGTGTTACACGTGTTTGTACAGGTTTGTGACCCTAATCAGAGAGATGCCAAAGCAGTCACTTCATACTTTGTTCAAAGCGTTTCACAAATTTCATCCTTAACCAAACACACAAACATAATAATAATAATAATAATAATAATAATAATAATAATAATAATAATAATAATAATAATAATAATAAAACGAACGAAAGAAATAATTTCATTACAGAAAAGGCAGAAATGTATTCACAAAACGCATCCTCATATAAACGTGATGAACATTACGTTTGGAATAGTGCAGGTGGGTGTAAGACAAAGTGTACAATGGTAAATCTTCGGTTGCTTCAGTACAGTTTTGAATATCTAAAAAAGTTTAGTTCACTCATCAATTGCACATCATTATCTAGATCTTGCACTAAAATGTTTTAGACACAAAATTTGATTTTGAAAAAAAAACAAAAAAAGGAAAAATAAGATTACTAAATTGACAAATAAGAGGACACATAGATAGATAAATAGATAGGCAGATAGATCGAATATTGATAGATAGATGGATATATATAGTGATAAAGAGATAAGTAAGGAGACATAGAACTAGACAGGTAGGTAGATTGACAGACAGACAGACACTGAGACAGACATATCGATAGATAAATATTTATCGGAAAATGGGTTGGACAACAAGATTCTGCATGTATGTCTGCGTGGATGCGTATGTATATGTGAGTATGGATATATCCTACATATTTATATGTGTGTCTCTGTCTGTATGTGTGTGTCTGTGTGTTTGCATCTGTTTACAATATTTATGTCCGCCGCTGTGTTAAAACAGACAGCAGAATCGTGTTTATCTTAATAATTTTCACTTCTAAGATATGATTATAAACAGGCTTTTTAAAAAAAAAAATGTAAGTCAATATCTTGTATAGGGCAGCTGTATAAACGCATAAAAATATGTTACAGTAAGTTAAGCTGCCGTTGTCAAAGAAATACAATTATAACAAAGATCACTGGCTGAGAGAGATATAAAAAAATTAATATTTTATTCTGAATAGCGTATACACTATTCATCTGAAAATACAACTTTGTGTCACACCCTAACACCCGTAGAGATAATGTGTATATACGTCAGAACATAGACAGCATCAAGCTTAATTTGACGTCGTAATGTATATTCAAAGTCATTCAGTGCAGTGTCTGAAAGCTCTCACAATCTGCGTAGAAAGTGCAACATGTCATACAAATAGTATTTTTATTATTATTGTTATTATTATTACTATTATTATTATTATTATTATTATTATTATTATTATTAATGATTATTTTATCATATCGTAGTTTTATTTATTTATCTGATTTATTTCTTGGAAAGTTATTAGCAGATAACTCACTTTGTTAACAGTTACTAAGCAACAGACATTTTACAATGTATGGTATTTGGAGATACATACATAAAGTCCCGCAAATTATTATATTTAAGTTAAAAAAATCGAGAGTGAAAAGAAATAATAAAAGAAAAGCATTAATATATCAGACAATATCTGTTTGTTGACGTACAACAAGCGAGTGAAAAACACAGCGTGGAAGACGTGTAATAGTGTAGATGAGCAGTGAGGCATCGCAAGTGTGTTTATATTAGTTCACTACAACAATCTAGTCAAACGTTGTCAAACTAGTTTTCTTAATACTTTCTTCAAAACAGTTTTAATGTTTCACTCATTAAATATCAGCTGCTTTTATCGAAAAATATTAATGCAATAACAAAATTAAAACACACTGACAAATACACACATACACATGCACGCGAACACACACACACACACACACACACACACAAACACAATCACACACATAACACTACCCAACAAACAGCAAGCCATTCACGACCAGTGAAGCATTTTCGTAGAGCAGTAGACGCGAGATGTCTCGAGGTAAACCTGTTTGTATGTCAAACAAAAACTACAAGATTCGATGTATTATTATCTACACACAAAAGGGAGACTTACAGTTGTAACACCTGCAAGAGTTAGGACATCTTAGGACGATGTTTTCGTGTCTTTTCTTAATATTTTCTTAAACACAGTTACAAACATTTGTAAAGTACCAGCTTGCGTCTTCAAAATAAGTAAATTAATTAATTAATTAATCAGAAAAAAAGGTATCATAGAACATTAAAATATAATAATAAAATGAATTGAAAATAATAAAGAAAATAGCTCTAACTAAACTAAATTCAAAAGGAATAGAATATACTGAAATGAACAGCAATAACAAACTAAAAGACAGAGGTATAGACAGTCACACATATATATATATATATATATAAAAATGCGAGTTCAACGTACCTTGAATATTGTAACACTCTAAGTAAACCGTTTTCCTCGCTTACACTATGTGATGTGTTTGGAAAGAAATGTAAAAATGTGTATTAAGATGAGATTTAAACTAGTTTTGGTATAAGAAAATAAAGATGGTTTCAATGCATCACCGACTTTAAATCACAGGTCATGTGAAGTCATAACTACTGTATACAAACATTTCTGTTTTTCTTTTATTATTATTGTTATTATTATTATTATTATTATTATTATTATTATTATTATTATTATTGTTTTTTTTTAGTTTCTTATTTCTTGGTCAAATTTATGACTAAGAAAATCACGAGGATGAATTATTTGTATGATTAACGAGGTAAGCAAGTTAAAAGAGAACGTTGTCCTAAATTTAGTGTCAGTCAAACCTGTTTTATAACATTTTGTTCACAAACTTGTCTGATAGTTTTAAACACACGTACGTCGATCATTTGTTGTTATCTACCTGTATTCCCTTTAAAAAATACATATGTATATATTTTAAAGATGTAACAGTCATATTTAAATCTTACAATTGTTGTGTTATTTAAGTGTATAAATTATGTGTTTCTTTCTTGCTGAGTAAGTGAGAATCCTAAGTTTAACTCATTTGTTTTTAAAGATAAATTTGAAAGGTTTTATTTAATTGCTAATTTATTTCTGACTTAGTGGAAATCATATATTTATCTCATGTTTTAATTTTGAATAAGTGAGAACGATGTTTATTCACAACACTAAAACAGAAATGTACCTAAACAAACATACACACACAGAGATGCACACAAAGCTGATATTTATAGATATATGTATGCATGTGTGTATAGAAATAAAATCTTAATGATAGAGATAACGACTGGCGACGTGTCGAGGATAACCTGTTTGTGTTCGTAGAATAAAAGGTACAAGAACCGTATAACAATTTTTAAAAACAATAATAATAATAATAATAGAATAGAATAAAAAAGTAATAAAATAAAATTAAAATTAAATAAAATTAAAATTACAAATAAAGAGAAAGCGCATCCATGCATTCACTGAAGATAAGAAACCTGAACCTACCTTGTCCGCTGTGAGATTCAGAACAAAACGTATACAAAAGCCTCAAGATGTGATGTGTTTGGAATAAAGTAGAAAAATACAGCTCACGATTAGTTTTATCGTGTGTTATATGGGCAGATCAAACAAGACACACTCTTTAATGCATCAGTACTTCTTAAATATCGTATCATGTTTAAACTGTCACAAGATTTTTTCTTTCTATGACGTTCTGGTAGAACGAGCAAGCACTTACTTTGTAGTTAATAATTGTGTAAAATAAATGTCACCCAATCAGTACAATATTTCCATTGTGTATATATAGTATGTACAGAGAGAGAGAGAGAGAGAGAGAGAGAGAGAGAGAGAGAGAGAGAGAGAGAGAGAGAGAGAGAGAGAGAGAGAGAGAGAGAGAGAGAGAGAGAGAGAGAGAGAGAGAGAGAGCAACAACAACAAAACAAAACATAAACTGTGAAAGACCGACAGTTATAAATTTAGATCGTAATGTTAGGAACTCTGTATATATGTTCAGTTTAGTTATTTATTTAATTGTATGTTTGTTTGTTTGATTGTTTCTGTGTTTGTATGTTTGTTTGTGTGTTTGGATGATACATATATATATATATATATATTAAAAACATCTATCTATCTATCTATGTATATATATTTATGTTTTGACGAAAGCCTAGAGAAATAAGATGATTATTTATTTATTTATTTAAGTTCAAGTGTTGACATACATTACCTCTATATAATTATTAACCTACCACAAACGTTTACACATATACTGTGTGTATGTATGTATATATGTATTTGTTCTCAGGTGATTTTATGTATGCCGGTACTTGTGTCCTAGACTTAACGTTAAAAACAACCACAAACATAAACTTTCTTCTTTCTCCCAAAACTTAGTATGTATTACCAGTCATCCGTATCTGTGTTTCTGGAGCACTAGACGTCAGTGACCGTGCTTGAATACGTACCAGCCAAGGCCAGTGTCATTTTTATTTTCTTTCTTCTCTAATAAAGAACTGAGGGATAGCTGCGTCTTACGCCCCGAGCGTAAAGAATCGATGTTTTATACACATCATTTTCTATTCAGTCTCTTTAAATATGTGTGTGTGAGAGAGAGAGAGAGAGAGAGAGAGAGAGAGAGAGAGAGAGAGAGAGAGAGAGAGAAAGAAAGAGAGACAGAGACAGAGAGAAAGATAGAGAGAGAGAGAGAGCAACAACAACAAAACAAAACAAAAACTGTGAAAGACCGACAGTTATAAATTTAAACCGTAATGTTAGGAACTCTGTATATATGTTCAGTTTATTCATTTATTTAACTGTATGTTTGTTTGTTTGATTGTTTCTGTGTTTGTTTGTTTTGTTTGTGTTTGTTTGTTTGTATCTTAGCTTATCGCTGCAGTGTGTACATATTTTAAATCATGTATAAGCTACATAAATCATACATTAATAATAATAATAATAGTAATACTACTACTACTACTACTAATAATAATAATAATAATGATAATAATAATAATAATAATAGTAATAAAACATATCAGGGTGTTTGCCATTTGTAAGATCTACAATTACGACTATTGGTACTACTACTACTCCTGCTACTACTATTATTACTACTACTACTACTCCTACTACTACTATTGCTACTACTACTACTCCTACTACTACTATTATTACTACTACTACTACTACTAGTACTGGTAATAGTATTAGTAATCGTGCCTATTTAACTATTTCCAGTAATATTGCTACATTTAATAGTCCTACTATAATACAGCTACTGCTATTGTCAATACTACTTATATTGCTACCACTACACGACTACTGCTGCTACTTCTAATAATTGTATTACTGTTGCAACTACTGTTACTACTACTATTATCTCTACACTACTCTCACTAATACTTCTACGATTAGTATACTAATATAGCTACTACTACTGCTATTAAAAACATACACATGTACGTTAAAAGAAACAAAAATAGTAACTTTAATATCAACAAGAAATAACCTAAAATGTGTTTGTTGATGCCTGTCAAGTGAATAAAAGCTGTATCATGAGTGTTTGTGGTCATAAGAACTGAATACTAGCCCAGGAAGGAAATCATGCGTAGCAGTTTATTTTTTTATTTAAAAAAAAAACAAAAAAAAAACAACAAAACAACAACAACAACAACAACAAAAAAAACTAAAAATTAAACAATAAAAAAATAAATAAAAATGTGACGTTAATCAAAGAAATGGAAATCAGTTTTCTCATTTGTTAAAGCTTTATTTAAAACAGTGTTAAGATATCTCTGTAAGGTATAACGTACATAAATAGTAATAAACAACAACACCAACGACAACAATAATAATAACAATAATAATAATACTAATATGGTAATAATAAACGCACTGTTAACAATTACAAATTCAAATAAGCAAATAGATAGATAGATAGATAGATAGATAGATAAATCAATAAATAAATAAATAAATAAATAAGTGTATTTCTCTATAATGGAACCTACATCGATAAAGAATATGCATGTCTCAAGGATAACATATTTGTGTGTGTCGAATAAAATCTATATCTGTGGACGTACATTATCGTAACAGCTAGCTGCACAAAAACCTGATGATATTAGTGAAAGACACGTTAAACTGGGTGCGTCTTTTTCTTAAAATCTTCTTCGAATAAAGAAAACTTCATATGTTAAAAAATAAATAAATCAGTAAATCAATAAATAAATAAATAAAATATAACAACAACACAACCGACTAGATATATTAATCTTAGAAATACCTAGTTCTGCTGAAACAACCACTATACTGCTATTACCATTAATACTAATACCAGTACTAGTACTATTATGATTAACACGCCTATTACTACCACAATAGCAACATAGACAACTACTATTACTATTACCACTAATAATTATTATATTGCTACTACTATACATTTAATTTTATTTACTGCATTTATTCTTAGACTCAATATCCTTATCATTTTAAGTTAAATAATAATAACAATAACAATATACTAGTACTACTACTACTACTACTACTACCACTACCACTACTACTACTACAACAACAACAACAACAACTACTACTACTACTATTACTACTACTAATAACATTCTAAAGACGTAATCCGCTTTCTCTAGAGATTGTGAAAGCTTTCCGTAGCTGCACTGAACTTTTTTCAAAATAAATTACGATGTTAAATTAAGCTTGATGTTACATGTTTTCTGATTTCTATAAAGTAAAAAAAGAAATGTCATGAGATAAATATTCTATCTGCAGGTGTTAGGGTGTGACACAAAGTTGTATTTTCAGATGAATGGGACATAATAAAATATATGAATAAAAGTAAACATAGTGTTGATGTACGTGTGTCTAAGTGTTAAAATAGATTGCAGTGTTTACGATAATAATTTTCCAATCATGCAGCTGCTGGGCGGACACATACATTTAAAGTAAATTAAGCTACCGTCGTCAAAGAAATCAAATTATAAGAAAGATCACTGGCTGTTAGATAAATTAAATAACTTACTTTTTATTAGTGTATACACCATTCATCTGAAAATCACGCCCTAACATCCGCAGATATAATAGCATTGTTTTCTGTTTTATTTAGTCTACACCAATCAGAAAACATTTAATATCAGTTTAATGGAACATCGTAATTTATGTGGTAAAATAATTTACAGAAAAAGTGCTTACAATAATAATTATTATAAGTGTAAGAAAAAATTAAATAAATGTCTTGAGAACTGCACCTGCAAGAACTTATTCAAATAGTTTATGCTAAATTAAACTATCTTATAATTTTTTTTTTAAATTATAGCAAATACTAATGGCTGACAGACATATTTAAGAACCAACTTTTTATTCTGAACAGTGTATACACCATTCATCTCAAAATACAACTTTACTTCACCACCCTCACACCCGATTATATAATATCTGCCACAAAGCCTCTCTTTTTCACTCTACACAAATCAGAGACATATAACATCAAGCTTAATTTAACGTCGTAATCTATTTTGACAGTCAGTCAGTGCAGTGTCTGAAAGCTTTCACAATCTGTGTAGAAACTATATTAAACCATAATAATAATAATAATAATAGTAATAGTAGTAATAATAATAATAATAATAATAATAATAGTTTTATCATATAATATAGTTTCTACACAGATTGTCAGAGCTTTCAGACACTGCACTGAATAACTTTCAAAATAAATTACAACGTTAAATTAAGCTTCATATTGCATGCCTCTGATTTCTACAGAGGAAAAAAGAAATGCTCTGAGATAGATATTATTTATGCGGGTGTTAGGGTGGTACACGGAGTTGTATCTGCAGATCAATTAAGCATATACCAATACAAAAAAAAAAAAACTTATTTATTATATATATCTCTCAGCCAGTGATATTTGTTACTATTTGATTTCTCTAACGAAAGCAGCTTAAATAAGTATAAAAATATGTGTACGTTTCAGTAGCTGCATTATCAAAGATATTTACTTATAGCTTTTTCTTTTGTTTTATTCATAACAAATGTTATATATATAACAGCAGCACCACCAACAACAACAGTAACAACAACAACAACAAAAATAATAATAATAATAATAATAATAATAATAATAATAATAACAATAACAATAATAGTAATAACATATTGAATAATATCCTACTGAAGAAAAATAAGGACTAATAAATAAACAATCAATGCAAGATATATATATATATATATATATATTATTATTTTATTATTATTATGATTATTATTATTATTATTTTATTATTATTATGATTATTATTATTATTATTATTATATAACGTTAATCAGTGTGTGAGGTAACTTGTGATCTAATATAATAATGTCAAGAAATCGATCATTTTGGAAATATGGACAAAACACATTCGAATGCAATTAACTTTCCGAATGTGCTCAAAGACAAACGAGAAAAAACAAATATTAACAAATAAGAAGAGTAAAAAAGTGATGTAATTTGTTTTCTAACACAGAGCAATGATAATAGTTATAAGTACAAGAATTAATATGCAAATACTATTTACGACTTATTAAATAAAACAAATCACATGATATTCATTGCTACGAACTTTATTCGATAAAGAAACTAAATGTAAAATTATAATTAATAAATAAACAAAGCAATATATTTCAAAGAATACTAAACAAAATGAGATCTTTACTAGGAAGAAAAGAAGCAACAAAATATAATAATAATAATAATAATAATAATAATAATAATAATAATAGTAATAATAATAATAATAATAATAATAATAAAAATAATAATGATACTGATGATGATAATAAGAACAATAGTGAAAATGATAAAATAAATCAATAAATCAATAAATAAATAAATAAATAAATAAATACAAATATAAATAACCATAATAGCAACAATCATATTTTAAAAAGAAAGCAAAATGACTTTCTTTCATGCCAGGTGAAGGAAATAAAACGATGTTTTCAGTCTCAGTTTCTTCTAAATCAAATAGGAGTTAGGTTAACTAAATGTGATGTTTGTTGACATCTTCCTTCTTCTGATTGGGCTTTTTCTTCCTCAGGAAGACGATCACCACAATCCCAATGACAAGTGAGAAGATGATCACCATGACAACACAGGGAACAATTAGAATGGTGTTGTTGACATTAACTTCATCCGATCTATGCTGTTCGGCTGGTTTCTGTGAGATACCTAGAATGTATGAAGTTTTTTAAATGTCAGATGTTTCTTTTCTTTTTTACAACTAATATATGTATGATAAAGAAAGCCTGCATGTAACCGTTGGTGTAATCTTTAAAAAACAACAAAACAAAAAAAAAAAAAAAAAAAAAAAAAATAGATCAGAAATCCGAGTTAAGCTATGACAACAAATTAACGAAATAAATCAACAGAAGACAAACTCACTTGGTGTTCGATCTTCAACCATCACGTCCAAAACAGTGAATGTTTTTCTGACAAGTTCATCAGACGTTTCAGCAGATCTTCGTTTTCTTCCAAAGCCTTCCTTGCCATTGCAGTCCACCTAAGATTGAAATTGTTTACGTGAAAAATTAGACTCAAAGTATTATGTTTAAAATGTTTGATTGATTCAAATACTGAAAGAAGGAATTAATGCTTGACGAATCTATTGCATGGAAATTAATTAATAATAAATAAAATGATGCCATTTTTTTTTAATTTGATTATATTTTATGTATTCATTTTATTTTATTTTTGTTTTATTTTTATTTATTTATTTATTATTTTATTGGTTTATTATCATTATTTAAAATAGTATTTGTGTGTTTGTGTGTTTGTGTGTGTGTGTGTGAGAGAGAGAGAGAGAGAGAGAGAGAGAGAGATAGAGAGAGAGAGAGAGAGAGAGAGAGAGAGAGAGAGAGAGAGAGAGAGAGAGAGAGAGAGAGAGAGAGAGAGAGAGAGAGAGAGAGAGAGAGAGAGAGAGAGAGAGAGAGAGTTGGTAAAAAGATAATAAAGAAGGCTAAAATAATAAAGCTAAAAGTTAGAAATGATAAAACTTACTGGGTCACACAGAGATTTTTGATCTGGAGGACAAACTTTGATAGAACATTCTGTAGATACTATGTTGTTTTTGTTAAAGGTAAAAGCTTTCAACTTGAATGTGACGTTGTTTCCAGATCTTTCAGGCTCCTGTATCATCAGTTTACCGATCTCAGACGAAGGACAGCTGAATAATAAAACAGTGTTATCTAGTATACGATAATTGTTTTTCTTCAATTATATATATATGTGACATATTTCCATTTTTTTCTAATAAAAATAACTTCTTTATATTATATCAGAAATGTGTGTGTGTGATATGTGTATATATATATATATATATATATATTCATTTCTGATATAATATAAACAAGTTATTTTATTAGAAATCATTGAAATATTTAAAACATAATGAAGCTGTGCGTTTGCTTTTAATGTCTTCATGAATTTGCTTGAAGTAATTTCGTGCAGCTTAAAATGCAGTGGTGTGTTGCCTGACATTATTTACCGAATACTAATTATTATATTTTCAAGAAAACTACAATTCCTAGAAAGTGCGAATTCGTCTAAAACACAAATATATACATAGACATGCGAAGCAAGTAGCACTATACAAATATGTTCAAAATAAACTATTACCTGTTTTCAATGATTTTCAAAGTTTCGCTATCTTCTCCAGTTTTATGATTATCGGCAGTACATGATTCTATTCTGAGAGTGCCTGCTTCAGGCTCTGCTGGAACTATAGTATAATATTACTGTTTCTCAAAGTTCTTGTTTAAAGCAAACCTGCATTTTTTTTTTTTTTTTTTTTTTTTGCTGTGAACTGTTGTCAGGCACTTTTGATAATTTATTACAATATTGCTGTTTGTCAAAGTGTATTATTTCAGTAATGGGAAAGGTTATCAAAATATGTGGAGTTAATGAAAAGTACTCAAAAATGAAGTTAGATTTCAGGTGAATGAAATATTTAAAACAGTTATGTGTTTGTACGTTAATTAAAATAAAAATAACAACAATAACAATAACACTAAGTATAATAATAATAATAATAATAATAACTGTTTCAAACCCACTTATTGAATTTTTAAGGAACATGTGTGTGTGTGTGTGTGTTTGATTGTGTGTGTGTGTGTGTCTTTTTAAGAATGACTATGACAATAAAAAGCATTCCGACTTTAGAACGAGAAGTTTTCTTAATGGGGCATATGAAGCATACTATAAAATAAGTGCTAAAATACTTTATTTACATATTAGAAAATATAAACAATTCAAAACTTCTGAAATTCGTTTGCATATGAATCGCAATAAGTAAAAACAGTTTTCTGAAAAATATTAAATTTAGAAATGTAATCTTTAACAGTTCTTTACTGTTACCTGCACATATCACACCAGCATCGTTTCCATGGTCACACTTAAAGTTGCCCCATTGAAATTTACATTGTTCAAGACTCGTTTCATTTCCCAAACAGTTTATAAAACGCAGTAGGATAGGTCCTGACCCTTCACCAAAATGAGCTTGATTGACTGCTGTTGCATTTGAACTGTAAAACATATGATGCTTCATTATATATATTTAAACATATTTGTTAATAATTATATTCACTGTAAATTTCATTTTCATACTGTGATTAATGTAAATTAAGTAAGTCAGTAATTTGTTATTCCAATTTTCTAGCAGGTGGTAGCCATCAGGTAGATGTCACAAAGGCATTTAATACGTTAATAATAATGTCTTCTTATACTCTCTATTTCTTAACAATTATGAAAAAAAAATATATGCAACAAAAAGTCAAAAAAAAAAAAAAAAAAGTCTGTCTAAATAATGTCTGTTAATAACTCACTTTGTGAAACCCAGCATTCTGCAGTAAACTGCTGCGTTGTAATCAGTATGATATTTATCACAGACTGTGCCCCACATTCCAAGATATTTAATCTCTACTCGACCTTCTCGTTCTGAACTGCCATTCACCAGACGAATCTTAATCTTTGAAGATTCTTCTAAAAAAAAAAAAGAGAAAAAATAAACGGTTTTGTTTTGACGTCACACAACACAAATAATATCTATCAAACCCAACATTTCAATTATATTTTATTATATCAGATATTTGTGTGTCTGTGTTGTGTGTAAGAGAACTAATGATAGTCTGCAAACAGGAAA
Organism: Chrysomallon squamiferum; assembly: GCA_012295275.1. NCBI lineage: Eukaryota > Metazoa > Mollusca > Gastropoda > Neomphalida > Peltospiridae > Chrysomallon > Chrysomallon squamiferum. The sequence goes on from CM022675.1 coordinate 1,989,949, forward strand.
GTGTTAAATAAGTGAACTGTACCTGCACACAGCAGAGCTAAACTGAGCTGCTTCTTGGAGGGGACTTGAAAGTGAAGGACACACTCATTGATGTTCTTCTCCAATCCTGTGCATTGTACAGTTGATATAAACGGCTTCGAACTGGTTGCAGTCAGATTGTGTTGCTTGTTAGTCAGTAGGATTCCTTTGTAACTTCTTTCAATAAAAAAATAAACAAGAATGTATGTATATATATATATATATATATATATATATATATATGTGTGTGTGTGTAAATATGTTTTTTCCATTTAATTTATATATATATATATATATATATATATATATATATTTGTTTCCTTATTTGACTTTTTTAGTATTATATTTGGTCTTACTCGTTAAATCCAAGTGTTCTGCACATAACATTAGCAACCGCTTCAGACGGATATTTGTTATAGACTTTGCTCCACTCATTATTTTTTTTTACTTCAACGATACCGTAGTTATTGCTTGGGCCATCAACTAGTTGTAATTCAATGTTTGATAAGTCATCTGCAAAATAAACACAAATAAGTCAAATATATTTAATCAGTGATAAGAAATGTTTACACAAAACAAATATATATCCATTTAGTGTGTACAGTGTTTTAAGATATTCTAATACTTTCTCATTCAGTTTTCTTCTCTGTAGATTTCACATTGTTTTATTTAATCTGACAAGCTGTAACACCTATTTACGCAAAATATGTTTCCTCAAGGCATGAGATGGACTCCAGTTGAGGATAGAACTTGATTTATTATTATTATTATTATTATTATTATTATTAGTAGTAGTAGTAGTAGTAGTAGTAGTACTATTATTATTATTATTATTATTGATCTTTTATTTATTTATTTATTTTAATTTTAATTTTTGTAGTATCTTAAGTAGACACCAATAATTATGTGATATTCAGAGTTGTGTAAACAAATCATAACACTAACCTTCCTCTTCTTGTAACTAGATTATTATTATTATTATTACTATTATTATTATTATTATTATTATTATTATTATTATTATTATTATATTTATTGTTGTTGTTGTTTTTTTGTATTTAAACTAGATATTCATTATGACATTCCATAAAGACTGTCAAACAAAGTTATTTAGACCCTTTTTTAAATAAAAAATAATTAATTAAACTAACACCTGATCGTAAACTAGAGTAAAAGTGTTAAGATAAATACCTAAACATTTAATGTTTGCATAGGGACATCCACTCTGTTGATCGCGTTCACTCAGAATACAAAAATGAATACCAGTTTCAAAGTTAAAACAGTGAACGTCATACTTCCATTTGTCACCAGTAACAGCATCAACAACATCAATGAGTTCAGCTCTGGAAACAGAAATAACACGGTCTTCGGGATTACAAGGAAAGAAGAAGAACAACAAAACAAACAAACATTAAACAAAAATAATTAAAGAAATAAAAATAAAAAGCAAAAATAAAAGAAAAGAACAAAATAATAATTCTAAATAAAGAGAAAAACATTTATTAGATAACAGTTACTCCCAGTTACAGCTTTAATTCGAACTTGTAAAAGAAGTATTGTATCACGAAAGGCTACTCGATAAAACGATCAGTGTTTAAACAGGTGATAACAGAAAGAGAAATTATGTAATACTGGAAACCTTCTGTATAATATTTTAACTGTTGGTACTACTAGCACTATTACTACCACTAGTATTACTTTTATTATAACAATTTATGTTGTTATTTCATTGTTATTCTTATTAGTGTTGTTGTTGTTACAATTACATATTCATGACACAGTTTGAAACAAGTTGACAAAAGAAAATACTAACTTTGCATAACCCAGCTGCCTGCACACAACTTTCGCTTCTTTGATTTTAAACAGACTTGTTTTACAAACCCAATTCCATTTGTCATCATCAAATACCTGAAGTTTTCCTTCATGTTCATTTGGCCCATCCACCAGTTTCAGTTTGTATGGTGTAGGATTTTCTTTTTATATTGAAACAAAAACATATTTTATTTAATATCAACTTGCAGTGATTTATCGATATTATTATTATTATTATTATTATTATTATTATTATTATTATTATTATTATTATTAATATACGTACAGGTATAGACACACAACCACACAGACACAATATATATTTATGTTTTCATTGTCTACATGGAAATAAATAAACACACATATGTAGCCTACACAAGTAATGAATAACACGTTATATTTCTATTTATTACATACATACATACATACTATCTATCTATCTATCTGTTGGGAATCACTGCTATTAATAGATTTTAAAAAAATCGAGTTAATAATATGTTTTCACCATCACATATAATTCCAACTTCATGAGCTTTGCAGGGATTACCACATTCAGTTATCTTCCAACGTGCACATTCATCAACATTTTGTTCTAATCCAGAACAGCTTGAAAAACCTCTTAGAATTCGTCCACTTCTAGCAGGGAAGAAACCTTTACCACGTGGCAGACCAAAAGCACTTTTGAATATAAACATAGAAACCGTAACAGCAGTGTTATTTATATTCTAAATGTGACTGAGATATGTGTGTTCCTTCAGTCACAAGTAATATGTGTTTGAAAATTCACTTCTGTCAGTGTTAAGTGTATTTAACAATCATTTTAAATAATGTACATTAATATATTGACTATGTCACTATTGTCGTCGTCGTCACAATACTAATACTAATATTTTATTGTTATTATTATTGTTATTATTATTATTATTATTGTTATTATTATTATTATTATTACTACTACTACTAATACTACTACTACTACTACTAATACTACTACTACTACTACTGTTGTTATTGTTTGTTAATGATCTAGAGGATTAAATCATTCCAACTCTCTGTATTTGTTGAGAGGAAGCTGAGTCAGAAATTCAGCCAAGGTTTATTGTATCGTACCTTGTAGAAATCACATAGAAAAGGAACGAGTTGTATTTTGCATTGATAGTTTGAAGAATGTTTCATTTTTGTTCTATTTTATTTTATTTTATTGTATTTTATAAAAAGTGAATTGTTTATGCATGACTCATAAATTAAGATGAAACTTACCCTAGAAGCACATTTATACTAGCAGAGATGCGATGATGATGGGGTTAGTATAAAATAAACCACTGGGTATTAGAGAATAATGAGAAGTGTTTGCAATTCACTTACTTGGTAAAACCGAGAGTCCTACAAACAGCGGTGGCTCCATGGAAAAACAAATATTTAGCGCGCAGTGTGCCCCAGGTACCTTGATACAGAACTTCTAGTCGACCTTCTTTAGTTGTATTACCATCAACCAGACGAACGCTCACTGTATACATACATGATATATATATATATATATATATATATATAGAAAGAGAGAGAGAGAGAGAGAGAGAGAGAGAGAGAGAGAGAGAGAGAGAGAGAGAGAGAGAGAGAGAGAGAGAGAGAGAGAGAGAGAGAGTATTAATTTACAGTAAAGAACAATGAATCAGTTCATAACTAAAGACACAAAATTCAGACCACACAAAAACTGACTCAGAATTTAAATCATTTCTGGATTACTGTGAATATTTCAGATTAATTTGGTTCCCCTTTAATTGAAATTGAATACAAGTTCACCGTTTTAATTCAAGACTGGAGAAATAGATTAAAATCATAAAGTAAATATTTGAAGTGTTCTTCTCTTTTATAGTACATTGGCATTACCTGGTTTAATATCGGCATTACCTGGTTTAACATCGGCAATTTTTTCTGGTGCCGCTGAAGCGAAATCTGAGAATAAAGAAAACAAGAATCACGTATGATTGTGTAAGGTCGCCCTTACTGAAGAACAGAAAAAGAACAGAACAAATAAACACCACAACGATTATTACTACTTTTCTACTTCTTCGATTTTTATTATAATTATAATTATAATTATAATAATAATTATTATTATTATTATTATTATTATTATTATTATTATTAACAAGATGAAGAAAGCAAATACGAGAACAGACAATTTGTTCCTACTTGCAGTAAATTCAAAAGTAAGTTGTTCATCTAAAGACACAGCTCCTGATTCTGAAACTGAAGACCCGTCTTTGAGGTTGATGTTGAACTGGACAAACAAGGAGTCTGTTGAGTTGACTGTGTTTGTGATATTCAGGCTGCTTCTGTAGATTAATATTAAGAAACATATACACAGTTAATAATTACAGTTTACTGCATAATAATTGTGTCCCTCAGGCACAGTCAAGACTACACTCAAGAAATGAGGTAAGTAAACTAAACGAAGCGCTCAAAAAAGAAATAACAGAAAAACAAACATACAGGTTCTGTGTCCGATAGAAAAATACAGTGAGAAACACAGACGAAGAAAAAAGCTGAAATGGTAACTAACCGTACAGCTTCTTTGCTAGTAATTACACTGGTGACAGTCACAACTGTAGCATCGTTGTTTATTCCACCACAAGTGACACTGAGTTTTATGTCGAGGTTTGTCCTATACTTTTCACTGAACTGAATGATCAGATCTCGAGACCGACTTTCATTTACCTTTTAAAACGAGTCACAATTTCACAAGTTATGTTCAGTGCTGTTTTATACAATATCAAATATCATTTTCTACACTGACAACATGCAATATTTTTATAACACTTTTGCTGAGAACGTACGTCGGAAACACATAAGAGATAAATATGTTTAATTTTAACAATTTAAATAAGTAAATAGTAATACTTTAAGCAGAAATAAAATGTAAAAAACATAACAGACCTGAGTCACCCCGCCACAGTCACTATCCTTAACACTGAGAGCCACACCCTGTTTTCCGGCAGGAAGTTCTGATTTGCTGAACGTACATCCATTTTCATCTTTAGCATAGACGACACCACTGAATGTTCCAGCAGGATTAACCACAATCAACATAGAACTTTTCTGACAGGTAACGTCATCTAAATTAATTTACATTAATATTTATAAACCACAGTTATGTGTATATGTATTATATTTGTATATGTGTATATCTATCTGTGTGTGTGTTTGAGTGTTTGTGCGTGTTTGTGCGTGTGTGTGTGTCATTCTTACTTTCCATATCAGCGATATTCAGTCTAAAATTTTGATACCTTTTAAGTTGAAAATTAAGTATGTGTTCCATCACTGTCAATTAAAACGCATTAGAACTATTACATAATATGTGAACTCATCAGACGACATATTGTCACATTTTTAAACTGATCGAATACTATTCATATTTTGTTTGTTTTATTATATCTGTGTTATATACATACATACATACACACACACACACACAAATATATATATATACATATATATATATAGACACACACAATCTTATATCAGGAAATTGCTATTATTATTATTATTGTTATCATTATTATGATTATTATTATTATTATTGTTATTATTGCGTCAATTTCACCGCAAGTAACTCACATCTTTTGTATTCACAGTGGTCTCCATAGAAACCAGGTGGACAGAAACACGCCTTGTTTCCATTATCATTGTAACAGATACCTCCATCAGAGCCACAAGAGTCAGTCTGATTGGTACAAGGACTTGAACCTCTCAAACCTGAAAACACAAATTTCGTATCTGTCATGATATGAAAATAAAGAAAAAAACAACAACAAAACTACCTATATCTTCTTGTTTTTTTCTTGATGATACCATTGCAGTTACCCACACCTGACATATTAGAATACACGGACTTGAACTACTCAAACAACAACCAAAACAAATAATAATAATATATAAATAAGTTAAAAAAGACGTAACAAATAAAAAAAAAAAACAAAGAAAAAAAAAAATAAAAATAAAAAAACAACTAAGAATCATATTTGCCTTTTGCACTCTTATGCAATTTCTGCATACATGAACCTGGCTGCTGTTGCTGCTATTGCTATTACTACTTCTAATAATATTAACAATAACAATAATGATGATAACAAAAACAACAGCGACAACGATAACACACTTATAAGAAGAATCACAAGAAGAAAAACAAAAACAAGAATAATAACAATAAGTTTGATAAAATATATGACAGTAGTTTCAGCGATGATTACCAATTGTAGGTTTCTTTGATTGTTTTTGTTTTGCTATCTTTTTGTTTTGCTATCTTCTCTTTGTTTTCGTTTTTATTTTGTTTTTCGTATCAAATAATTGTTGTATTGAAATTATAAAACTCACTTTTCTGCAGCTCACAGTTGTAGCCAGTGTAGTCATGTCCACAGTCACAGGTGCCGTCATTTTGACAAGTTTTATTATTAGCACAAACCTGACCATGTCGTCTGCAGTCGAAATACTCTTCACCTGTAAACAACATTTCAACATATGATAACTTTTATGACGGAAAAATATTGTCCGCAGCTGAAAACTCTTCACCAGAAAAAAAGTAAAATATTTTAACAAACGAGAACTTTCACAAAACAGAAGAATACATAAGCACGAATAAAATATATCGTCACATAAATAGTTTAAAAAAACAACAACATAAAATAAAATAATGGATGAATCAATGAACGAAACAAATTATTTCATTTTTCTGAAAGATTAAACACAAAATATCATTTAATTGTCTCAGAAATGAAAAGTTATCGTTATTCAAATTATCTGTTTTTAAATCATGGCTAGTTGACTTACCTTATTCTAGATCCCAATTATTTGAGTGAAAAAAAAATCGTGTAATAAAGTTACCTAGACTCATGCAACAATTTAGAAGTATCAGATACACCAATGACTTCCACATCTTTAGATATTCTATAAAAAAGTAAAATAAATAAATAATGTAAAAAAAAAAAAATAAATAAGATGAATATAAAAAAATGAGAAATTAATTAATTTGAAAGTTGTTTTCGTTTGTTACACAAAAATCACTGTATCTTGGCCGCCAATTAACGTAAGTTTAAAATTTAGAAATTGTCTTTAAAAGTTCGTCATCGCGTATTTTCCTGTAAAAGGGTTTTACGAACGGCCACACAGAACTTTAATTATTTATATACGTCTCTATTTTATATACAGAGACTAGATAATCTCAAAATTATATATATATATATATATATATATATTTATATATATATTTGTTTGCATACAGATACAAATATAACTGAAGAAACCAAGTGACCAAGAAACAATGGATCCTCCCAAATGCAGTTCTTGATTTATTTATTTATTTATCAACATACTTACTTTTTGTTTAATATATATTTAAACGCTCACACAAACAAGGACATAACTGAGATTTGTGCATAGCTTCATATCTTTCAAATATTCTCATAATTTATATATATATATATATATATATATATATATATATATATATATATATATATATATATATATATATGTGTGTGTTTGTGTGATCAACCGATTATTTTGACGCCTTTGGCTGCAGTTATAGCCTTTATGGACTCCTTCAGCTTCACTATGGTAGTTGTCGTAGACGTACTACGATCGTACTGCCTAGCCAAGTCGACTACGTGCACACCTCACTCATGTTTTTTACTATGAATTCAAACTTTAATTCAATGGTCACCATTCGCTTCTTCTTCTGAGCACTGTCCTTTGTACTCATTTTCTTAGGATCCATTGTCAGAATAAAATGTTTTCGCAAAATACTGCACAACACAACAGAAACCCATCCACGGCAAGGTAACCACGTGAAGTAAACGAATGAGACGCGGGTTGCTGGCCGGATGTTGTGTTATTCATTGCGCCAACTACCGGTGGCGTATCTGAAGCTCGCTCATAACTAGGATTTTCGCTCGCAAGACAAAGCAAGTCTTGGTACCGTTGTATATCCTATTTAAACTGTTCTCTTTAGTTTTACGCTAAATTAAGACTGCAGCAATCATGTTAAGCAATTTAGAGCATATTTACTTCCATAATATGTCCAGAGGGGCACTTTAAGATTAAATAAAATAAGATAAAATAAAATAAAATAAATAAATAAATACATGTAATATAATATGATGTAATATTATATAATATTGAGGCGTGTTAACTTAACTTTGTGGTATATTCGACAGTAGTACAACAACAACATCAACCAGAACATAGTTATCAACAAATGCGTACAAACATATTCATTGAAGCAAATTTACGTGAACCTACCTTGTTTCTTATGACACTCAGAAATGAATCTTTGTCCTCACTTACACAGAATAAAACATAAAACTGCATCTCACGATGTGTTTAGCTGTATATATATGGTAAGGACAAAGAAACCATCCTGTCCAATGAATAAATGCTTTTTAGTATTGCAACATACATGAGCTGTATGTGCATTTATGCGTAGCATAGACGTACTACTACTGGTACTACTACAACTACTACTGCTACTACTGATTATTATTATTTATGTATTTATTTATATATTTACGTACGTGCATACATACGTTTGCTGGTGTGTGTGTGCGTGTGTGTGTGTGTATGTGTGAAATTAAATAAAAACAAATACTTTCTCTCTGTGTCTCTCTCGTTCTGTTTCTCCCTACATATGTTCATTTCTCTACCTCATTGTCGTTCCGTATAAGTTTATGTTTTCAATTAGCTGTTTTGTATTTGCTATGTATTTACTTGTATGATATTTTGTTAGTGTGAACGCACCTTTTCTCTCCTTTTAGCTTCCAGTCAATATATGTGTCTGTGTAAGTTATTTGTGTTCATTTTGTTGTCATGATAACTATTAATGTTTATGTTTAATACGAAATACGTAATAATAATATAGAACTGCATGTGGTGACAAACATTTATACCTAAAATAAAACTAAATGTTACATAAACATTATAGGTGATGACATACTTTTATACTCATAATAAAATTAAAATTTCATAAACATAATAGGTACTGACATACTTTTACATTTAAAATAAAACTAAATATTACATACACATTGTACTTGCTGACTTACTTTTATACTTATAATAAAATTACATTAGAGGTATATGTATGTAGGTTTGTTTGTATGTATGTATGTATGCATGTATGTATGTACGTATCTGCGTGGGAGTGTATATGGGGGTGTATATTATATATGTGTGTGTGTCTATGCGTATGTGCGTGTGTGTTTTTTCGATAATGGATGCTTCTTTATGCATGCAGCTATGCGTACGAGTGGTTAGTTGTCTGTTGATACATACGTGCGTGGTTTATGTTAGTATATTTGTGTTTCTGTTAGTTCGATTAACAGTGTGAATGTGTATGTTTATGTGTGTTTAAATGACCACACAAATGAGTATCAGTGCACCATGATAAATACTGTTTGGGCGACAGTAGATTGACAGACAATTTTGTGGGCTACCTTTAAGTTAAAATCAGTCCGAAATACCTAAACGTCTGTTAGTTGATTCATGACAAGTGAAGGAAAACAGGAGTACCAGACTAGATGAGCAGTGATGTGTTACACGTGTTTTTTATGTGTGTTGGTGCATTACAAGTGAAAAAAAAGTAACTGTTGTGAGAGTACCAGTCTACATGGGCAGTTACAAATAATATTAATATTTATATATTTATTTATTTTTTAATATGGTAAGCCAAATGATTAAATCATTTAAAAAAATAAACGTAAAAACATGACGCAGTAGAATGAATCAACAAATAACTAACTAACTTACTAATTAACTAAATAAATAAATAAATAATTGCATTATAGAAAAGGCGGAGATATATTCAGAAATGTCTCATTTCCCATCAGTTATGGTTCACTGTATGTTTTTCTTCTTCCTTTTGCTCACGATTCAGAAATAAACATGATAAACAAGACAGTGGATACTTTGGTAAATCATCTACATTATTATATGCCGATCGCCTTGAGGACCACAAGACTGTGGCAAAATTTATTTGTGGTTTTGGGTGGAATATCTGTCTAAAGCACCGACATTAAAATCAAAGAACATTAAACAAAAACAGTGACAAAATTTATTTTATCTATCTGTCATTGGAAAGTAATCTAAAATAAGTTATAGAAATAGGAGAAATGAAGGAAAATAAAATAAAAAAATCTTAAATACAGTTTTAATACAATGACTAAATCTTGCTTCTATCTCGCTAATGTATTTATAAATAAAAAATTGTAATTTTTTTCCTGTGACTTTTCCGCGTAGATTCAATTATTCATATGAACACAAAACTTGATTTTATATCAGTGGACAAAAGCAACATTAAGACTAACACATAGACGAATCAGTGGATTGCAGGTATAGATAGAAAGCTAGACAAATAGATAGATAGATAGACAGAGAGAGAGATAGACATATACACATACATATATAACAGATATACATATAGATACATAGAGATAGATGGATAGATAGATAAAAATAGACAAATACATATTTCTGACATGTATACATGTAGTATATATATGTTTGTGTGTGTATCTGTGTGTGTCTCTGTTTGTGTATGTATGTATATATATATATATATATATATATGCATGCACACAATAGTACTAAAATAATAATGAAAGAAGATAAGTAAAAATATTAATAAAGTAAAATTATGATTTACGTACGTCTGTGTGCTAAAATTGTTTTCGATAATAATTTTCATTTGTTAGACATGAGTATACAGATGTTAAAAAAATAATTTAAAAAATATCTTGAATGATGCAGCTGCAGAAACGTATACATATATTTTATATTATATTGAGCTACCCTCGTCAGAGAAATAAAATTATAACAACTACTAATGGCTGATAGATATATTTAGAAACAAACTTTTTTTTTTTGAATAGTGTATACACATTCATATGAAAATACAATGCAGATATAATATCTTAGTTCATTTGTTTTTTTGCTTTACAACAATCGGAAAACATGTAATATCAAGCCTAATTTAACATTGTACTTTATTTTGAAAGTCTCTCAGTGCAATCTCTGAAAGCTCTCACAATCTGTGCAGAAGGAGGTCGGAGTTTTTAGGCAACTTCAAGATGATCAGTTAGACAGACAGGCGTCAAAGCAGAAGTCTTTTTTTTGTTTCTTTTTCCTTCTATAAATAAATACATATATTTTTTTATTTTGAATAGTGTAGACACATTGATCTGAAAATACAACTTCGTGTCACACGCTAACACCTGCAGATATTATATCTTAGTGCATTTATTTTTTGCTCTACAGAAATAAAAAAACTTGCAATATTAAGCTTAATTTAACATTGTAATTTATTTTGAAAGTCTCTCAGTGCAATCTCTGAAAGCTCTCACAATCTGTGCAGAAAGAGGGCGGAGTTTTTAGGCAACTTCAAGATGATCAGACAGGCGTGAAAACAGACGTCTTTTTTTCCCTTCTTTTCTTTTTTTTTTTTTTTTATACCTTTATGTGTGTGTGTGTGTGTGTGTGTATGTGTGTGTTGGTTTACTACATATATATATATATATGTATGCATATAAACACACGCACATAAACACATATATACACACATACACAGCTACGCACACACATACACATATATAGGTCAGTATTGTACAAATAAGCCATTGAACGGAAATTCACTTAGTGTTTGAAATTAATTCAGTAGTAAAAGAAAAATAGTCAAGTATAGAATGGCACTGCGAGGTTTAAAAATAAAAACAAAGCCACATTTTAAGACGACGCTCTGCACATTCTTAAAAAAGTAAATATATTAATCTATCTATATATATATATATATATATATATATATATATATATATATATATATATATATATAGTGAATAAAAAAGACTAAATATCTTGGATAATGCAGCTACTGAAACGTACACATATTTTTATACTTAATTAAGCTGCTTTCGTTAGAGAAATCAAATAGTAACAAAGATCACTGGCTGAGAGATATATATAATAAATAAGGTTTTTTGTATTGGTATATGCTTAACTGACCTGCAAATACAACTCCGTGTACCACCCTAACACCCGCAGAAATAATATCTATCTCAGAGCATTTCTTTTTTGCTCTATAGAAATCAGAGACATGCAATATGAAGCTTAATTTAACGTTGTAATTTATTTTGAAAGTTATTCAGTGCAGTGTCTGAAAGCTCTCACAGTCTGTGTAGAACGTATATTATTATTATTATTATTATTATTATTATTATTATTATTATTATTACCTTTTAACTTTAAAATTAACATTTGTGGTAAATAAAATCAAAATATACAGTAGCAGTATTAGTACTATTAGAGGCAGTAGTATTAGAGTTATTAGTGGTAATAGTAATAGTAGTTGCTGTTCTGGTAGGAATAGACATATTAGTCACAACAGTATTAGTATCAGTTATAATTGTAGCATGCTGGTTATTTTCGTACTACTGGTAAAAGTATTAGGAGTTGAAGTCGTCAATTTAGTATTATAATTAGTAGTTAGTCATAGTACTGGCAGAATGACAATTGGTAGGAGTAGGATTAGTGGCAGCTGTAGTATTCGAAATAATTGTTGCAGTAAAAATAACGAAGAAATAGCAACGCATACACAACCACTGAACCCTGTCCGTAGAGCAGTAGATGTGAGATGTCTCGAGGTAAAACTGTTTGTGTGAGTCTAACAAAAACTACAAGAATCGATGTATTATTTATTATCTAAGCACAAATAGGAGACTGACTCTCGTAACACCTGGATGAGTTTAGGCAATCTTAGCAGGATGTTTTAATCTCCTGTGTTAATAGTTTCGTAAACACAGTTAAAAGTATAACTGTATAGTATCTTCTGCTTCTGTCTTAAAACACAAAAACATATATAAATAAAATAAAATAAATTGAAACGAAGAAACAAAAAACTAATGGTAATATTAATACTAGTTCTACTTCTAATAAAAATAACATAATATCTATATATATATATATATATTGACGGTAAACCATGTTGTTGGTTTTCTATCTTACGTAGTAGGGCCCTTAGCTACTAACAAAAACTACAAGAATCGATGTATTATTTATTATCTAAGCACAAATAGGAGACTAACTCTCGTAACACTTGGATGAGTTTAGGCAATCTTAGCAGCATGTTTTAATCTCCAATCTTAATATTTTCTTAAACACAGTTAAAAATACAACGGTAAAGTATATTCTGCTTCTGTCTTAAAACACAAAACATATATAAATAAAATAAATTGAAACGAAGAAACAAAAAACTAATGGTAATACTAATACTAGTTCAAGTTCTAATAATAACATAATATCTATATATATATATATATATATATTGACTGTAAACCATGTTGTTGTTTTTCTATCTTACGTAGTAGGCCCTTAGCTATACCCTAATACGTCCTCGTTCAAGAGGTGGAAAATGTTCTCAGAGATAGGTGTTTCTTTAACTTAGGAAGTTGGTTGTAACTTGTTCACTAAGCTACGGATCGCAATTTAGTTTACACGTACTTGTAGTATTCGCTGGCAGCTATTTTTTATTTACTTATTACAAGATTCTTTATTGTCGTACTATTAAGATACAGTTTTTGAAAATGTATATACGAAACCCACTATTTTTGATATTACTATTGTAAATGTAACACATAATTGCAGATGAATTATTTTGTTTGATAGTTAAAACAGAAATGTTGAACTGTACTGTTTCAGAGTTAACAATTGAATGTTGGAATGTTGTGTTTCAGAGTAAAAATGAAATGTTTAAATGCTGTGTGTTTCAGAGTTAAAAATTGAATGTTGTGCATTTAAGAGTTAAAAACAAAATGTTGAAATGTTGTTTCAGAGTTAAAAACAAAATGTTGAAATGTTGTGTTTCAGAGTTAGAAGGTTGTGTTTCAGAGTTAAAATGTTGTGTATCAGAGTTAGAATGTTGAAATGTTGTGTTTCAGAGTTAGAATGTTAAAATGCTGCGTTTCAGAGTTAGAAAGACACGTTTTCTGTAATGTCAAAACAGAAATGATTAGTATTTGTAACGTTTCAACACAAAATGATAATTTTATGTTCAGACTATTGATAAAAAAATAATTGTGGCATTTGTAATTTTGATATTAATTAATGCAATGTTTCAGATATGAGGACATTTATATTATGTTTCAAATCTTATGTTTCAAAACTGTAGAACTGATAAAGCTAATGTAATTTTACAACATTTTAACAAACTGTAGAACTGATGAAGCTAATGCAATTTTACAACATTTGAACAACCTGGGTGAATGATGGATTTTAGTGTCTGGAGTGTTAGACAATTTCAAACACAGCAGTTTTTTTCATGCAGATAACATAAGCCAAAGATGAAGAGCATTCCACATTTGTTTATCACTGGTTGTTGTAACTCTGTTGTATCAAGAAACTGTTTCTCTTTTAAATCTTTGATATAACTGTTGTAACAGTACACAGTGTCAGCTTGGAAGCTTACAATAATAAAACTTATATAATTTGTTCAGATTATTTCAGCAAGTTACCAAGTGTACACAAACTGAAGAAGCTGATTCCAGTATATATCTGTACAATTAAATTATCTCAGTATATTTTCTATGATTTCAAATTGTTTTTTACTTAGCTTTGCTAATAACAAAATATAATTATAAAATAATAAACTTGAAAACAATCAGTGGCGGCTGACATATTCTCTTTTGTGGTGACATCAATTTTCAAACTAAATAATAAAACTGGAAACTCACTGAAACAAAGAATATTCTCAGCCCTCATAGGCCTTTTATTCATTTAATGATTTTTATATATACAGATATATATATATATATATTCTTTTTTCTTTTAGATTAATAAATACTAACTGGCTTTGTCCAGATTGAATGTTGAAATTAATTGTAATAGTCAGAGAAACTTAACAAACTCTGTGACTCATACTCAGTTCTAATTCATGTTAGTCACTTCAGAGATTTTTATTACCTTTTCTTTCTAATTATTACAGTTTTGAAATACTCACTTGCTGTCTTCAGAATAGTTCTCTATGCAATCAAATAGATTTTTTAAATTTGTATCTGTATAGATAACATAAACCAAGTATCATTGATCTATCAGTTTTGTCATACATATTAGAATTTCATTTTTGATATATTAATAATAAAAGAGTTTGAAAAACTATAAATATATGGGGTTTTGGGGTTTTGGGGGTTTTTTTTTTCATTTTGTGAGATAACGATGATGCAGATTATATATATATTTTTTTGTATCTGGTGTCAGGATATGATGTGACTACAATCATAAAATAGACAATTTTACAAACTCTACAAATTATACCAATATGCAGGCATGCAATAAAATTATATCATTCATTTATATTTATTATTTTAAATGTTTTCTTTTACAATTTCTTTTAAATTTACTCTCAATTATAATTATAGGCAGGGTTTTCAGAAACTGCATATTTTTCATTGAACTGTATGATATAAAATGTTAAATGCAAATTTGAATATTTGTAAAATGCTGTATGTCCATTCTTTAAATGTATATTTCTTTTAATTATGATTTGCATGTTTAATGTATGTATGGTTTATTATTATCATCAGCATGATAATATATCAAGTTATGCATGACGATCAGTATGTTGTATGTTGATATGTATATCTGTGTGTATGACAATTATTTTATATGATTGTTATAGATAAAACAGATTTAAAATAAATAAAATATAAAACAAACATACAAAGAATAAATACATATTTCCTTCTGTGATGTTGAGAAAAATCAAAATATAAGCCAGTAATTGCTAAGTAAAACAAAAAAAATAAAATTATAATAAGAAAATAAATTAAAATGTATATTTATTATAATGCTAAATAATGAAATTAAATAAATGAATAAATAAGAGGAAAAATATCCAGTATATCACAGTTTAGTTATTTAATAACAAAAATAAAATAACTATACTTTTTTACTTGAAGTATTATTAGTTTTCATATCAGGAAATTCTCAACATTTGTCATCCAAGTTCTGCTGAGTCACACTATCACAGCCTGCTTGTCACCTGTCTACTTAAACCAGATATAACTTTTATATTTAAATGTAGCCTGCATCACATTTTTACATGAACAAGATATTACATACCAGTTTTCTTCACAGTATTTGAATATGAAACTGATGAGCAGTAAGAAATATAGCAATTACAACACAGTTGTCTAGTAGTTTTATTTTTGTATTATAATTTTTCTTAATTGTTTTAATTTTACTGTGCAGTATTAATTAACAATGTATTTTATATATATTGTTTTTAATTTTAATTTGTTTTTCTTTTGTTATTATTAGTATTTTCTTAGATATATAGTGCATCAGATATATACATCATAATAAGATATTTTTATGCCAGCCTGCACTTTTATATTTTATAGGTAGCACATATGAAAACAACAGATTATTATTATTATTTTTTTTTTTTTTAAATTGATATTATTATTATTATTATTATTATTATTATTATTATTATTGTTGTTGTTGTTGTTGTTGTTGTTGTTGTTGTTAAATTTATGTATTTATTTATTTATTTACTTTATTTTATTATTTTTATTTATTTTATTATTTTTTGTTTCAGAACTTTACAATTCGGGAAAAAACTCCATTAAAACAGCTGCTTTAATACAGCAGTATTATAATGAAGTTTTAATAATTTCTGAAATTAGCAATGTTCTTTTCTAATAAACTGTGAAACCTGATATAATTAACATTTTATTTTTAAAATATCAGTAAAAGTATTTACATTAGTGTTAATATGGATGTTTCATCTGATATCAAGATTTGTTTCAAACTAGACTGGTACATGATGCTGTTAAAAAGAGTTGTTTACAGCTAGACTGGTACTTAACATTGTTAACATGATTTGTTTACTGCTAGACTGGTACATAACAATGTTAACAAGCTATTATTTTCACTTAGACTGGTATATACACTGTTCACAATATTTGTGTACAACCAGACTGATACATACTACTATTAACATGTTTTATTCTTTATTCACAAGTGGACTGCTACATATGACAGTTCTGGATATATTATGTTAAACAATAATGTAAGTTAGCTTGTTTGTGTCACTGCAGTGTAACTTATTCTCTGTTTCATATTTTCAGTATTCTTTTGTATAACTTTTTGAAATGAATATATTTACAAAAGTACTTATGACTGTTTTTGTTATTCTTGTTGCACTTTTGTTAGATAAGAGAAAAAAAAATATCTGTATAATATCACAGATACAGTCCTTTTGAAAAACAGCAAAGCACAATATTGATAGATTCTAAACATGTTTCAGAATGCTAAATTAAATGACATCTCTATTTTCATATTTGACTATAACGTGAAATATTTTTAATAATAATAATAATAATAAAATTAAAAAATAAATAAAAACAAAAACACCTGTCTGCCATGGATCCTTTCTCTGCAGGAGTTAGGATGATGAAGTGAAGTTGTATTTTCAGATAAGTGGTGTGTGCACTACACAGAGTAATAAGTTAATTCTTGAGTACATCTATCAACTCGTCATATTTGTATGATTTCTTTGGAGAGAAAAGTTTAGAAAAGGTGCATCAGTTCTTTCATCCACATCATATAGCTCTCTATTTTGTGTGAAAAGAATCTGAGAGAGAAAAGTGAAGTTTAAAAACAATTTAACAAAAAATGAAAAAGGCTGAAGTAGTTTTGTCTAGAGCTGCATTAGACGTGGACTGTGAGTGCTGGGTGGAGCACAGACAGATTTCATCTGCTAGTAATTTTGTGCTTTGCTAAAATGTCCACTATTGTTTAGTTTAACTTCCTGTCTCATAATGACAGGATCTGTAAAGGAAAAAGTGTAGGCACAAACACAAACACACATACACGCACACACACATGCAGACACACACACACACACACACACACACACACACACACACATACGCAAACTTGAAACAACATGACACAACAGAAACATTGTAGGAACAAACGAAGTTATTTCCCTTTTTTTTTTTTATTTTTTTTTTTATTTGTCTAATTTCTCTTTGTAAAAGAGAGATACTGGCTGTAAATGACACAAAGGTCAGGTAGAAGGAACGAAGCTGTCTCTTTCTTGGTTTTACTTTACGGGACATTTTGATCAATTTCTATAATTCCGGCTGGTGAAAGAGAATTACTGGCAATAAATATCACAGAATGATGAACTAAATCATATTTAAATGTTTGTACATAGTTAAAATGACCTACTACTACTGTTATTATTATTAGGTTGTTTCTTGTCTGTTCCTGCTTGTTCTGTCTTTTTTCTCCTCTCTGATGTGTTTCTGAATGCACGTATTCGTTCACTGATGACATCTATGCTGAAAACCCTTCTCGAAGTGTTTTTTCATCCATTTCCATGAAGTGAAGCTTATTTTAGTGAATGGCAATATTTAATCATTAGAACATTATTGCTTGTACTAAATGAATTCAAAATCAAAACTAAAAGAAAGAGAAAAGTGATAAATAGATTTTGTAAAATTAGCATGAACTGGTAACGGTATGGTAAAATGTGGGCAAGCAGTCTTCATATTAAATA
>CM022675.1:2010887-2050887 GCA_012295275.1 Chrysomallon squamiferum
CTATGTGAAGCAAACTGAGCGTATTATTATTATTATTATTATTATTTATGTAGTTATTTATTTTAAAATATATATTCATTCTTTCTTATAATATTATATCAATTTCAATTATATTAAAATGATTTATATTAA
This sequence comes from Chrysomallon squamiferum, assembly GCA_012295275.1. Taxonomy (NCBI): domain Eukaryota; kingdom Metazoa; phylum Mollusca; class Gastropoda; order Neomphalida; family Peltospiridae; genus Chrysomallon; species Chrysomallon squamiferum. Next base: position 2,011,020 of record CM022675.1, read on the forward strand.
AATATATTCCAATTGTTTCCTTCGCTAAGATTGACATTGCGTCTTTAAGTATCTATGTAATTTTCTTTTGACAACAACAAAGAAGAATTGTCAGTTGTTTTGTGTTACTTTTCTCTTCGGATTTTTCTACCTATAATTTAAGTACGAGTTATCATTCTTTGTCTTTTTTGTCATGTTAAAGGCTGAAAGAGATTTACATTTCAGGGGAGATAACTTGCTGTGTTTAATCCTCTTCTTTGCCGTTATAATAGTAAACTATCGCCTTTTTTCTTCTTCTTTTTTTAAACTATCTAATAACTACTATTATAATAGTAAACAGTGTGACAATTATGTTCACTTTTATCACTGTGATATGCATATTTTAAGCTGACAATATAAAACACTTAACATTATCTAAAACTTAAAATAAGAAAATCTTAAAATCGAGAGAGAGAGAGAGAGAGAGAGAGAGAGAGAGAGAGAGAGAGAGAGAGAGAGAGAGAGAGAGAGAGAGAGAGAGAGAGAGAGAGAGAGAGAGAGAGAGAGAGAGAGAGAGCGAGAGAGAGAGAGAGTTGGTAAAAAAATAATAAAGTAGGCTAAAATAATAAAGCCAAAAGTTAGAAATGATAAAACTTACTGGGTCACACAGAGATTTTTGACCCGGAGGACAAACTTTGACAGAACATTCTGTAGAGACTGCGTTGTTTTTGTTAAAGGTGAAAGCTTTCAACTTAAATTTGACATTGTTTCCCGATCTTTCAGGCTCCTGTATCATCAGTTTACCAATCTCAGATGAAGGACAGCTGAATGAGTAAAGAGTGTAAGATAAAATACCATTTTTGTTTAGTTCTGTCGATCTGTATAAACTCTAGTTTTTTTAGAAAGAGTGTCGCTTATTTCAGCTTCTAGAAGTTATAAAGTTATTTATTCCAAAGTAATTAGTCTGCAGTTCAGTTGTTTATCAAGAGCTCACTAATATATGTAAACTATAGCTGTGTGAATCGAGAATGTATCTGGATTGTTGAAATGCAAAAGAAACAAAAAAAGAAAACAAACAATACTACTGCTATTTCTACTACTACTAATAACATATATATATAATACACACACACACACACATATATATATATATATATATATATATATATATATATATATATATATATATATATATAAATACACACACATATGTATAAATACATATATAGAATAAAAATGCAAAATTAAAATAATAATAATATAATAATAATAATATTAATGATGATGATGATGATGATGATGATAATGATGATCTTGATGATTATGATGCTCAGTATTTGCTAGTGCTTCTCGGAGTCTATTGAAGATCCATGTTCATCAGTTCTGTGTTAAACAAGTATAAGTATATAAAAAAAACCTGTTAAAACAAACTGTTACCTGTTTTCAATTATTTTCAAAGTTTCCCTATCTTCTCCAGTTTTCTGATTATCAGCAGTACAAGACTCCACTCTGACAGTGCCTGATTCTGGCTCTGTTCAAAATGATTTGCAATATTCGTGTTTAGAGATCTTGCTATCTCAAACAAAATTATATTGTTTGCTAGGAGTTATAATGAAGATTATGCTAAGAGTTGGGAATTGCATGTTGTCGTTACTAGTATTTTTATCAGCATAATTAAGAAATAAATAAATATAGAATTTCAAAGAACTTTAAGATAATTACATGCGTTAATGATAATAACAACATATATTTAGAGACAAAAAATTATCTTTGGAAAGTACAGAGTAGCATTCTTTTAGAACTCTGCTGATGATAATAACACTGATAATTATATATAATCAGACTGTACTTAAAAATGGAAGATAAATTCTGAAAGCAAATGTCATCCATCAATATTTATTCTGCATTTCTGTCTGTATGCGAGCTTTACATTAGTTTTCATTTTTATATTTTTTAAAATATTTATTTTATTATTATTCGTATTATTTTCTTTATTTATCTCTTTATTTATTTATTTATTTCTTTATTTATCTATTTATCTTTTACAAGAAATAAGAAGAAGAAAAAAAAGAAGAAATTACTACTATTACAACTACTTCTTCTACTACTACTACTACTACTAATAATAATAATAATATCAATAATAAGAAATAAATGTTGGGTACTCATAACTAAAAAAATTATTATGAACAACAGGTAAAAATAGTAAAACTAGAAACATAGTGATCAACACTTGGTTAGTGTTACCTGCACATTTGATACCTGCATCTTCTACATGGCCACAGGCAAAGTTACCCCATTGTAAACTGCACTGCTCAAGACTGGTTTCATTTCCCAAACAATGAATATTACGCAGAGAGATAGGTCCTGATCCTTCACCAAAATAAGCACTACCAACTGCTCTTGCATTTGAACTGTAAAACGGAATTAGTGATTTCAAAATATATTTCTTTACTGTCATTACATTTGTAATAATCGTTCTTACAGTGATGTAGTAAATAGCTACTATAATCATGTTTAGTGTCTTACGAAATCAAACAGCTATTATAATAAAAATGATTAAGAAAGTAGTTGCAGCTGCTATAATAATCATCATTAGTAATTTCGAAAAGAAAGAGAGATGTGTTATAAAAGTAATACTAATAAGAATAATAAAAACTAAATACAAAATCAAGTCTGTTAATCATAATTATTATCAACAAGTTATTCCATGAATCCTAGCTTTGTGAAATAAACAATATTATTAATAACTTAGTAACAGCAGTTATCATAATCAGTAACAATAACTTACTTAATAAAACAAAACACTCTCCTGTAAAATAGTAATTATTAATAACTTACTTAGTGAAACTCAACATTCTGCAGTAAACAGCTGTTAAAATAATCATTATTAATAACTTACTTAGTGAAACCCAGCATTAATAACTTAGTGAAACCCAGCAATCTAAAGTAAACAGCTGTTATAATAATCACTTTTAATAGCTTACGTAGGAAAACCCAGCATTCTACAGTAAACATTTGTTATAATAATCATTATTAATAACTTACTTAGTGAAACCCAGCATTCTGCAGTAAACAGCTGTTATAATAATCATTATTAATAACTTACTTAGTAAAACCCAGCATTCTGCAGTAAACAGCTGCGTTGTAATCAGTATGAAAGTCATCACAGACTGTGCCCCACATTCCAAGATATTTAATCTCTACTCGACCTTCTCGTTCTGAACTGCCATTCACCAGACGAATCTCAATTTCTGCTTTTTCATCTGCAGTAAGAAACAAAAGACTATAAGAAACTAAATTGTCTTGTTATATCACACATACACACAATTTATCAATTAGGTTTTATCACATTATTAATTTCGTTGTGTTTTGTCTCTAATACAATGAATGTTATTCTCCATAGAAGAAATTATTAAACATGTGGTAGATGTTTAGTGACTGCTGTCTAAAACACATTACCTGAACACAGCAGGGCTGTGTACTTCTCATGATCTTCATTTTCACTAAGTCTAATGTAACACTCATTAATGTTCTTTTCCAGTCCTGAACAAAACACACTTTGTGTCCAAATCTTTTGTTGCTTGACGTCAGATTATGCTCACGTTCACTCAGTAATATTGCTTTATAACTTCTTTAAATAAAGACATAAAAAGTACATCAATTTATATACAGTAATTATGTCAGTTTTTATGTCAGTTTAAATTTTATTATAGATCTCATTTTATCATTATTATTATTGTTGTTATTATTATTATTATTATTATTATTATTATTATTATTATTATTATTATTATCATCATCATCATCATCATTATTATTAGCTTTAGTGGTATTAGTACATGGTTTCAAGTGATATTTAACTGCTTTAATATTACATTCTGTTTCTACTTACTCGTTAAATCCAAGTGTTCTGCATAAAACTCTAGCAACTGCTGGCGTAGGATATGCATCGTACATTCTGCCCCACACATTGTTTATTTTTACTTCAACTACACCGTAGTTACTGTCCGGACCACCAACTAGTCGTAGTTCAATGTTTGATACGTCCACTAGAAAATTTACATAAAAATAAAATCAATACATTCATTTTTTATTCTTTTATTTTATTTGTATATTTCATATATACATTGCTTATTATTACTTTTCATTATTTCTTTATTTATTATTATTATTAGTATTTTTTTTATTATTTTGGCGTGTGCAGTAAACAACCGTAATCTTTGGTTGGATGTTGATAAGTTTTTCATAGTGCCTGAATTTGTCAATATGACAGGACGATAAAAAACATAATAATATTAACCGTTCTTGTATTCTAAATTGTTTTCTCTGTAGAAGTCGCTAGTGTTATTTGATAAAAATTGGACAGTAACCTAAACTGATAGTTTTAACATTAATACCTGAACACTTAATATACAGAGATTTGCATTCACTCTCTTCATTCCGAAGTTTAAGAAAAGACATATGCAGACCATGTTCATTACCAATGCTGACAACCTGATACTTCCATTTATTTCCAGTAACAGTTTCAGTATTATCATAGATTTCGGCTCTGTGAAGAAACACATGCAAAGTCAAACTCATACTAAAAAAGCAATTCAAAAACATATTTTACTGGTAGGACAGTGTACAGAATTACGCAAACGTCGCTGAAATAAAATCATAAATAAGAAGTAAAATACTAGATATCGTTTACTCAGAATGATAGATTTGATCCACACTCTTAAAACAAATATCAGAGTAACACAGGAAATTTGTATTTAACAAATCATAGTTGTGATTAGAAATGTTAACATTTATATCAATATATTTTCTGTTTATATTTAAACGTGTATATGTGGCCTTGTGCGTATATATATATATATATGCGATAACATTAGTACTACCACAACTACTACTATAATACTGCTGCTACTACTACTACAACTACCACTAATTATTATTGTTATTATTATTATAATTATTATGATTATTACTCTTATGATTATTATTATTATTATTATTATTATTATTATTATTATTATTATTTTATTTTTTTTTTAATTTTGTACATATTTACGTTTGAGTTTTAAAATACTAACATTGCATAATCCATTTGCCGGCACACAATGTAAACATTTCGTTTCTTATATTTATCTGTGTTACACACTGAATTCCATTTGCCATCATCAAATACTTGAAGATGTCCTTCTTGTTTGCTGTTTCCACCGACCAGCCTCAGTTTGTATAGTGCAGGATTTTCTGATATAGTGGAACAAAACACAAAGTTTATTCATCATCACTGAACGGCCACAACAACAATTATGATGATAATAATGATAACAATGATGATGATGATGATGATGATAATAATATTTCTTTACCATCACATATAACTCCAACATCTTCTCCAGTGCAGCCATCACCACAGTCAATAATCTCCCATTTATAGCAATCATCTACGTCCATTTCATATCCAAGACAGGATAAATCACCTTTCCAAATTTGTCCAGTTCCTTCTGGGAAGAAACCTTTACCACGTGGCAGACCAAACGCACTGTAGGATAGAAACTTAATTGTAAGAACAGTGTTAACACACACGTATACACGATATTATTTTTATGTATTTATTAATTCATTTATTTATTTACTACTTAATTTTATTGTTATTTTAATTACTTGTTTACAGACACACACCCACAATGGTTTCTCTTATATAGTTTTACTTCGATATTATATACAAGATTAGTTTATATTTCTTCATTTAGAAATTTCCGTTCATAATACTGCAAAATACGGGCTTCGAAAGATAGAACTACAGGAAAAATCAGAACTATTTGCTATTAACTTACTTGTTGAAACCGAGAGTTCTACAAACAGCAGTTGCCTCATAGTAGGAGAAATGATTACTTTGCAGTCTGCCCCATTTACCTTTGTACAAAACTTCTACTCGACCTTCTTTAGTTGTATTACCACCAACTAGGCGAACTTTCACTTTATAATGAAATAGTAAACATTAATAATAATTCATATGAATATGCCAAATTTCGTTAGAATCTGTTTATGAGTAGTTTTGAAAATGTGAAAGTCGACAATTTTAAGTGAAGACTAAACACTGAAACAATTCAGCAACATAAAGTAAATAATTAAAGTATGTAGTTCTAATGCCGTACATATTTGTTACCTGGTTCAATGTCTGCAATCTTTTCTACTAGCTCTTCTGTCAAATCTGAGAATATAAATAAAATAATAAAATAAATAAATAAATAGATAAATAAATAATAACATTCAAATAGATTTATGTGTGCTGCGCAAAAGGAAATATATGAATAAAAATAAATAAATAAAATAAGAAGTAGATAAATAAATAAAATTAAATAAAATTAAAGTTACAAAAAAATCCATAAGCTGACTCAAAACCAGAATTAATTAATGATAACTATAATAATAATAATAATAATAATAATAATAATAATAATAATAATAATAATAATAATAATAATAATATTAATATTAATAATAATCAGAAACAACAAGTTGCTCCTACTTGTAGAAAAGTCAAATGTAAGTTCTTCATCTAAAGATACAGTTGATGATTCTGAAACTGAAGACCCGTCTTTGAGGTTGATGTTGAACTGGACAAGCGAGGAGTCTATTGAGTTAACTGTGTTTGTGATATTCTGTCTCTTTCTGCGGAAAAGAAGATTAAAAACATGTAGATGTGTCTCTGCATTACATCTATCTCTAACTATCTATCCATGTGTGTTTATTTTTTGTGTGTCAGATATAAATATTCACAGTTTTTATCATATTATTATTTTTGGTTTCAACATATTAAACACTGCTTATATTTCGAATAAAATGTTGATATTTACTTTGATATTTTTGTAAACCCAAATATCATAAATTGTGAAATGTCAATTGTTTAGTAACTTTTAACAGTAAACATCTCATGACATTCCAAGAAAGAAATCAGATAAATAAATAAAACTAAGTAATGATAAATTAATCAAATATAATACTCCTACTACTACTGTTACTACAACTATTACTACTACTATTACTACTACTACTACTACTACTACTATTAGTAATAATAATAACATCAATAACAACAAACTAACCTGTCAATTTTTTTGGTTGTTATCACTTTGGTGACAGTCACGGTTATAGCATCATTGTTTTTTTCACTACAAGTGACAGAGACTTTTGTGTCGAGGTTTGTCATGTACTTTTCACTGAACTGAATGATCACATCTCGAGTTCGACCTCCATTTACCTTAAGTATGTGTCAGAATAGCACAGATTATGTTCAGTATTACTTTCTACACACATAAAAAGCAAATACAACTATATATCTAATACACAAAGCACACACAGCCAAATATTTAAATCTATTGTAATAAAACAGGTTATGCAGGCAACTAAACATATAAACATAGTACATGAAGAAAAACGTAAGATAAGAATTACAAAAATCTAATAAACAGAGCTGACCTTAGTAACCCCGCCACATTCACTATCCTTAACATTGAGAACCACGCCCTGCTTTCCCGAGGACACAGCCGATGACGTGAATTTACAACCTGGCGTGTCTTTTTCACCCTCAGCATAGACGACACCACTGAATGTTCCAGAAGGATAAATTATAATCAGCATAGAATTTTCCTGACAGGAAACTTCATCTGAAAATAATTAGATTAAACACGAATAATAATAATAATAATAATAATAATAATAATAATAATAAGAAGAAGAAGAAGAAGAAGAAGAAGAAGAAGAAGAAGAAGAAGAAGAAGAAGAAAAATAGCAGCAGCAGCAGAGCAGCAGGAATAACATCAATATCAACAACAAAAACGACAACAACAACAACAACAATAATAATAATAACAATAACAACAACAGTAATAATAAAACAAACATTAATTGGAAATACATGTGTATAAAAAAATGAATTACTCACATCTTTTCATTTCACAGTGGCCTGCATAGAAACCAGAGGGACAGAAACACGCCTTGTTTCCATTATCATTGTAACAGATACCTCCATCAGAGCCACAAGAGTCAGTCTGATTGGTGCACGGACTTGAACCACTCAAACCTGAAATGAAAACAAAACACTAATAATGCCCGTATTAACAACGCCCGTAGCAACAACCTTGATAAAATATCTCTCGTGTCACAGTATGTTCCTTTCGTTTGTTTTGTTGAACATTCGGATCAAACATTTGATATATTAACATTAGAAAACTCACTTTTCTGCAGCTCACAGTTGTAGCCAGTGTAGTCATTTCCACAGTCACAGGTGCCGTCATTTTGACAAGTTTTATTATTAGCACAATCCTGACCTTGTCGTCTGCAGTCGAAATACTCTTCACCTTTAAACAAGTACAACATTTTAATATAGGATAAGTTTCAGGACTGAAAATTGTTATTAAATAAATAAAAAAATGTGGTGACATATTTAATTAAATAGTAGTAGCTGTGGCGGTGACAGTAGTTATTAATAATAAATTAATTAAAAAATAAGACAGACAAAATTAGCTATTTTTATTTATTTCAAATTTTTATTTATTTATTAATTACAGGTTTTTTTTTTTTTTACTTTGGTGTAAACATACTACTACTGCTGCGGCTGCTACTATAAATAATAATAATAATAATAATAATAATAATAATAATAATAATAATAATAATAATAATAATAATAATATTATAATCCTTATTTTTTTATCTATTTTATAATTCTATTCCAGAATTTATATCGCATTTCTTCATTAATTCAGTTATCTTTAAATCGTGCTTTTCTCTCTAAATTATCTAAAAAAATTCTAAAAAACAAAATCACTATTTAAAAAAATATATATATATATAATTTCAATCTTTGGATGATGTATTAGTACATCGTATTTAATCATTGAAATTATCATCTTCTAAATCCTATTTCTCTACTTAAATTAAAAACAAAATTAATAAAAAATGAAAGAATTGTTTCTGAAATTTTAATGTCATTATTTAAAGATATATTTTTTATTTTTTTTTTTAAATTGTTTCCCTTATGTATTACCAATTTTAAAATGTTCTATCTTTAATTAACATCAGAAACACAAAACGTTTCTATAAAAAAACGTAGAGAAAAGAAAATTACCTAGAGTGATGGAACAACTTAGAAGTATCACATACACGAACGATATCCACATCTTTAGTTTATACTGAAAAGAGGATTATATAAATAAATACATTTATATTTAAAACAATTAAAAATAAAGAATTAACACATACAATAAAATACATAAAACAGGAAAATGTTAAGATGAACGATACACACATCTCACTGGGAGATGTTTGACTGAATTTAGCATCAGCATTGATGGGGAACTGGATTCAAATAGATAAAATGCGATATTCATGTACGTCCATGTGATAAATAAAATGACACAAATATATTGATCCTAATAGTTAGAAAGAAAGAGAGAGAACAAAATAGTAATAATAATTTTTAAAAAAACACCCAAAAACCCATAAATAAATAAATTAAACTAAGTTTAACTAACCGAGATAATAATACAATATAATAAACAACAACAAAGACATACATAGATTAGTATATAAATAAACACAGAAACATACGTATAGACAGAGATGCAGAAAACTAGGTAAATACAGAGAAATACATACATGCATATATTTTTATATATATATAGATAGATATAGATGCATGCACTGATACAATGTAGGTAGAAAGAGAGCCAGATACATATATAGATGCATGCACTGATACAATGTAGGTAGACAGAGAGTCAGATACATATGTAGATACATGCAGTGATACAATGTAGGTAGATGGAGAGACAGATACATATATAGATGCATGCACTGATACAATGTATATAGGTAGAAAGAGAGACAGATACATATATAGATGCATACACTGTTATAATGTAAGTAAAGAGACAGATACATATACAGATGCATACACTGTTATAATGTAGGTAGACAGACAGATACATATACAGATGCATACACTGTTATAAAGTAGGTGGACAGATACATATACAGATGCATACACCGTTATAACGTAGGTAGACATATACATATACAGATGCATACACTGTTATAATATAGGTGGAAAGATACTTATACAGATGCATACATTGTTATAACGTACGTAGACAGATATATATACAGATGCATACACTGTTATAATGTAGGTAGAGAGACAGATACATATACAGATGCATACACTGTTATAATGTAGGTAGACAGATACATATACAAAAGCATACACTGGTATAATGTAGATAGAGAGATACATATACAGATGCATACACTGTTATAATGTAGGTAGACAGATACATATACAGATACATACACTGTTATGACGTAGGTAGACAGATACATATACAGATGCATACACTGTTATAATGTAGGTAGACAGATACATATACAGATGCATACACTGTTATAACGTAGGTAGACAGATAGATATACAGATACATACACTGTTATAATGTAGGTAGACAAATACATATACAGATGCATACTCTGTTATAATGTTGGTAGAGAGGTACATACACAGATGCATACACTGTTATAACGTTGGTAGAGAGATACATATACAAATGTATACACTGTTATAATGAATGTAGATAGACATACACATATACAGATGCATACACTGTTATAATGTAGGTGGAGACACATATACATATGTAGATGCACACACTGTTATAATGTAGGTAAGGAGACAGATATACATATACAGATGCATACACTGTTATAATGTAGGTAGACAGACAGGTACATATACAGATGTATGCACTGTTATAATGTAGAGAGACATATATATATACAGATGCATACACTGTTATAATGTAGGAGAGACAGATTCATATACAGATGCATACACAGTTATAATGATATACAGTTATGCATGCACTGTTATAATGTAGGTAGAGAGATAGATACATATACAGATGCATGCATATACAGATGCACTGTTATAATGTAGGTAGAGAGACAGATACATATACAGATGCATACACTGTTATAATGTAGGTAGAGAGATAGATATACAGATGCATACATATAATGTAGGAGACATACATATACAGATGCATACACTGCATACAGATGCATACACTGTTATAATGTAGGTAGACAGAGAGACAGATACATATACAGATGCATATACACACTGTTATAATGTAGGTAGACAGACAGATACATATACAGATGCATACACTGTTATAATGTAGGTAGACAGACAGATACATATACAGATGCATACACTGTTATAATGTAGGTAGACAGATACATATACAGATGCATACACTGTTATAATGTAGGTAGACATATACATATACATATACAGATGCATACACTGTTATAATGTAGGTAGACAGATACATATACAGATGCATACACTGTTATAATGTAGGTAGACAGATACATATACAGATGCATACACTGTTATAATGTAGGTTATAATGTAGGTAGACAGATATATATATACAGATGCATACACTGTTATAATGTAGGTAGAGAGAGATACAGATACATATACAGATGCATACACTGTTATAATGTAGGTAGAGACAGATACATATACAGATGCATACACTGTTATAATACATATACAGATGCATACACTGTTATAATGTAGGTAGACAGATACATATACAGATGCATACACTGTTATAATGTAGGTAGACAGACAGATACATATACAGATGCATACACTGTTATAATGTAGGTAAACAGATACATATACAGATACACAGATATACATATGTGTAGTAGGTAGATATACACTGTTATAATGTAGGTAGACAGATACATATACAGATGCATACACTGTTATAATGTAGGTACACTGTTAGAGACAGATACATATGTTATACAGATGCATACATACAGATGCATACACTGTTATAATGTAGGTAGAGAGATATACAGATACAGATACATATACAGATGCATACACTGTTATAATGTAGGTAGACAGACAGATACATATACATATACAGATGCATACACTGTTATAATGTAGGTAGAGATATATATACAGATGCATACACTGTTATAATGTAGGTAGATAGACAGATACATATACAGATGCATACACTGTTATAATGTAGGTACACTGACAGATACATATACAGATGCATACACTGTTATAATGTAGGTAGACATGATACACTGTTATAATGTACAGATATATACAGATGCATACACTGTTATAATGTAGGTAGACAGATACATATACAGATGCATACACTGATGCATACATATACAGATGCATACACTGTTATAATGTAGGTAGACAGATACATATACAGATGCATACACTGTTATAATGTAGGTAGATAGACAGATACATATACAGATGCATACACTGTTATAATGTAGGTAGACAGATACATATACAGATGCATACACTGTTATAATGTAGGTAGAGAGACAGATACATATACAGATGCATACACTGTTATAATGTAGGTAGAGACAGATACATATACAGATGCATACACTGTTATAATGTAGGTAGACAGATACAGATATATACAGATGCATACACTGTTATAATGTAGGTAGACAGATACATATACAGATGCATACACTGTTATAATGTAGGTAGACAGATAGATATATACAGATGCATACACTGTTATAATGTAGGTAGACAGATACATATACAGATGCATACACTGTTATAATGTAGGTAGACAGATACATATACAGATGCATACACTGTTATAATGTAGGTAGAGAGACAGATACATATACAGATGCATACACTGTTATAATGTAGGTAGACAACAGATACATATACAGATGCATACACTGTTATAATGTAGGTAGACAGATACATATACAGATGCATACACTGTTATAATGTAGGTAGACAGATACATATACAGATGCATACACTGTTATAATGTAGGTAGACAGATACATATACAGATGTATACACTGTTATAATGTAGGTAGACAGACAGATACAGATACATATACAGATGCATACACTGTTATAATGTAGGTAGATAGATATACATATACAGATATACACTGTTATAATGTATGTAGGGTAGACATATACATATACAGATGCATACACTGTTATAATGTAGGTAGAGAGATACATATACATATACAGATGCATACACTGTTATAATGTAGGTAGATAGATATATATATACAGATGCATACACTGTTATAATGTAGGTAGAAAGATACAGATGCATACACTGTTATAATGTATAGAGACTGTACAGATATAACTGTTATAATGTAGTAGAGAGACAGATACATATACAGATGCATACACTGTTATAATGTAGGTAGAAAGATACATATACAGATGCATACACTGTTATAATGTAGGTAGAAACATATACAGATGCATACACTGTTATACAGATGCATACAGATGTTACACTGTTATAATGTAGGTAGACAGATACATATACAGATGCATACACTGTTATAATGTAGGTAGACAGATACATATACAGATGCATACACTGTTATAATGTAGGTAGATAGATACATATACAGATACATATACAGATGCATACACTGTTATAATGTAGGTAGACAGATACATATACAGATGTATACACTGTTATAATGTAGGTAGACACATACATATATAGATGCATACACTGTTATAATGTAGGTAGACAGATACATATACAGATGGATACACTGTTATAATGTAGGTAGACACATACATATACAGATGCATACACTGTTATAATGTAGGTAGACACATAGATATACAGATGGATACTCTGTTATAATGTAGGTAGATAGGTACATATACAGATTCATACACTGTTATAATGTAGGTAGACACATACATATACAGATGCATACACTGTTATAATGTAGGTAGACACATACATATACAGATGCATACACTGTTATAATGTAGAGAGACAGATACATATACAGATGCATACACTGTTATAATGTAGGTAGAGAGACAGATACATATACAGATGCATACACTGTTATAATGTAGGTAGTCAGATATATATACAGATGCATACACTGTTATAATTTAGGTAGAGAGACAGATACATATACAGATGCATACAGTGTTATAATGTAGGTAGTCAGATATATATACAGATGCATACACTGTTATAATGTAGGTAGAGAGACAGATACATATACAGATGCATACACTGTTATAATGTCGGTAGAGAGACAGATACATATACAGATGCATACACTGTTATAATGTAGGTAGACAGATACATATACAGATGCATACACTGTTATAATGTAGGTAGACAGATACATATACAGATGCGTACACTGGTATAATGTAGGTAGACAGATACATATACAGATGCACACACTGTTATAATGTAGGTAGATAGGTACGCATATACATTGCTATGTTGAAACAGTTTTATTTTCAATTTTTCATTTAAATTGATCATTATTATAAAATGTACTGATCGTTTTTCTTTATTCTTAATTCACATTACTGTTACTGTCACACGTATTAGTATTACTACTATTATTATTACTCCTGATACTGCAGACTATTGTCAACCATGATTGAAAAAACAAATAATAATAACAAAAATAAATTAATACAACATTTTTAAAAATGTAATGAAAATATGTTCTGTATGTGTGCGTTTCTGTCTGTTAAATATAGGTTATTTGTGACAATTAAAGATGTGCTGTAAAACAACAGATTAACAAAACGTTTAACCGTTTTGAAATCCACCACTGACTGCCTGTTAACATCTTAGTAATAATTTGTTTTAACTAAACGTGTATTTGTTTTGTGTGTTTTTATATAGCATATTACCCAAACGAAACGGATACAAAATAAAGTAAAACATTAGACTAAAAACTTCTCCCATTAGAAAGCTTGCACCAAAACTGTAACAAAATGTTGAATATTTAAAATCACTTGGTGTACAGGAGAAAACAATAGCTTAAAATTCCCAAATCCTATGAGCCACAAACTTTTGTTTTTCACTGTTTTCATTTTTTTAGTTATTATTAATATTATTATTTGTTTTATTTATTTATTTATTTATTTTATTTTATTTTATTTGAATAACATTTAAGTCAATAGGATCTACAATTTCTTTTTTTCTCACCGTTAAGAAAGTGAGTGCAAAGGACAGTGCTGAGACGAGCAAGCGAATGATGTCCAGTGAATTAGAGCATGAAATCGTAGAACAAACATCAGCAAAGTGTGCGTGTAGTCGAGCTGGTTAGGCAGTACGAGCTCAGCACTTCTACGATATCTACCATACTGAAGCAAAAGCAGTCGATACAGGCTGTAACTGCAGCCAAAGGCGTTAAACTAATCTGTCTGATCTCCAAGATAAATATAGTTAACAAAACCAATTTATTTCTCTACATTCTATTTTATTTTGTTTTTATTCAAAATTTGTCATTGATATGAACAAAAACAGTTTCTTATTTAAAAACGCATTAAAAAAATATTGGTTGATTTGTGGCTAGCTGGAAGGGATTAATGTTTTGTCATTTAATTTCAGGTGGGAAAACTGATTTGATATTCGAGCAAATTAAGTTATGAGCTTGATGGTAACGAATTAAACTTGCAAGTCAAGGCCTCTGCGTGTGTGTCTAAATATCTATATTATATACACACACATATACATATATATTATATATACACACACACACATATATATATACACACACACACACACACACACACACACACACACACACACATATATATATATATATATATATATACACACACATATACAAACACACACACATATAAAAATACAACTTCTACAAATAAAAAATATTTTAAAAAATGTTATAACTATTACAATCAACTAAGTTCTTATTCTTAAAGGTAGTTTTTTTGCTGTACAAATATATAGAAAACATACACATTCATTTACGCAAATAGTATACATATAAATATACAGAAAGTGTACACATATATTTATTGATGTAACATACATACAAATACGTAGAAACAGAAAGTGTAGGCACACACTGAAGAAGTGTACGCACAAACACCTAAACATACAATCACTCACACAAACAAATACAATTTATGAAGTAATATGCATACAAACATAAAGAAAGTTATATATTTATTGAAGTAGGACACAAATAAGAATATTTAAATGCATGCACACACACATATATATATTGACATATCGTACACATAAATATATATCAATTTACTTATACATTTACTGAAGTAGCACATCATTAAAAATATTTAAAGTGTACACATACACTTTTTGACGTATCATACATACGGATATAAAGAAGCTGTACATATACATTTTTGATGTAGCATACAGCTAAGAATATTTAAAGTGTACACATACATTTGTTGAAGTAACATATATACATATATAGAAAGGTGAGCTGAACGTACCTTATTTTTATTCTGGCAGTCCAAGTAAAGGTGTTCCTCACTTACACTGTGCGATCCGTTTGAAAAGAAATACAGAAATGCGTATCAAGACAACTTTACACTATTTATGTGGTAAGGACAAGAAAAAAAAAAAAAAAAAATCCATTTCAACGCATCAGTGATTTTAAAGCACACGTGAATCTCATTACTACTTGTACCGAAACTTTTCTTGTTTTTCTATTTTCTTCTTCTTCTTCTTCTTCTTCTTCTTCTTCTTATATTATTATTATTATTATTATTATTATTATGTATTTATTTATTTATTTATGTTATTATTTATTGATGTATTTATTTATTTATTTATTTATTTATTTATTTATTTATTTATTTATTTATTTATTTATTTATTTATTTATTTATTTATTATTGTTTTTCTCTGAACCACTGATCTTTGAGACATGGGTTCTGATTCACTGGTACACTGGACATACACAGAGTTAAGTGCTAATATACATATATACATTTAAGTCGTGTCACACATACGGACTAGCGTTATCTCTATATCATTATTACCACACCAGAAACGTATGTCTATGTATACACTATGTCAGTCCGCATTTATGACTATGTGTGTATTTCCATCATTATATATATGTATCTGAATATCTATGTCTCTATCTATCTGTCTATCCATCTATCTATCTATCTATATATGTATTTATATATATATACACACACACACACACAAACACACGTACAGACACACACACACACGTATGTTTTAATATCTTTTTTATTTGCGCATGTATGGTTATGTGTGTGGATGCATTCATGTGTGTGCATGAGTGTAAATGGGTGTGTAAGTATACATATGTGTCTAGAGTTGTATGTGCTATGTAAGTATTTCAGTGTGTCTGCTTCTATATGTATTGTTGGACATTTGCTAATATGTTTATTAGTGAGTGTTCATATATTTATATATGTGTGTGTGTGTGTCTGTGTGTCTGTGTGGAGTGGTGAGTGAGAGTTCTTATCTGTGTAAGTTAATTTTGATAATGTATATTTCTTTACGGATGAATGCTTACCTTTGTTTACGTAAGTGTCTTTCATTACATATGTATGTGGTTTATGTTAGTGTATTTGTGTTTATGTCAGCGCGTATGAGCGTCTGAATGCGGATGTTTCTGAGTGTTTAAATGGCTACACATCTGAGTATGAATATACTATAATAAACACAGTTTGAACATGACGGCAAATATGTAGATATTTTCTTGTAGATATTTGCGCTAGTTTGAAAGTTAGAAGCAGTCAGAAACAGCAAAACGTCTGATTGTTGACACATGACAAGAGAGAAAATAGCGACATTTGTTGTGAAAGCTGTGTATTAATCCAGATGAGCAGTGATGTGTTATTATTACACGTGTCTGTAGAAGAAAAATACAATAAGGAAGTGATAAATGAACACGATGAACATCACTTTTGTATAGGGCAGGTTGCTGTAAGACAAAAAATACATTGGTATATCCTCGGTGGCTTCATTAGAACTTTTAATATCTATTAAAATTTAGTTCATGTGCCACAAAATTTGATTTTATGTGACTGGACAAAAGTAAAGAATAAGCTATACTTAGACAGTTAGATAGATAGATAGATAGATAGATAGATAGATAGATAAATAGATAGATAGATAAATAGATAGATAAATAGATAGATAGATAGAGAGAGACGGACAGATGATTTGAAATGGATTCAAGACCATCTTCACATTAGTGTGTAAAACAAGATTCTGACATGTGTCTATATGTATGCGTATATGGGTGTGCATATGAATGTTGATATGAATATATGTGTATAAGTGTGCATTGTGTGTTTTAAACACATACACACAATGATAATAAAATAAAATATTATAACTACTAGTACACTGCTCTACTAGTACACTACTATTAAATTCAATATCGCTACAACTGAACCTATTAGTACGAATACTCTTCCAGTGATATTCTTACTACTACTAGTGATATGACTTGCACTAACATATTTCAGATACGATCACTACTAGTACAACTAAGACTAAGATTATTACTACTACTTTATATACTAGTACATCTACATTACTAATACACGTGTAACATTTATTCTATTGATTTCATGTATTATATTAATTACTAATATATTAATATTAATAATGTATTAGTACTATTAATATATTAATATTAATACAAGTATTAGTACTATAATGAATGACACGCCTATTACTACCACAGTAACAACATCGACAATTAATATTAATATTACCACTAATAATTATTATATTACTACTACTACTATACATTAATTTTATTTACTGCATTCATTCTTAAACACCATATCCTTTTCTTTTTCAAAGTTAAATAATAATAACAATACTACTACAACTACTAATACTAATACTAATGCTAATACTACTACTAATAATAATACCTAAGATTGATATTACATATTTTATGATGTCTACAGAGTAAAAAAATAATGCTTTGAGATAGATATTATATCTGCAGGTGTTAGGGTGTGACACAAATTTGTATTTTCAGATGAATGGTGTATGAAAAAATAACAATACAAAAATATAAAGAAATAAAGAAAATATTAATAAAAGTAAAAATAGTGTTGAGGTAGGTGTGTCTATGCGTTAAAATAGATTGCAGTGTTTACGATAATAATTTTCCAACCATGCAGCTGCTGGGACGGACACATAAATTTAAAGTAAATTAAGCTACCGTCGTCAAAGAAATAAAATTATAAGAAAGATCACTGGCTGTTAGATAAATTAAATAACTTACTTTGTGTTAGTGTATACACCATTCATCTAATAAAAACGTAAATAAATATATTGAGTACTGCACCTGTAAGAACGTATACGAATATTTCATGCTAAATTAAACTACCGTCGTCAAAAAATTAAATTATAACAAATACTAATGGCTGATAGATATATTTAAAAACTAATTTTTCATTCTGAATAGCGTCTACACAATTCATCTGAAATACAACTTCATGTCACACCCTAACATTCACACGTATAATAGCATTGTTTTTGTTTTTTTAGTTTTTAGAAATCAGAGAACCTTTAATATCAGTTTAATGTAACATCTATATAATGATGTGGTAAAATAAATTGCAGAAAAAAGTGTTTATGATATTAATTTTTACTTACTTCTTAGACATGACAGTAAACACGTTTAAAAGAATGTAATAAATATCTTGAGAAATGCACATGTGAGAACGCATTCAGATGTTTTATGCTAAATTAGACTACACTCGTCAAAGAATTAAATTATAACAAATACTAATGGCTGATAGATATATTTAAAAACTAATTTTTTATTCTGAATAGCGTATACACAATTCATCTGAGAACACAACTTTGTGTCACACCCTAACATCCACAGATATAATATCTATCATAGAGCATTTAGTTGTTATCTCAGGACATTTCTTTTTTTATTCTATAGAAATCAGAGACATATAATATGTAGATTAAATTAATGATGTAATTTATTTTGAAAGTCTTTCAGTGCAGTATCTGAAAGCTCTCACAATCTGTCTAGAAAGAAAACTATGCCGTAGAAATATTATTATTATTATTATTATTATTATTATTATTATTATTTTTATTATTATTATTTCAAAATCATAATGACATGATAGTTGAGAACACATGCGGTAAATACAATTATAATATAAACATGTGTTGTTAGTTATAATAGTAGTATGGTTGTTGTGTTTGCTGTACTAATAACAGGAGTAGAAGTCGTCGTTTTAGTATTAGCATTAGTAGTTAACCATAGTACTAGCATCATGACAAGTAGCTGCAGTAGGATTAGTGTAGTAATACTACTTCAAGTAGCTGTGGTTGTAGTCATAGTGATAGAGGTAGTAGTACAATCAGTGATAGTTGTATTAATGGTATTAATATTATTAGTATTTTTACTAATAACAATGTTGAAACTAGTAGTAATGACGGAAGTTACAATAGTTAGAAAATAGAAAGAATTAATATAATAAATGTAACACTTGTAGTAGTAATATAGACGCTCTTGTATAAGTAGTGGTTGCAATATTCTTATTCTTTGTTGTTCTAGTAAAAGTCGTATCCCAATATATTACTACTACTTCTACTACTACTACTACTACTACTACTACTACTACTACTACTACTACTACTACTACTACTACTAATAATAATAATAATAATAATATAATACACAGGTAGATGCATACACGTATGCTTATACTTTCATATATAAACATACAAATACCTATGCACACTTACATACACACAGATATATATATATATATATATATATATATATATATATATATATATATATTTTGACAACACTGGAAGCTACCGTGCAACATACAGTACATTAATTTTAAAATAATTGCAAGCATTTTCTTTTTTTTCTTCTTCTGAATCGCTCATAAGTTTCATCATTAAAACTGCATCAGCTAAGATAATCCATACATAGAAACATAAATAATTATTTCTGAATGGATACATACATCAACACATGCATGTATAGTGAATATTGCATTCATGTGATAATAGAGCTTTTATTAACGTAATCGCTGCTGAGATGAAATGCAACTCGATTTTTAGTTTTGTATTTGTTTTGTATCAAAATTCTTTATAGATATATCAATTTAACTTCGTAAAATATTTCATTCATCTTTTGAAAGCGGTGTCCAAAAACCACTCAGAATATGAATAGATCAAACGCTGTCATTAAACTATTAGTAGCTTTTACTGTAAGTGAGGGAAAACAGTCTGAGTAACCTATATGACCATATATTCAGTGCACCGAAATGGGTACATTCTGTAATGTCAGTGAGTATATTTACACGTAAACAAAAATATACAGAGAAAACATCTTTGTTCAGCTTTTGTTCAATGAGATTATATACACACAGGTATACTTACATACAAACACACATGCATGCAGAGACACACACACATACAGAAAAAACACTGCAGATAAATATGACTGTTATCGTTTTAATGATACATATCATGATAATAAAAATAATAATAATAATAATAATAATAATAATAATAATAATAATTATTATTATTATTATAATGATGATGATGATCATCATCATAATATACAAAAAACACACACACATTTACTGATTATATACTAGATATTAATTCCTTTTATAGTCCTGTTGGTGATAGGTGAACGAACATAATAAAATAACACAAGTTATTTACATTTAACGCTTTAGATATATTTTTAAAAAATGGGAGTGTTCGTGCAATATACAGTGCATTAATTTTACTTTATATCCTCTATTTTTGTCATTTAATTCGCTGTTGCATTTCCACTTTAATATAACAACACACACACACACACACACACACACAAAAACACAAACATACACATACGCACACAGACACACACACATACAGACACACACACATACACACACAGACACACACACATACACACACACACACACACACACACACACACACAGAAACACATATACACAGACACACATATACACATACAGACACATTTACACACATGTTTATATTATAACAGCATCCTAACCATAGCGATGATCACTGGTGACGTTTCGAGTTAACATGTTTGTTTCTGTCGAGTGATAAAACCAAACAATAGCATAATACGTGACAGACAAACACAGGACACACAGATAGACCTACATGTTTCTTTGCTGCTATAGCTCTGCTTACTCCTCCTATTTTCCCTGTTTAATATTTTCCTTCTATTAATGAATCTATTTTAAAAGTCTTTCAAGTCCTTCAAGAAGTGTTTTTAATCAATGACCGTGATATGAAGAATCATTTTACTGAACGAAGATGTTTAGACATAAGAAATTGCACTGAGATGTGAGAAGTGAGTTTAAAAAGTAAATAAACCAATAAATAAAATAAAATAAAATAAAATAAAGAAAGTAAATTAAGTAAGTAAAGAAAGAAAGAAACAAACCAACAAGCAAAGACAAAAGAAAGAAGTATAACCAAAACAACCAAAAAAAACAAACAAATGTCTTGCAAAATTAACAGATATCGCTCATGATTGGACAGTATTTTATAAAGCTATTGAGAATACACTATTTTTCTAAGAATAAAAAAAAACATGTTTTTAATGGGTAAATGTACGATATATATGCGATTTGATGAAATGTATGAAATTAAAGTGGCAGGTTAATATTCTGTGAGACTCGAAGTATTGTCAGCAGATATCGAGTGATTCTGTGCACTCCTTGCTGATTGGTCCTGCTGTCACGAGTTAAGATGTCTCCAGTATTTCACCAAACGTTCGCTATCGTCTGCCTCTTTCAATAAGTATTCGTTTCTGCAGCGATTTCTAGATCTATAATTGTCATGCTGTTAAGTCGTATTTGCTTTCTTCATGGCATCAGAACAAATGTATTATGAGGTAAACATGTTTAATAATAATAATAATAATAATAATAATAATAATAATAATAATAATAATAATAATAATAATAGTAATAGTAATAACAGGAAACACAACAACATGAACAAATAATAACCAAAAAATGGTAATACAAATACGAATCTATCACAATTAAAGTAATCGGCGTTGGACAAACGAAAGTAAAAAAAATAATAATTGAATTCTAAATTGATGTTTCAGCTCTATTTTGCTTTTAATATTTCGTATGTTTTGATTCCTTTAAACATTATCATAAGGCATATTGAAAAGTTTAAATTTATAGAACATTCCCAAGCCCAGAAACCCCATAAAAAAGAAAACAAATGAGAAAACAATAAATAATGATAAGCACCAAGAGCAAAAGAGTGAGGTAATTTGTTTTCTTACATATAATAATGTAATAATTATATGTACATCAGATAGCATCCAAGTAACATTTATAGCTTATGAAAGAAAACACATAACATGGAAATCATTCCTAAAAGCATTTATTAAAAGTAATGGAAATATAATTAAATATAAAATAATCATAGTTATAATCATAAATATACAAAAAAACAATATAAATATAAAAATGTTTCGAATTATACAGATGCAAGCTTTATTAGCAGCAGAAGAAGCATGAAAATTAAGTAATACTAATACCACTACTAATATAATAACAATAATAATAACAATAATAACAACAATAATAAAAATAAAAATAATAATAATAATAATAATAATAATAATAATAATAATAATAATAATAAAATAATAGTAAAATATAAATGAACAGGTAAACTCACGAACAAAAATCAACAATTAAAACTAACAAATTAATACAGAAGCAACTGAAGGAAAAAGTAAATCATGAAAAATAGCAGAAATATCAAAAGTCGATGTAACTGAAAATTAGATCTGAACATTCTGAGTGTGTGTGTATTGCCATTCAAAGAAACAGTCACAGCAATAATCACTCTCCTTTAAGCGACTCCCTCAACCAGTGAAAGTTAACTGCAAGCAAACTTAATAAAATAATAATAATAATAAAAAACAACAATCACTAGAGAAACAAGCAAATAAATCAAAGAAAATAGCGAAAACACTTATACAATAAAGAAATCGTGATAATTACAAACACATCTACCAGTTTGCGTTTACAATAACATGAACTATTTATCAGGTTAATTGAATTTGATGTCCGTTGACATTTTGCTTTTACTGATAGGACTTTTTCTTCTTCAGGAAGACGATCACCACAATCCCAATGACAAGTAAGAAGAAGATCACCATGACAACGCTCAGAACAATCAAAATCGTCTCGTTGACATTAACTTGATCAGATCCATGTTTTTCACCAGATGCATGTGAGATACCTAGAATGTAGAACGTTTTTAAATGTCAGATGTTTTTTTTTCTTTCATGTAACTAATATGCGATAAGGAAAGTCTGCATTGAACTGTTAACTTAATTTGACAAAACTATAACTATGACAACAAATTAATGAAACAAATCAATATAAGATGTCTAAGATAAACTCACTTGATGTTCGATCTTCATTCATCAGGTTCAGGACAGTAAATGTTTTTCTGACACGTTCATCAGATGTTTCAGCAGATCTTCGTTTTCTTCCAAATCCTTTCTTGCCATTGCAGTCCACCTAAGATTGAAAGTTTGTTTATTTATATTTTTAGATATTTACAACCTACTTTCTTACTTACTGGTCGGCTGTGTGGATTAAACTGTATTAATATATATATATATATATATATATATATATATATATATATATATATATATATATATATATATATATATATGTGTGTGTGTGGTACTACTAATACTTATAGTGTGAAAATTAAAATTAAAATGACAATCAAATAAAAAAGAGTAAAAATAAATTTAAAAGAATGCAAGAAACATTTCATTGTTTCTTTTTCTATACAGTCATTTTAATGTAAGGATGTTTTACATATTATTCAGGAATGATAAAAAGAAAAATGATAAGCAAGTTAGCGGCTTAATATTTAAATATATTCATTCTTTCTCATAAGATTTTACCCATTTCAAACTATGAAACATTTAAATATATTCCAAATATTTTTTTCACTAACAGTGGCATTGTGTAATTGTTTATTGTTAATTGTTTTGCGGCACTTTTCTCTCCGTTATTTCACCTATTAATTTAAATACGATTTATCATTCATTGTCTTTTTGTCATATTAAAGCCTCAAACAGATTTGCATTTCAGGGGATAAAATTTGCTATTTTTGACATTGTTCTTTACCATTATAATAATAAGCAATCGCTTCATCTTTTTTTTTTTATAATAACTGCAATTAGTATTATTTAAGAATGTGACAATTGTCTTCACTTTTAATACTAGGCATCACTGAGACAACATCACTCTCTGAAGTAAAAATGTTTAGCTGACAAAATAAAACACATAAAATAAAGTGATCTAAATCAAATGTAAAAGTGTGCACACAAATGTCAAAACTTACTGAGGCACACAGAGAGATTTGATCTGGAGGACAAATTTTGACAGAACATTCTGTAGAGACTGCGTTGTTTTTGTTAAAGGTGAAAGCTTTCAACTTGAATGTGACCTTGTTTCCTGATCTTTTAGGCTCCTGTATCATCAGTTTACCGATCTCAGACGATGGACAGCTGAATAAATAAAGATTATAAGATAAAATAGCATTTCTCTTTAGTTTTCTAAATCTGAATCAACTCTAGGTGTTTCAGTTATGAGAAGTTATAAAGCTAGGTTGTTTATCACGAGGTCACTAATGTATGTAAAATATATTTATTTAAATCTAGAATGTATCTGATTGTTGAAGTGTAAAATAATTAAATCCATTTATACTACGACTACAAATAATAATAATAATGATAATATATATATATATATATATATATGTGTGTGTGTGTGTGTGTGTGTGTGTGTGTGTGTGTGTTTGTTTATTATTATTATTATTATTATCATTAGTAGTAGTAGTATTTTTTTTACATACATATATAGATATATGAAAATTAAAAATACAAAAATAATAATAATAATGGTAAAAATATAAAATAAAATAAAATAAAATAATAACAACAACAATAACACCACCAGTAATAATAATAATACTATTAATAATACTTATACTACTTCTAATAATAATAAATATATATATAAATATAATAATAATAATAATAATAATAATAATAATAATAAATAATAATGAAGACACTCAGAATTTCCTAGTGGTAGTCGGAAGCAACCACAAATCCACATTCTAGACATTAGTGCTACATAAATATAAGTACATAAAAAACGGTTGAAAATAAAATATTACCTGTTTTCAATGATTTTCAAAGTTTCACTGTCTTCTCCAGTTTTCTGATTATCAGCAGTGCATGATTCCACCCTGAGAGTTCCTGATTCTAGCTCTGTTGAAAATATTACAATATTTGTTTTGCTATTTGAAGCCAAATTATATTCTTTGCTAGGAGTTTTAATGAAGATTATGCTAATATGTGGAAATTAAATGTCATATATATATATATATAATAATAATAATAATAATAATAATAATAATAATAATAATAATAAAAAAATAACAAATAAAATGCAACAAAATAACCTGTATAACTTCAAATAAGTTAAGAATAATTAAAAGCGTGAAAGAGAATAACTAATCATAATAACAAGAGATATTTTGCTTAATGTTCGGCTATAGTACTATCATTACTAATCGTAGTTGTAGTCGTAGTAGTAGTAGTAATAACATAAGTATTGTATTTATTGTTTTTATTATTTATTTATTTATTTATTTATTTATTTATTTATTATTATTATTATTATTATTATTATTATTATTATTATTATTTTTACACTTAATATTTTATTTTCAACACTGGTGAAATTAACATATAGGTATTTCGAAAAAACTAAAATAATAAATAATAATAATAAAAAATAACTAAATAAGATAATACTACTATTAACTACTATTACTACTACTACTACTACTACCACTACTAATAGTAATAGTAATAATAATAATATGAATATGAATAATAAGAAACAAATGATGGATGCTCATGTGTTTAAAACACATAGATTTTTTGAGACGTGAACTTTTTTCAGCTGATTTCGTAGAGTGGGCGCGCAGCTGATAAAGAAATAAAGTGTTAATTTGTTTCATACTAATAGTTCAAATGGTAGGTTAGCAAAACTACTATTAGTATTAGTCGTAGTCCTAGTCCTAGTAGTAGTAGTTGTATTAGTAGTAGTAGTTGTAGTAGTAGCAACATAATTCTTGTATTTATTGTACTTGCTATTGTTTATTCATTGATTAATTAATTAATTAGTTTATGCATTTATTTATCTATTTATTATTATTATTATTATTATTATTATTATTATTATCATCATCATTATTATTGTTTTTATTATTATTATTATTATTATTATTATTATTATTATTATTATTATTATTATTATTATTATTAGTATTAGTATTATTTTGTGCTCATGGAATCCAGTAGTTGCGCGAAAAGAGAAATGACAGATATTTAGTCCAAAAAAGATTATTAAATTGATTTATAATTTTAATGTTTCATTCTTATATTTCGTAAATAATAATATTATGAACTAGAGTTATAACAAACAAGAAAAAAAATAGTAAAAATAGAAACGTAATGATCAGCACTTGCTTCGTGATACCTGCACATTTGATGCTAGCATCTTGTCCATGGTTACAATGAAAGTTTCCCCATTGAAAATTGCACTGCTCAAGACTTGTTTCATTTCCCAAACAGTGAATATCACGCAGAAAGATAGGTCCTGATCCTTCACCAAAATGGGAAGTACCAATAGCTGTTGCGTTTGAACTGCAAAA
Organism: Chrysomallon squamiferum; assembly: GCA_012295275.1. Lineage (NCBI taxonomy): Eukaryota > Metazoa > Mollusca > Gastropoda > Neomphalida > Peltospiridae > Chrysomallon > Chrysomallon squamiferum. The sequence continues at coordinate 2,038,703 of CM022675.1, forward strand.
CATGGGGTATCATTACATGCATAATACTCGTTTTCATGAACTTTACAGTGCTGTAGTAAAGAGCTGCTACAGTAATCGTGATTAATGACTTACATAATCTGAACAAGTATTCTATAGTAAACAACTATCATAATGATCATTATTACTAACGTACCGTGGCAACTGTTATAATTATCATCATTAATAATTTCGAAACGAACGAGACAATTATAATGAAATAATATAAAAATAAAATAAGTAGGCTGTTAATGATAGTCAATAAGTTATTCAGTGAAAGATAGATTTCTAAAACAAAGAGTATTATTAATAATTTTGTAAGCAGCCGTTATAATAATCAGTTATAATAATCAGTATCAATAACGTACTTAATAAAACAAAACACTCTCCGGTAAAATAGTAATCATTAACAACTTACTTAGTGAAACCGAACATTCTGTAATAAACATCTGTTAAAATAATCATTTTTAATAAATTACTTAGTGAAACCCAGCATTCTGCAGTAAACAGCTGTTATAATAATCATTATTAATAACTTACTTAGTGAAACCCAGCATTCTGCAGTAAGAATCTGTTATAATAACTGTTATTAATAACTTACTTAGTAAAACCCAGCATTCTGCAGTAAACAGCTGCGTTGTAATCAGTATGATATTTATCACAGACTGTGCCCCACATTCCAAGATATTTAATCTCTACTCGACCTTCTCGTTTTGAACTGCCTCCAACCAGACGAATCTCAATTTCTGCTTTTTCATCTGCAGTAAGAAAAAAATACTATAACGAACTAAATTTTCTTATAACACATACAGACAATTTTTTCATTTAAATTTGATCATACTACTTTTTTTAAGACAATGAATGTTATTCTCCACAGAAGAAATGATTAAACATGTGGTACATTACCTGAACACAGCAGCGCTGTGTACTTCTCATGATCGTTGTGATTACTATATTGAAAGAAGCATTCATTAATGTTCTTTTCCAGTCCTGAACAATACACACGTGATGTCCAAATTTTGTTGTTGCTTGACTTCAGATTATGCTCATTTTCACTCAGTAATATTGCTTTATAACTTCTTTAAATAAATATACAAAAAATACATCATTTTGTATACAGTAATACTACTACTACAACAACAACTACTACTACTACTACTACTACTACTGCTGCTGCTACAATTATTATTATTATTAATATTATTATCATCATCTTCATAATCATCATCATCATTATTATTAGCTTTATTAGTATTAGTACATGGTTTCAAGTGATATTTATCTGTCTTATTAGTACACTCTGTTTTTACTTACTCGTTAAAGCCAAGTGTTCTACACAAAACTCTAGCAACTGATGGAGAAGCGTCAGCATTATTCATTCTGCCCCACTCATTGTTTATTTTCACTTCAACGACACCGTAGTTACTGTCTGGACCACCAACTAGTCGTAGCTCAATGTCTGATATGTCCACTAGAAAATAAACATAAACATAATTTTTGAAAACATCTTTCCAAATAAATTTCATTTTATTTATTTATTTATGTATTTATTTATTTTTCTTTATATAGGTTTCATATATATACAAACAAACAGCGTTTTTCTTTTACTTATTATTATTATTTTTATTTTATTTTTTTATTTTGGCGTCTGCTGTGAACAACTGCTCTGTTATAATACGTGTTTAATCTGTAGTGCCTGAACTTGACAATGTGAGAGGACGATAAAAAACATATAACAACATTAAGTTTTGTTCTATTCTAAATTGTTTTCTCTGTATAAGTCGCTAGTGCTATTTGATAAACATTGGACAATACACGAAACTGATAGTTTTAACATTAATACCTGAACACTTAATATACAGAAATTTGCATTCACTCTCTTCATTCCGAAGTCTGAGAATAGACAAATGCAGAGCAGGTTCATAACCAGCACTGATAACCTCATACTTCCATTTATTTCCAGTGACTGTTTCACCAGGATGACTTTCTTCTACTCTGTGAAGAAACACACGCAAAATCAAATTCAAAATAAAACATTATTAAAAAAGTATCTTAGTGGAACGACAGTGTGCATATTAAGAGAAGCAAACGTTGCTGAAAAAAATCATACATAATAAAAATTAAAACAAAAAGGAAAAACATAATAGTGCATGTCGTTTATTCAATACACAGTCTGAAAACAAATATCAGAGTATCATAAGAAATCTGAATTTAACAAATCATAGTTGTGATTAGAAATGCTAAAATTTATATCAATTTCCTATGTATATTTAAACATGTGTGTATGTGGTTTTGTTTATGATAGCATTACTATTACTACTCTACTACTGCTAATGATAATACCACTAATTATTATTATTATTATTATTATTATTACTACTATTACTAAAAATATATGTGTTTTAAGTATATAAGCACCCATCATTTATTTCTCATTATTCATATTTTATTATTATTATTATTATTATTATTATTATTATTATAAATTTAACGTTTGAGTTTAAAAAGACTTACTAACTTTGTATAACCCAGTTGTCGGCACACAACGTCAGCGTTGTTTTCCTCATAGTACTTTGTGTTACACACTGAATTCCATTTGTCATCATCAAATACTTGAAGATGTCCTTCTTCTTTGCTGTTTCCACCCACCAGTTTCAGTTTGTATGGTGTAGGATTTTCTGTTACAGTGGAACAAAACACAAATTTTAATCTTCATAACTGAGAGAAACTGTTTGTGATATGTTTTCAGATATTAACAACAACCACAACAACAATTATCATGATGGTGATCATAATCATAACGATGATGATGACTATGATGATGATGATGATATTTCTTTACCGTCACATATCAATCCATTATCATATCCAGGGCAGTCACCACAGTCATAAAAATCCCAGGTATAGCAATTATCTACATTCGTTTCAAATCCAATACACACCAATTCACTGACCCAAATTGGTCCAGTTCCTTCTGGGAAGAAACCTTTACCACGTCGCATACCAAACGCACTGTTGGGTAGAAACTTAATTGTAACAGCAGTGATAACACACACGTATACACGATATTGTTTTTATATATTTGTTAATTCATTTAGTTATTTACTTTTATTTTATTTTTATTGTTATTATTTCTTTAAATACTTTAAATACGTATACACACAACATTCTTTATTTTATGTCTTTCTACTTCGATGTTATATACATAGCACCGTTGACACAGTTTTATTTTTTCAAGATTATTTTATATTTTTTCATTTAGAAATTTTCATTTAATACTGTAAAATACTGAAATATAGGAAAAATCAGAACTATTTGTTATTGACTTACTTGTTGAAGCCGAGAGTTCTACAAACCACAGTGGCACTGTAGTAGGAGAAATCGAAACCACGCAGTCTGCACCATTCACCTTTATGCAAAACTTCTAATCGACCTTCTTTACTTGTGTTACCATCAACTAGACGAACTTTCACTTTATAATGAAATAGTAAATGATAATAATAATTAAGAGGAACTGTTTATCAAAATGGGAAAGTCGACACTTTTATGACAAGTCTAAAGAATTAAACAATTCGCCAACATAAAGAGTAAATAATTAAAGTTTTAGTTATAATGTAGTACATATATATTACCTGGATCAATGTCGGCAATCTTAGCTGGTACCTCTGCTATCAAATCCGAGAATATAAAAAATAAAAATAAAAAATACTAAAAATAGATAAATGAGTAAGTAAGTAATAACATCTTATATGTGTGTGTGCTAAAGCGCAAAAACCGCCCACAAAAAACATGTGTGTGTATATATATATATAATAACATCCTATGGTGACAAGAAACCGGAATTAATTATTGACTGCTATTATTATTATTATTATTATTATTATTATTATTATTAAATAAAATATGAGGAAAAAAAAGCTCCATTTTCATACTTGTAATAAACTCAAATGTAAGTTCTTCGTCTAAAGATACAGCTGCTGATTCTGAAACTGAAGACCCGTCTTTGAGGTTGATGTTGAACTGAATAAGCGAGGAGTCTATTGAGTTAACTGTGTTTGTGATGTTCAGTCTGTTTCTGCAGGAAAACATGAATACATATTTACGTATATATCTTTGTCTGTATTATATTTATTTATCTATTTTTCTATATATCTGTCTATATATCTATCTGTCTATCTCTATGTATGTATGTATCTGCATATCTCTGTATCTATCTATGTATCTGAATATCTGTGTATATATCTGTATGTCTATCTATCTATCTATCTCTTAGTATATATCTTTGTGTGTCTATTTTGTGTATGATGTATACATATTCACAAGATTCACTATATCATTGTCTCATATTTGTAATGAAATTTTGATAGTTGACTTGAAATCTGTGTATGGCCAAATATCATAAATTGTAAAGTATCAGCTGCTTAGTAACTTTTAACAAAGTCAGTTATCTGCTAAAGGCTTTCCAAGAAATAAATCAGGTACATAAATAAAACTAAGTTATGATAGAATAATCAGTAGTAATAATAATAATAATAATAATAATAATAATAATAATAATAGTAATCGTATTAATAATAATAGTAATAATAATAATAGTAACAATAATAATGGTAACGATAATAATAATTATAACTAACCTGTCAGTTTCTTTGCTTGTTATCACTTTGGAGACAGTCACGATTGTATAATCTTTGTTTTTTTCACTACAAGTGACAGTGACTTTTATGTCGAGGTTTGTCATATACTTTTCACTGAACTGAATGATCACATCTCGAGTTCGATCTCCATTTACCTTAAGAACGAACAACTACTGCACAAGTTATGTTTAATATCAGAGACAATAATATATATGTATATATATGCTATTTCATAATCCTACAATGAAACAAAACAATAAATCTATTTTATTTTTAAAACAAAAATCATGTTACTAAATACATAAACAAAGTTCATAAAGAAACAACGTAAAAGAAAAATTAATAAAATTCAAAAACTAAATAAAAAAAAAAAAAAAAAAAAAGAAAAGAAGATACAAGGAACTAACCTCAGTTACCACTCCACAGTCAGTATAATTAACATTAAGAGCCACACCTTGCCTTCCCGAGGGTAGAATTGATGACGTGAATTTGCAACCTGGCGTATCTTTTTCACCTTTAGTATAGATGACACCACTGAATGTTCCAGCAGGATTAATCACAATCAACATAGAACTTTTCTGACAGGAAACTTCATCTATATAGAAATGCATTATTGTTTGTAAACAGTAATAATGATGATGTTCATGATATTAATTATAACAGTCACATTAATAATAGCAACAGCAACAACGAGAGTAAGAACAATAACAACAATAATAATAAAAGTAAATATAATAGCAATAGTAATACTAATACTACCACTATTACTGCTACTAGTACCACTACTACTAAAAATAATAAAAAGAACAACAACAACAACAACAACAATAATAATAATAATAATAATAATAATAATAATAATAGTAAATTGGAAAGAAAGTGTATTCACCATCAAATGACAACGTTAAATTTCCTTTAGGATTTGTTTAGAATACGGCCGCATTTTGTGAAACCACATCATCAGTCTGAGTGTGTATTTACTGGCACAGTTTTTAGTCTGTTATAAAGATAAATATGACCTAACTATTGTTATGCATTTACTTATTTATTTACTTTATATTACTTTACTGGTAGGTGAATATAAAGTTAATAAGAATAAGAGTAAAGAAATAAATTCAATTTCAAGAAAAAACACAATTCCTATATATATATATATATACATAAATACAGGCATACATACATACACTCACACATATAACTGGGTAAATGATTTTAATAAATGATAGCATTGACAATGGAATATCATCTACCGTTCATTAGTAGATAAAACAGTGGTAGATATAAAGGTAGTATTTTGTTAAGTAGAATGAGTAACTCACATCTTTTGTTTTCACAGCTGTCACCATAGAAACCAGATGGACAGAAACACGCCTTGTTTCCATTATCATTGTAACAGATACCTCCATCAGAGCCACAAGAGTCAGTCTGACTGGTACACGGACTTGCTCCACTCAAACCTGAAAACACAAATTAATAATCAGTAATAAAATAATAATATTAATAATAGAATTAAAAATCAAAAACAAATAATAATAAATCAATAAATCAATAAAAAGTAAAAAAGAAAACGAAATAGAAAAAGAAGGAAAGGAAAAGAAAGAAAAAAAATATATATTTGTGATTTTCTCTTTTAACAAAAATAACAAGCAAAACAACCACAACCGTTGTCTAACATGCTATAGAAAGGTTATCATTGATTATATTGTTTCTTAGGGTACCAAACATTTGATATATTAAAATTATAGAACAACTTTGATATAATATCTCATTGGATACACTCAGTAAAGATTGGTGGCAGCTAGTTTGTTTATTTTGTTTTGTTTTGGTGTATTTCTTTCTGGTTGCACTCTCGTATAAAACATTTGATATAAAAAAATTATAAAACTCACTTTTCTGCAGCTCACAATTGTAGCCAGTGTAGTCATTTCCACAGTCACAGGTGCCGTCATTTTGACAAGTTTTATTATTAGCACAATCCTGACCCTGTCGTCTGCAGTCGAAGTACTCTTCACCTGTAAACAACATTTTAACATATATCCTGGCCTACTTAATTAAATAGTAATAATAGCAGCAGGAGTAGCAGTTAGTAATAGTAACTAAATAAGAAAAAGAATAAAACAAAATCGAAGATGAATATAAACAATGAAATCTGTAGTGTGCAATTTCTAATAAAGGAAAGAGCACATGCGAGCTATAGAACTGATACAGTCATCAATTCTTTTTTTCAAGATTTTGTATTTATTTATTTATTTATAGTCTTGTTTTCCTTTGGCGAAAACTTACTACTACTGTAATTACTACTACTACTACTACTACTACTACTACTACTGTAATTACTACTACTACTACTACTACTACTACTACTACTGTAATTACTACTACTACTACTACTACTACTACTACTACTGTAATTACTACTACTACTACTACTACTACTACTACTACTACTACTGTAACTACTACTACTACTGTAATTACTACTACTACTACTACTACTACTACTACTAATAATAATAATATTTAAATTAATTTTATTAGAAACATTAATTTGATTTATTTGTTTATAAATCGGATTTCACAATTTAAATTATCTGCTTTTATACCGAATTTCATTATTAAGTTACCTATTATTAAATCTTATTTCTCTATGGAAATTATCTATTTCTGAAATGAAAAAAAAAGAAAGAAAAAATACATTATCTATTTAAATTATATATTTTAATACAATTTCTCTCTTTGGATAATATATTTGTCTATTGTATATAGTCAATGAAATTATCATGTTCTAATCCTATTTGACTATCTAAATTTAATAAATATATATGTTCCCTGTGTGAATTATCTATTTTCATATTTTCTTTATTTAATTAACGTAAAATATTTCTATAAAGAAACATAGAACAACGTTACCTAGACCAGTGGAACAACCTAGAAATATCAGATACACGAATGATATCCACATCTTTAATGTATACTGGAAAGAAAATTAGATAAATAAACAAATAATTAAATTAATTAATTAATTAATAATATTCAGCATCAGCCTTGATTGGAACCTGGACTCAAATAAAAATATCGCGATATTCCAGTACGTCTATGTGATAAATATGATTAAACAAACGTGTTTATCGTTATAGTTAAAAACAGACAGAGAAAAAATCTATAAATAAATAAAACAAACTAAGATAAACTAATCGAGATTATAATAGAATATAAACAACAACAACAAGAACACAAAATCTATAAAAGTACATACATAAAATCAGAAGCAGATACAGCACATTAGATAGGGAAACAGATACATATATAGATGCATACACTGATACAATGTATGTAGATAGGTACGCATGTACATTATTAAGTAGAATCAGTATCGTCAACTACGATTAATATATATGTGTGTGTATGTCTGCGTGAGTGTCTGTTATATGTAGGTGCTTTAAAACAATTAAAGATGTGCTGTAAAACAGTAGAGAACTAACAAAACGATTAACCGTTCTGAAATACGCCAGTGACTGTCTGTTAACATCTTAGTAATAATTTGTTTTATCTTAATTTGTATTTGTTTTGTTTCTTTTCATGTAACATATCATCCAAAGCAAACGGTTACAAAATAAAGAGAAAATATTACATTGAATACATGTGTCATCAGAACACTCACACTAAAACTGTCACTAAATTTTGAATGTTTAATATCACTTAAATTCACATCCACTATGAGCTACAAACTAAAAGTTTTTTTTGATAACGTATTGATCAGCACCATCTAAAAGGGAAGAGGGATATACTTATACCTCTATATACATACACACGTAAATACATACAAATATATGTGTGTGTTTGCGTGTGTGGATATAGAAAATATATATACACACTCATCCACCCACCCACACACATACACACACACATACATACATACAAACATATATACAGAAACCTACACATATAAATACAACTTACACAAATAAGAAATAGAACAAAAATTTAAATTAAAACAACAAAAAAAACAAATGTGTTAACCCTCGCAATGAACTAACAGGTACACACAAAATCTCGCGCGAAGGCAGTTGACAGTTTCGCAAACTGACCGGTTGCAAAAATGCATATTTCAGTTGTATGTAATAGCTGGTATGGATACTGCTGAAGTGATAAAACCGGGTTGCAGTGATAAGAATATAGAGGAATCCTTAAATCTTAATTGTGTAGCATTTTTGTGTGAAAGATAAAATAATTATTCTTGAAGGTAGTTTTTAAAATGATTTGTATAAGTTTACAAATGTACATAGAGAAACACATATATTTATGTCTGTACAAATATATAGAAAGTATACAGAAGTATTTACTTACATAGTATACATACCAATATATTGAAAATGTGCACATATATTTATTGAAGTAGCAAACATAGAAATATGTAAAAATAGAAAGTGTACGCACAGACTGAGGTAGCATAGAAACAAACACATATTTTTAATGAAGTTATATACAAACAAACACACATATATTTTTAATGAAGTTACATATAAACAAACACATATATTATTAGTGAAGTTACATACACACAAACACACATATATTTTTAATGAAGTTACATATAAGCAAACAAACACATATATTTTTAATGAAGTTACATACACACACATATATTTTTAATGAATTTACATATAAACAAACACACATATATTTTTATGTAGTGACATACATTCAAACACACATATATTTTTAATGAAGTTACAGATAAACAAACACATATATATTTTTAATGAAGTTACATACAAACAAACAAACATATTTTAATGAAGTTAGATATAAAGAAACACAGACATATCTTTAATGAATTTACATATAAACAAACACACATATATTTTTTATGAAGTTTCATACATTCAAACACACACATATTCTTACTGCAGTTACGTACAAACAAACACACATATAATTTTAATGAAGTTACATAGAAAACAACAGATGTATCATACATACAAATACATAGGAATTTACTTACACATTTACTAAAATAGCTCAAAAATAAGAATATTTACGTATCGTACATACAGATTAAAAGAAAGTGTACACATATATTTTTGAAGTAGCATTCAAATAATTATATTTAAAGTGTACACATACATTTAGTGACGTAGCACACACACACACACACACACACACACACACACACACACATACACATAGAAAGGCGAGCTGAACCTACCTTGTTTATTGTAGCACTCATAGTAAACCGAGTTCCTGTGCTCTGTTTGGAAACAAATATAAAAGTGTCTATTAAAAACTTTTTACCCTATTTATGTGGTGAGGGGAAAAAAGAAGCTATTTCAATGCATCACTGATTTTAAATCACATGTGAAGCTCATCATACTTTTTTCTGTTTATTATTATTATTATTGTTATTATTATTATTATTATTATTAGTATTACTACTATTATTATTATTATTATTATTATTGTTATTATTATTATTATTATTATTATTATTATTATTATTATTATTATTATTATTATTATTTATTTATTTATTTTATTTTATTTATTTATTTTTTTTTTTTTTATGTATTACTATTATTATTGTTACTTGTTTTTACTTAGCCACTGATCTTTAGACGTGGGTTCTGGTATATATACAGAGTTAACTGAAAATGTATACATATCACGCTATCGTGTAAGCAGACTAAGTGTATTTATTTATGTAGTTGTTTAATTATTTGCTTATTTATTTGTGAGTTTGTTTATTTGATTCTTTATTTAGTTATTTGTTTTCATTATTTATTTTTCTTGCTTGTTTAGTGGGTTTATTTTTTTACTTGTATAATTGTTTCTTTAATTACCTGTTTTAAAAAAGTAGACTGACATCAATTGTTACAGCTACTACAGCTGTTATTGCTACAACTACTACTGTTACTAGTGCTTTTCAACTAGTAATATCACTACCATTGCTTTTACTACTACTGCGTTTCCAAGTACAGCATTTACAACTACTACTGTCACTATCACTATAACCACAGCTACTTGAAGTAATATTACTAGGATTATTACTACGACTACCAGTTTTACTCTTCGCTACTGTTAACACAAATGATACTACTTCTGTTATTACTGTTACTGCTGTTGCATCGTTATTAATTACTGCAACAATCATTTCGAGTTCTAGAGCTACCACTAATACCAATACTACTACTTGTCATACTGCTAGTACTAGAGCTACCACTAATACCAATACTACTACTTGTCATACTGCTAGTACTAGAGTTACCACTAATACCAATACTACTACCTGTCATACTGCTAGTACTAGAGTTACCACTAATACCAATACAACTACTTGTTATACTGCTAGTACTAGAGCTACCACTAATACCAATACTACTACTTGTCATACTGCTAGTACTATGGCTAACTACTAATACCAATACAACTACTTGTCATACTGCTAGTACTAGAGTTATCACTAATACCAATACTACTACTTGTCATACTGCTAGTACTAGAGCTACCACTAATACCTATACTACTACTTGTCACTCTGTTAGTACTATGGCTAACTACTAATGCTAATACTGAAACGAGGACTTCTACTTTTAATACTCTTACCAGTTCTACTGAAACAACCACTATACTGTTATCATTAATACGCCTATTACTACACAGTAACAACATCGACAACTATTATTACTATTACCAGTATTTATTATTCTATTACTACTATTATATATTTACTTTTATTTACCGCATTTATTCTGTGACACCATATCCTTTTCTTTTTGAGAGTTAAACAATATTAACAGTAACAACAAAACTACTCGTACTACTACTACTGCTGCTACTACTAAATCTACTACTACTACAACTACTGGTAATAATAATAATAATAATAATAATAATAATAATAATAATAATAATAATAATAAAAATAATAATAATAATATTTTAAAGACATTTTCTGCTTTCTCTACAGATTGTGAGAGGTTGCATACGCTGCACTGAAATGTTTTCAAAAGAAATTACGATGTGAAATCAAGCATGACGTTATATGTTTTCTGATTTCTATACCGTAGAAAAGAAATGCACTAAGATGTATATTATATCTGCAGCTTTTAGGGTGTGACACAAAACTTGTATTTTCAGATAAATGGTGTGTATATGAAGAAATAATAATATAAAAACGATAAATACACAAAACAAAATATTAATAAAAGTAAAAATAGTATTGAGGTAGGTGTGTCTATGTGTTAAAATAGATTGCAGTGTTTACGATAATAATTTTCGAATCATGCAGCTGCTGGGACGGACACATACATTTAAAGTAAATTAAGCTACCGTCGTCAAAGAAATAAAATTATAAGAAAGATCACTGGCTGTTAGACAAATTAAATAACTTACTTTTTATTAGTGTATACACCATTCATCTGACAAAAATGTAAATAAATATCTCGAGTAGTGCACCTGCAAGAACGTTTACGAATATTTTATGCTAAATTAAAAAAAATTAAATTATAACAAATACTGATGGCTGATAGATACATTTAAAAACTATATTTT
>CM022675.1:2053387-2064363 GCA_012295275.1 Chrysomallon squamiferum
ATAATATCTATCTCAGGACATTTCTTTTTTACTCTATGGAAATAAGAAAACATGTAACATATAGATTAAGTTAACATCGTCATTTATATCGCAGAATAAATGGCAAAACAAGTGTTCACGATATTCATTCTCACTTCTTGAGTACTGCACCTGTAACAATGTATCCGAATATTTTATGCTAAATTAAACTACTTTCGAGAAAAAAAAAAAGTATGACAAATACTAATGTCTTATAGATATATTTTAAAACTAATTTTTTATTTTGAATAGCGTATACACCATTCATCTGAGAACACAAATTTGTGTCACAGCCTAACATTAGCAGATATAATATCTATCATAGAGCACTTAGTTGTTACTCTGTGGAAATCAGAAAATATGCAATATCAAGCTTAATTTAACTTCGTCCTTTATTTTCAAAGTCATTCAGTGCAGTGTCTGAAAGCTCTCACAATCTGTGTAGTAGGTATATTATATCAATAAAATATTATTATTATTATTATTATTATTATTAATTTAACTTTGAAATTAACACATATGATAGTAAAATCAAAGTATACAGTAGCAGTGTTAGTACTAGAGGCAGATACAATAGTAGTGGAGTTATTAGTAATAGTAGTTGCTGTTCTGGTGGCTATATGCACACTATTGACAACAGTACTGGCTATTTTAGTACTGCTGGTAAAAGTGTTTGGAGTTGAAGTCGTCATTTCAGTATTAGAATTAGTAGTTAGTCATAGTACTGGCAGTATGACAAATTGTAGGAGTAGGATTAGTGGTAGCTGTAGTATTCGAAACAATTGTTGCAGTAAAAATAACGAAGAAATAGCAACGCATACACAACCATTGAACCCTGTCCGTAGAGCAGTAGACGTGAGATGTCTCGAGGTAAAAATGTTTGTCTGACTCTAACAAAAACTACAAGAATCGATGTGTTATTTATTATCTAAGCACAAATAGGAGACTTACTCTCGTAACACCTGGATGAGTTTAGGTAATCTTAGCAGGATGTTTTAGTCTGCTGTGTTAATATTTTCGTAAACACAGTTAAAAATATAACTGTAAAGTATCTTCTGCTTCTGTCTTAAAAACACAAAACATATATAAATAAAATAAATTGAAACGAAGAAACAAAAAACTAATGGTAATACTAATACTAGTTCTACTTCTAATAATAACATAATATCTATATATATATATATATATAGAGGTGGAAAATGTTCTCAGAGATAGGTGTTTCTTTAACTTAGGAAGTTGGTCGTAACTTATGTACTAAGCTACGGATCGCAATTTAGTTTATACGTACTTGTAGTATTCGCTGGCAGCTATTTTTTATTTACTTATTACAAGATTCTTTATTGGTGTACTATCAAGATACATTTTTTGAAAATGTATATACGAAACCCACTATTCTTGATATTACTATTGTAACACATTGTAACACATAATTGCAGATGAATTATTTTGTTTGATAGTTAAAACAGAAATGCTGAACTGTACTGTTTCAGAGTTAACAATTGAATGTTGGAATGTTGTGTTTCAGAGTAAAAAATGAAATGTTTAAATATTGTGTGTTTCAGAGTTAAAAATTGAAATGTTGAAATGTTGTGCATTTAAGAGTTAAAAACAAAATGTTGAAATGTTGTTTCAGAGTTAAAAACAGAATATTGAAATATAGTTTTTCAGATTTAAAAATGAAATGTTGAAATGTACATTTCAGAGTTAAAAACAAAATGTTGAAATGTTGTGTTGAAATGTTGTGAAAGACAAGTAATGTCAAAACAGAAATGATTACTGTTTGTAATGTTTCAACACAAAATGATAATTTTATGTTCAGACTATTGATAAGAAAAAAAATTGTGGCATTTGTAATTTTAATATTAATTAATGCAATGTTTCAGATATGATAACATTTATATTATGTTTCAAATCATATGGTTACATTATTTTTTTAACAAAAATTGTTACATCTAGTTAATGTAATGTCATAGTAGAGCATTTCAACTAAAAATCATTATTATTAATTGGTGTAATACTTGGATACTAATAAGGAATTTTTATTTAATACTATTTTTCAGCAGATAACAGAAACAGTATGTTTTTTTTTTTTATAATGTAACATCAGAATACTTTAACAAACTGTAGAAATGATGAAACTAATGTAATTGTACAACATTTTAACAAACTGTAGAACTGATGAAGCTAATGTACTTTTACAACATTGTAACAAACTGTAGAACTGATGAAGCTAATGTAATTTTACAACATTTTAACAAACTGTAGAACTGATGAAGCTAATGTAATTTTACAACATTTTAACAAACTGTAGAACTGATGAAGCTAATGTAATTTTACAACATTTGAACAACCTGGGTGAAGATTAGATTTTAGTGTCTGGAGTGTTACACAATTTCAAACACAGCAGTTTTTTTCATGCATATAACATAAGCCAAAGATGAAGAGCATTCCACATTTGTTTATCACTGATTGTTGTAACTCTGTTGTATCAAGAAACTTTTTCTCTTTTAAATCTTTGATATAACTGTTGTAACAGTACACAGTGTCAGCTTGGAGGCTTACAATAATAAAACTTATATAATTTGTTCAGATTATTTCAGCAAGTTGCCAAGTGTACACAAACTGAAGAAGCTGATTCCAGTATATATCTGTACAATTAAATTCTCTCAGTATAGTTTCTATGATTTCAGATTGTTTTTACTTAGCTTTGCTAATAACAAAATATAATTATAAAATAACAAACTTGAAAACAATCAGTGGCGCCTGACATATTCTCTTTTGTGGTGACATCAATTTTCAAACTGAATAATAAAACTGGATACTCACTGAAACCAGGAATATTCTCAGCTCTCATATATATATATTCTTTTAGATTAATAAATACTAACTGGCTTTGTCCAGATTGAATGTTGAGATTAATTGTAATAAAGAGAAACTTAACAAACTCTGTGACTCATACTCAGCTCTAATTCATGTTAGTCAGTTCAGAGATTTTTATTACCTTTTCTTTCTAATTATTACAGTTTTGAAATACTCACTTGCTGTCATCAGAATCGTACTGTATACAATCAAATAGATTTTTAAAGTTTTTATCTGTATAGATAACATAAACCAAGTATCGTTGATCTATAAGTTTTGTCATACATTTTAGATATATTAATAATAAAAGACTTTCAAAAACTATAAATATATGGGCTTTATTTATTTTATTTTTTTTTTCATTTTGTGAGATAAAGATGATGCAGATTATTATTTTTTTTGTATCTGGTGTCAGGATATGATGTGACTACAATCATAAAAAAGCCAATTTTACAAACTCTACAAATTATACCAATATGTAGGCATGCAATAAAACTATATCATTCATTTTTATTTATTTATTATTTTAAATGTTTTCTTTTACAATTTCTTTTAAATTTACACTCCATTATAATTATAGGCAGGGTTTTCAGAAACTGCATATTTTACATTGAACTGTATGATATAAAATGTCAAATGCAAATTTGAATATTTGTAAAATGCTGCATGTCCATTCATTAAATGTATATTTCTTTTAATTATGATTTGCATGTATAATGTATGTATGGTTTATTATTATCATCAGCATGATAATATATGAAGTTATGCATGACGATCAGTATGTTGTATGTTGATATGTATATCTGTGTGTATGTCGATTATTTTATATGATTGTTAACATAGATAAAATAGATTTAAAATAAATAAAATATAAAACAAACATACAAAGAATAAATACATATTTCCTTCTGTGATGTTGAGAAAAATCAAAATATAAGCCAGTAATTGCTAAGAAAAACAAAAAAAAAAAATTATAATAAGAAAATAAATTAAAATGTATATTTATTATAATGACAAATAATGAAATTAAATAAATGAATAAATCAGAGGAAAAATATCCAGGATATCACAGTTTAGTTATTTAATAACAAAAATAAAATAACTATACTTTTTTACTTGAAGTATTATTAGTTTTCATATCAGGAAATTCTCAACGTTTGTCATCCAAGTTCTGCTAAGTCAACTATCACAGCCTGCTTGTCACCTGTCTACTTAAACTAGATATAACTTTTATATTTAAATGTAGCCTGCATCACATTTTTATATAAACAAGACATTACATACCAGTTTTCTTCACAGTATTTGAATATGAAACTGATGAGCAGTAAGAAATATAGCAATTACAACACAATTGTCTAGTAGTTTTATTTTTGTATTATGTTTTTAAATTTTTTAATTTTACTGTGTAGCATTAATTAACAATGTATTTTATAATTTTTTTTTAATTTTTTTTTTGTTTTGTTTTGTTATTATTAGTATTTTCTTAGATATACAGTGCATCAGATATATACATCATTATAAGATATTTTTATGCCAGCCTGCACTTTTATATTTTATAGGCAGCACATATGAAAACAACAGATTATTATTATTACTACTACTACTATTATTATTATTATTATTATTATTATTATTATTATTATTATTATTATTATTATTATTTATATATTTATATTATTATTATTATTATTATTATTGTTGTTGTTGTTGTTGTTGTTGTTGATGTTGTTGTTGTTATTATATTTATTTGTTTATTTATTTATTTACTTTATTTTATTATTTTTATTTATTTTATTATTGTTTGTTTCAGAATTTTACAATTCGGGAAAGAACTCCATTAATACAGAGGTATTATAATGAAGTTTTAATAATTTCTGAAATTAGCAATGTCCTTTTCTAATAAACTGTGAAACCTGATTATATTAACATTTTATTTTTAAAATATCAGTAAAAGTATTTACATTAGTGTTAATATGGATGTTTCATCTGATATCAAGATTTGTTTCAAACTAGACTGGTACATGATGCTGTTAAGAAGAGTTGTTTACAGCTAGACTGGTACATAACAATGTTAACAAGCTTTTATTTTCACTTAGACTGGTATATACACTGTTCACAATATTTGTGTACAACTAGACTGATACATACTACTATTAACATGTTTCATTCTTTATTCACAAGTGGACTGCTACATCTGACAGTTCTGGATGTATTATGTTAAACAATAATGTAAGTCAACTTGTTTGTGTCACTGCAGTGTAACTTATTCTCTGTTTCATATTTTCAGTATTCTTTTGTATAACTTTTTGAAATGAATATATTTACAAAAGTACTTATGACTGTTTTTGTTATTCTTGTTGCACTTTTGATCGTTAGATAAGAGAAAGAAAAAAAGATCTGTATAATTTCACACATACAGTCCTTTTGAAAAACAGCAAAGCACAATATTGATAGAATATAAACATGCTTCACAATGCTAAATTAAATGACATCTTTATTTTCATATTTGACTATAACGTGACATTTTTATTTTATTTTATTATAATAATAATAATAATAATAATAATAATAATAATAATAATAATAATAATAATAATAATAATAAAAAAAAAAATAAATAAAAACAAAAACCCTGTCTGATATGGATCCTTTCTCTGCAGGAGTTAGGATGATGAAGTGAAGTTGTCAGATAAGTGGTGTGTGCACTACACAGAGTAATACGTTAATTCTTGAGTACATCTATCCACTCGTCATATTTCTTTGATTTCTTTGGAGAGAAAAGTTTAGAAAAGGTGCGTTAGTTCTTTCATCCACATCATATAGCTCTCTATTTTGTGTGAAAACAATCTGAGAGAGAAAAGTGAAGTTTAAAAACAATTTAACAAAAAATGAAAAAGGCTGAAGTAGTTTTGTTTAGAGCTGCATTAGACGTGGACTGTGAGTTCTGGGTGGAGCACAGACAGATTTCATCTACTAGTAATTTTGTGCTTTGCTAAAATGTCCACTATTGTTTAATTTAACTTCATCACTCATAATGACAGGATCTGTAAAGGAAAAAGTGTAGGCACAAACACAAACACCCATACACGCACACACACATGCACATACACACACACGCATACGCACACACAACAACATGACACAACAGAAACATTGTAGGAAGAAACGAAGTTATTTCCCTTTTTTTTTTTTTTGTCTAATTTCTCTTTGTAGAATAGAGATACTGGCTATAAATGACACAAAGGTCAGGTAGAAGGAACGAAGCTGTCTCTTTCTTGTTTTTACTTTTCGGGACATTTTCATTAATTTCTATAATTCTGGCTGGTGAAAGAGAATTACTGGCAATAAATATCACAGAATGATGAAATAAATCATATTTAAATGTTTGTACATAGTTAAAATGACCTACTACTACTGTTATTATTATTAAATTGTTTCTTGTCTTTTCCTGCTTGTTCTGTCTTTTTTCTCCTCTCTGATGTGTTTCTGAATGCACGCATTCGTTCACTGATGACATCTATACTGAAAAGTCTTCTGCAAGTGTGTTTTCATCCATTTCCATGAAGTGAAGCTTATTTTAGTGAATGGCAATATTTAATCATTAGACAATTATTGTTTGTACTAAATGAATTCAAAATCAAAACTAAAAAAAAGAGAAAAGTGATAAATAGATTTTGTAAAATGAGCATGAACTGGTAACGGTATGGTAAAATGTGGGCAATCACTCTTCACATTAAATATTTCTAAGAATACTGACATTTCCCCTTAGATATTACCATCAAGATACAGAAGTGACTAGACAAGATGCACCAAGTTAAACGGATAGGACAGTACTGTGTGAGAAAACACAATAGAATCGCTGACAAATAGAGATTTCTTGCAGTCCGGATTTTCGACTGGTCGCGCTTTCACGCGATATCGTTTCTGCCAAACTGAATGAACTCACAGCTGAAGATACAAAGAAAACACGAAGACTGGTTTAGAATTTCAATCATTTTTTGTATTATTAAAAGTAATTCAGAAGAAATATATTTCCACCTTATAAAATAGCCGAGAACGGTTTAGGAACAGTTTCGAAATAGGAGAATGTACACTTAAGTCAAAACTTCAGAATGTATAAGTTCATCAACATAAAGTGAATATTTGTTATATTTATTTATTTTATAGTACATCGACATTACCTGGCTTAATATCGTCAATTTTATCTGGCACCGTCGAGGTCAAATCTGAAAATAATGAAACGAATTTTATAAATATGTTTGTCTTACTTGCAAAACGTTAAAAATGATAACTAACGTATTACAATTATGATGAAGATGATGGTGATAATAATAATTTTATTATTATTATTATTATTATTATTATTATTATTATTATTATTATTATTATTATTATTATTTTTTGCTGCAACTGCTATTACTATTATTTTGATTATTATTAAATAAAATATGAGAAAAAAAATCTACATTTTCTTACTTGTAGTAAACCCAAATGTAAGTTCTTCATCTAAAGATACAGCTGCTGATTCTGAAATTGAAGACCCGTCTTTGAGGTTGATGTTGAACTGGACAAGCGAGGAGTCTGTTGAGTTGACTGTGTTTGTGATATTCTGTCCGTTTCTGCAGAATAACATTACAAATAAACACACGTAAAACATAATATCGTAAACAAGATTAATATTCACACTTTCAATATATGCATTTTCTTCTTCACCATAACCGATGGTTTTATTTCTTGGCATCTGAGGTCAGTTCATAAAATGTACGTCTGTCATACGTTTTCAAATATTAGCTGCATATTAATAATTAACGTTTATAACGTGTTAATATAAACAATTTTCTGCTAATGAACTAGTAAATAAAACTAAATGATAAAACACAAAGATATATATACATACTGCTTAAATTACGTTCAATACTATTTTAATTACTGCTTTGTACACAGAAAAAATGCAATCTGTTTTTTCTTAAGGCTTTTTCTGAGAGTAAAATGTCGCAAAAAAAAAAAAAAAAACAAAATCTATTTTATTTAAAGAAATTACAATTATAAGGAGCTGTGATCTTTTATATTAGTCTAACCTGAAATTAATAAACATGTATAACTTTTCGGTGTTAAAAGTTCTATTCCTAAAAGTCCAACCAGACTGAGTCCCCATGTGTGGCACGACTCAGTCTACTAGAAACAGACATTTTATTTCTTTTTAAAACATTTATCACAATTAAATTTCCTGTGAATTTGAAACTGATGAACCGTGTAACAGTTCCTCTACACGTCTAGAACAGACTGTGATAGAGAGCAATACATACATTAATAATATGACACCACGAGTCTATACATATAAATAAACCACACACACACACGCACGCGCACACACACACACGCACGCACGCACACACACACAGAAGTATATGTGTACTGTAAATCCATGCCTGAATATTGAAAACTATATGGACAATTCCATTGCCCAAGGAACAAAAGGAGAAACCTTACATACAATAATGAAGATTATTTTTACTGCTTATTTTTACTTTGTCAATCTGAAGACGCGTCATGTAATTTTACTACTACAGACAACACAAAACAGGAGTATTAAGAATATTAAAACACTGACACTAAACTGGCTTTGGCAGTTGATTTCACTCAGTTTATAATGTCACAGCATCTGTTTAAAAAATAAGTCAGTTTAAGGTAATTCTTGGAAATAGCTAACTAAATACTGGATTTAAAACAATGAGCCAGTCCATCATAAAACAAAAAAAAAATTAAAAAAATCTAAATTGTGAGAAGATAATCATGTACTTTCTAACTCTTATTACCAGCCAAGGCAAAGTTAAAAAATACATCAATTTTTGTTATGTCTACTTGAGAGAGAGCAGGACACTTTAGCATTCATATAAATCAGGACATTTTTTACTACCACCGACTTATTTATTTACCATTTGTGAACAGAAAATGGTTTCACCAAACACAGTGAGGTCACCTGCAGCACAATGACGTTTTTACCCACAATTCTTCAGTTTTTAAAGAAAAAATGTACACCACGTTCATGAGGGAACGTGTTCAAAATAAATAAAGTTTGTGTATTCAACCTTTTCAGACTGGTCTCAAAAATTGTCATTTCAAGCCCAAGAAGAGCACAGAGTATTGCAAAGTAATTACAGATTTTATAATAAAATGGAGATTAATAACAGACAAAAAAAAAAAAAAAAAAACAGACATGTGTAGACAGAAGAGTAAAGAAACAGAAGATGGCAGAACGCGGAGCATGTTGAGAGCAGTGAGAAGAGCAGAGACAATACAACTGGATGCGTTCAAATGTGACAAATCCGTGGATAAAAGCGATCACTAATGAGCATTCACATTTCCACATACTCCTAAATTACGAAAACTGCAAGCACGCACAAAATCAAGTTTATGGCCATGACTGACATGGATGACTTAGCGGAAGTGACTTGAGATGTCTGAAACACTGATTGAGATGAAACAATTTCAAAAGTAGTAGAAGATGCATCAACTAATGATCTACGCGTTTTCATTTCTTCCTTATTACCCCTGTTTATGGAACACTTCTATACTATACGTGCCAGTATCAAGACGAAATACAAAGTGCTCATTGGCAGCAATATCAAGCAGGCTTCTTACAGTATTCATGTGACATATTGCCTTGCCGCACTCAACTTTAATGGCACCTGATAATTTTGCACATTCCAAATACTCTATCACAGGAAACGATCCTCACTTCAGTGAAACCTGTACTCATTTGGTCTGATGCCACATTTTAAAATCCGATAGAGATACACGACTTGAGACCCTCGAAGAGAAAAGCTTTTTGCGGATGCCCCACACATGAGAGGAATTGATCGGATCCGCTTCAGTGTATCAGTATATCTATATCTATCCATCTATATCTATATCTATCCAACTATATCTATATCTATCCATCTATATCTATATCTATATCTATATCTATATCTATATCTATATCTATCCATCTATATCTATATCTATCCAACTATATCTGTATCTATATCTATATCTATATCTATATCTATATCTATCCATCTATATCTATATCTATATCTATCCATCTATATTTATGCGTTAATTTATTAGTTGACATCAAATGTCAAAATGTTGTACACACTTAACCGAAATTTATATAAGAAACATTGTTTTGCTTTGGCATACTTAAAAGTGTTTATGTGGCAGTATTGATAAACGATGTAATAAAATCTGATATGCTAATACCTTATTATTCCATTGTTTTGGCGACCTCCATTAGTCAGAACAAAATAAGACAATGACACAATGCAGTGATATCAGTTCAAACACTCGTTTTACATCTTTATAACAAGAGTTTGTTCTGACTCAAGAAGACTTTTGTAGTGAAAACATAGACGACATATGCTGTGACATCACTACTACAGAGTGATATCTATATATATTAAACTGTACCATTTGTTTTACACTCAGTTACGACTAGCCTGCAGAAAGCAGGTTTAACATAATTTAAAATAATACCGAGCATGTTTACTTTCTTAATATCTCCACAGGGACACTTTAAGTATAAGAAATAAAGTAAAGTAAAGTAAAGTAAAGTAAAGTAAAATTAAATAAATAAAAATAAAACTAACAAACAAATAAATAAATAAATAAAATAAATGAGATAGATAAAAGAAAATAATAATAATAATAATGTTAAAAATGATAGGGTTTAATCCGTATATTAAAAAAAAAAAAAAGAAAAAAATGATTTCTGAAGGTTAATTGCCTGTTATAAAATATAGTACAATATCATGTAATACAATGAAATAGCATGTTAATTTAACTTTGAGGTTTATGTCACAGCAGTAGCAACAATAACAACAACAACATAAGTAAAACTCAATAAACTCAATATTAAAACAGCTGATATGTGTTTTGTTATATAGAGAATTTACATATAAACATTTGATAACGTCAGACGCATGATAATGTACAAACAACACAAACATATTAACTGAAGTAAAGTAACGTGAACCTACCTTGTTTCTTGTAACACTCAGAAAAAAAGCTTTGTCCTTACTTACACAGAATAAAACATAAAACTGCATCTCACG
>CM022675.1:2064563-2110943 GCA_012295275.1 Chrysomallon squamiferum
ATTGAAGTTACCCACACTTGACATATTAGAATTACAATACTGACTTGTCTCCAGCTCACAGTTGTAGCCAGTGTAGTCATTTCCACAGTCACAGGTGCCGTCATTTTGACAAGTTTTATTATTAGCACAATCCTGACCCTGTCGTCTGCAGTCGAAGTATTCTTCACCTGTAAAACAACATTTTTAACATAGGATAACTTTCATGACTGAAAATTGTTATTGAATAAAAGAAAGAAAAAAATACATATGTGACAGATTTTACTTTAAATTGCAATAGAGGTAGGAGGAATAGTAGTAATAATAATAATAATAATAATAAAATAGAAGAGAATAGACGTTAGGAAGAATAATGTGGAGATAACCAGTAAACATGACAACTGTTGTGACCAGTATGAAATAAAGAAAGCAGCATATCGAAATTATAGTCATCCAAATTTTTGTTTCAAATTTTATTTATTTATTTATTTAGAAATATTAATCATTATTTTACTTTTATTAATCAGTATTATATAGGTTTTTTCACTGTTCAGATGCTGTATATATATATATATATATATATATATATATATATATACATAGCGTATTTAATTACTGAAGTCGTCTTGTTCTTAACCCTATTTCACCATGTAAACCAAAAAATATATATCATCATTTAAAGGAATTCTTTCTAAAATATTAATGTTATAATTTGAATGATGTATTTGTTTTTAATATTTTGTTCCACTGTGTGAACTATCTATTTTCAAATTCCCCTTCTTTTTGTGACAACAGACACATACAATATTTCTATAAAGAAACAGAGACGAAAATAAAGTTACCTCGAGTGATGGAACAACTTAGCAGTAGCAGATAGACGAAAGATATCCACATATTTACTTTATACTGAAAAGAAGATTAAATAAATAAACAAACAAAAAAAACAAAACAACTAATAAATTAAAAATAAATAAATAAATAAATACCTATGATGTTATATTTTATGAATAGTATTGTGTATGCTTATGTGTGTCTGTGTGTACCTGTCAAATATAGGTGATAATCAAACATACGTCATAAAACAATAGAGTATTAACACAATCATTAACTGTTATGAATCACATTTTTTTCTTAAAATCGTAGTTTTATGTGTTGTACACAGCAATATGCATTACTACATACGTACTTACAGACATACATACATAAACAAAAAATAGTACACACAAATCTGGAGAATTGGCGCAGACTGACCCCTTACCAAATTTTCTAATTTGACTGCTATGTAATAGCTGGTACAGTCACTGTTCAAGTTAAACAAGCCGAGTTGCAGTGGTGAGTGTATGGACCAATCGAGAAATCAAAGTTAATAGAGCTTCTCAGTTGGTGTTTTATGATCAGATAGTTAGTTTTTAAAATAGCTTTTAAGATGATTTGCATACGTTTGCTATTTCATGAGGTAAATCAGAACCCATAAATGAGATTAAATCCGATGAAAAAGACGCCAGATGATCTTGGATTCACTTCACGAATATACAGTAACGTGAAAATATCATTACACTACAACATGCACATTTACAGATGTCCTTGCATACGCACGTCCTGAAACTGTACAAACACATTGACTGAAGTAATGTACATATGTATTTACAGAAAGTGGACATAAACAAGTTATCATACAAATTACATTGACTGAAGTAATGTATATATGCATTTAGAGAAAGTGGACACTAAAGAAATTATACAAATTACATTGACTGAAGTAATGTACACATGTATATTTACAGAAAGTGGACACTAAAGAAGTAATACAAATTACATTGACTGAAGTAATGTATATATGTATTTAGAGAAAGTGGACACTAAATAAGTTATACAAATTACATTGACTGAAGTAATGTACATGAATATTTACAGAAAGTGTACACTAAAGTAATTTTACAAATTACATTTACTGAAGTAATATACCCATGTATTTACAGAAAGTGGACACTAAATAAGTTATACAAATTACATTGACTGAAGTAATGTACATATATATTTAGAGAAAGTGTACACTAAAGTAATTTTACAAATTACATTTACTGAAGTAATATACCCATGTATTTACAGAAAGTGGACACTAAATAAGTTATACAAATTACATTGACTGAAGTAATGTACATATATATTTAGAGAAAGTGTACACTAAAGTAATTTTACAAATTACATTTACTGAAGTAATATACCCATGTATTTACAGAAAGTGGACACTAAATAAGTTATACAAATTACATTAACTAAAGTAATGTACATATGTATTTACAGAAAGTTAACACTAAAGAAGTTATACAAATTACATTAACTAAAGTAATGTACATGTGTATTTACATAAGTTTTAAATTTCACTCACAAAATATCACCTGCTTTTATTGTAAAATATTAATGCAATCAGGAAATTAAAACACACACACACACAGACAGAGAGACACACACACACACACACAAACACAATCACACACAGAACACTACCCAACAAACAGCAAGCCATTCACGACCAGTGAAGCATTTTCGTAGAGCAGTAGACGCGAGATGTCTCGAGGTAAAACTGTTTGTATGTCTAACAAGAACTACAAGATTCCATGTATTATTATCTACACACAAATGAGAGACTTACAATTGTAACACCTGCAAGAGTTAGGTAATCTTAGGACGATGTTTTAGTCTAGTTTCTTAATATTTTCTTAAACACAGTTACAAATATCTGAAAAGTGTCAGCTTGTGTCTCAAAAATAAATAAATAAATAAATAAACTAATCAGAAAAAGTATCATAGAGAATTAACATATAATAATAAAATGAATTGAAAATAATAATACAAAATAGCGCTAACCTGAAATGGAATAGAATATACTGAAATGAACAACAATAACAAACTGAAAAACAGAGGTATAGATAGACACAAAGAAAACAGATATATAAAGAAGCAGATAGATGCATAGGTGTATACACTGAAAGAGTGTAGGTTGGTAGGTAGGTGGGTACTCAAGAATGAATAACATAGGTAACCAGATTCAAAAAAAAAAAAAAAAAAATTTCATACAAAATTATCACACATAAAGAAATGAGTTATGGAGGAAAAGGTCAAGATGATCTTCAAACACAACTGACTGAATTTGAATGTTTAACTGTTCTTTAATTTTAAGTAAATCAGCTTTGGTGTAAAACAGGAATCAAAGAAATCTACGATCTATTTTTGGACATCCATAAGACACATACAACTGGTAAAAAGTGTTTCTAATAATATTGAGAGAGAGAGAGAGAGAGAGAGAGAGAGAGAGAGAGAGAGAGAGAGAGAGAGAGAGAGAGAGAGAGAGAGAGAGAGAGAGAGAGAGAGAGAGAGAGAGAGAGAGAGACGGAGAGAGAATCGCAGTACTAATATGCTAAATATATAAATAACACAGATACATTTAGACTAAGGTAAAGACGAAGAAAATAGAATAGAAGAGAAGATAATAAATAAACTATTTTTGGTGTACTGATCCTTTTTTATATTTCCTCTGTGTTTGGCAAACAATGTTTTATTTTTCATGAGACTAAAAGTAATAAAATGCAACAAAAATAAAATAAAATTAAATTAAATAATAAATATAAATATATTACTCACAAATGTGGCTGAAACAATGTGTAAAAATAAATTAATAACTAATATACTTTTCTACTTGAAATAATATCAGAAAACAAAGAGTACATATTAACAGATACATTCAAGTATTGATTCTTTGTTCTGTACTGTGTTGTTAATTGACTGTTTACACCATTCGTCTGAAAATACAATTTCGTGTCATCTCGTAATCCACTCTACCATAAGATGTGTTTTCTTTACTCTGTAATCAAACACCAGAAGATCTAATTATGACAAAACTTTATTTATTGTCGTGTTGTTAATTTACTGTTTACATGAAATGCCTAGAACTCTCAGAGACAGTCTGTGTATTAACTTATGTCACTGTAACATTCTTACTGTGCACTTTTAGAAAGAAAACAATGAGAAAAGACGTTATTCAGAAGTATATATTATCATATATTCACTGGTCCAAAATGAGTCTTAGTATTAACATTAGTGTTAGTGTAGCAGTTGTAGTAGTAGTAGTAGCAGCAGTAAGTGTAGCAGCACTGTTTACATAATATAGATTTCCTGACGTATCACAAAATATAAAATTAGTGACTTATACATTTATTGAAGTAAAATACAAACACACACACACACACACATATACACATACACACACACACATATATATATGTATATGGAAATGCGAATTGAACGTACCTTGTTATTGTAACACTCTAACCGTGTGATGTGTTTGGAAAGAAATGTAAAAATGTGTATTACGCTTTTCACTATTTTTGGGATAAAAAAAAAAAAAGATGACTTCAATGCATCACCGACTTTAAATCATATGTCATGTGAAGTCATAACTACTGTATACAAACATTTCTTTTTTTCTTTTATTATTATTATTATTTTTATTATTATTGGGATTTTGTCTTGAGTTTTTTATTTCTTGTTTGGTTGATTTCTTGGTCAAATTTGTGACTAAGAAAACCACGAGGATGAATTATCTGTATGA
The DNA here is from genome assembly GCA_012295275.1 of Chrysomallon squamiferum. NCBI lineage: Eukaryota > Metazoa > Mollusca > Gastropoda > Neomphalida > Peltospiridae > Chrysomallon > Chrysomallon squamiferum. Next base: position 2,069,149 of record CM022675.1, read on the forward strand.
TAAAAGAGGTTAACGAGCTAAAAGAGAACACAAACTTGTCTGATAGTATTAAACACGATTAAATGCACGTACGTCAATCATTTAGTGTTTTCCACCTGAATTCCCTTTTAAAAATAGATATGTTTTAAAGTTGTAACAGTCGTATCTAAATCTTATAATCTCTGTGTTATTTAATTTGGTAAATTATGTGTTTAGTGTTGAGTCAGTGAGAATTCTAAGTTTAACTCATTTGTTCTTAAAGATAAATTTTAAAAAGTTTTATTTAATTGCTAATTTATTTCTGACCGAGTGGAAATCATATATTTATCTCATGTTTTAATTTTGAATAAGTGAGAACGATGTTTATTCACAGCACTAAAACAGAAATGCACCTAAACAAACATACACACACAGACATGCACACAAAGCTGATATTTATAGATATATGTACGCATGTGTGTATAGTAATAAAATCTTAATGATAGAGATAACGACTGGCGACGTGTCGAGGATAACCTGTTTGTGTTCGTGGAATAAAAGATACAAGAACCGAGGTATTACGCACAATTTTACGTATAATATACGGAAATCTTACAAAAAACTGCATGTATAATGTACATGGGCGACAGACCTCATACAAACTAAGTGATTTCAATAAAACTCCAGGATCACATTTATATAATGCCCAGCACATGGGGCGTGTCTCTAAACAAACAAACAAACAAATAAATAAATAAAGAAAGAAAGAAAGAAAGAAAGAAAGAAAGAAAGAAAGAAAGAAAATGCTGCTACTACTACTACTACTACTACTATTACTACTACTGTTACTACTGCTACCACTACCACTACTGCTACTACTACTACTACTACTACTACTGCTACTACTACTAAATAATAATGATAACACTTTATCTTCTATTACTTCTGTTATTAATACATATATTACAACTACTATTTTTACTGTTTACCTACTACATCTATGAATTCTGCTGCCATTACTTCTACTCCTACTACAACTACTAGAGCTACCACTACTGGATGTAGTCATACATGACTAAACAACGACTTAGCAGACGAGTTAGAAACAAAGACTGTGACACAGACTTTACACGTATAATGAAAGACAGTCTCAAGATAAAGTATTACAGATATGTCCGCGGATGCAGATTTCAATGTATTTCAGTTTGATTTATGATTAATTATTCTCTACTTTAAAAAAGAAAACATATAGAAAATGCCTTTTATACAAACAGTTATTATCATATATTGACAGACCTAAATGAGTGTTAGTATTAGCATTAGTGTTAGAATCAATCGTAATAGTAGTAGTAGTAGTAGTAGTAGTAATGCATTTAAATGCGTACAAACATATTCATTGCAATGTTTACGTGAACCTACCTTGTTTCTTGTGACACTCAGAAATGAAACTTTGTCCTCACTTACACAGTTCTCGTTCTGTTTCTCCCTACATTTGTTTGTTTTTCTATCTCATTGTCGTTTCGTATAATTTGATATTTTAATTAGTTATTTTTGTATTTGCTATGTATTTACTTGTATGATATTTTGTTAGGGTTAACGCACTTTTTCTCATTCTGTTTCTCCCTTCAAATGTGTTTTTCTCTACCTTATTGTCGTTTCGTATAATTTGATATTTTAATTAGTTATTTTTCTATTTGCTATGTTTTTACTTGTATGATATTTTGTTAGTGTTAAGGCACTTTTTTCTCTGCTTTTAGCTTCTAGTCAATATATCTGTCCGTGTAACCTTTTTGTATTAATTTTGTTTTTATGATAACTATTAATGTTTCGTTTTAATACGAAATACGTAATAATAATACTAATAATAATAATAATAATAATAATAGTAATAATAATAATAATAAGAAGAAGAATCATAAATTTGCATATGTAACGCCTTGTCACAGTAATAAAAATATAGCAAATACTAATGGCTGATAGATATTTTTAAAAACAAACACATTTTTATTTTGAATAGTGTAGACACATTCATCTGAAAATACAATTTCGTGTCACACGCTAACACCTGCAGATATAATATCTATCTTAGTTGTTTTTTGTAATATCAAGCCTAAGTTAACATCGTAATTTATTTTGAAAGTCTCTCAGTGCAATCTCTGAAAGCTCTCACAATCTGTGCAGAAAGAGCTCGGAATTTTTATACAATGTCAAGATGATCAGAGAGGCGTGAAAACAGACGTCTTTTTTCGCTTCTTTTGTTTTTGCTTATTAATATAGTCACTGAGGTTACTCCTTTCTTGTTTGTCTTGATGGCGGAACGGTAATGTCGTCCGCCTTTGGAGTGCGGGAGAATGGGTGCCATACGTTCGTGTCTCGTCAGCGACATCGTATGAGGTTTGTGAGGTCTGACTAATTCAGTAGTAAAATAGTCAAGTATTGAATGTCACTGCGAGCTTTAAAAATAAAACACTAAGCTACATTTTAAAACGACAATCTGCACATTGTTAATATATATATATGTTAGGAATAAACAAAACAAAAACTATAAGTAAATATTTGGATAATGCAGCTACGAGGACGAATACATATTTTTATACCTATTTAAGATGCTTTCGTTAGATAAATCAAATAGTAATAGAGATGACTGGCTGAGAGATATATATAATAACTAACTTTTGATTGATTGGTATATTCTTAATTGACCTGCAGATACAACTCCGTGTACCACCCTAACACCCGCAGAGATAATATCTATCTCAAAGCATTTCTTTTTTACTCTATAGAAATCAGAGGCATGCAATATGAAGCTTAATTCAAAGTCGTAATTTATTTTGAAAGTTATTCAGTGCAGTGTCTGAAAGCTCTCACAATCTGTGTAGAACGTATATTATGTGATAACAATATTATTATTATTATTATTATTATTATTATTATTATTATTTTCTTCATTATCATTATCATTATTATTATTATTATTATTATTATTATTATTATTATTATTATTATTATTATTATTATTATTATTTTTTATTATTATTATTACCTTTTAACTTTAAAATTAAGACTTTTGGTAAATAACATCAAATATACAGTAGCATTATTAGTACCATTAGAGGTAGAAGTAGTAGAGTTATTAATGGTAATAGTAATAGTAGTTGCTGTTCTGGTAGCAACAGGCATATTAGTCACAACAGTATTAGTATCAGTTATAATTGTAGGATGCTGGTTATTTTAGTGCTACTGGTAAAAGTATTAGGAGTTGAAGTCGTCATTTCAGTATTATAATTAGTAGGTAGACATAGAACTGGCAGTATGAGAAATGGTAGGAGTAGGATTAGTGGTAGCTGTAGTATTCGAAATAATTGTTGCAGTAAAAATAACGAACAAATAGCAACGCATACACAACCACTGAACCCTGTCCGTAGAGCAGTAGATGTGAGATGTCTCGAGGTAAAACTGTTTGTGTGACTACAAAAACTACAAGAATCGATGTGTTATTTATTATCTAAGCACAAATGTGAGACTTACTCTCGTAACACCTGGATGAGTTTAGGCAATCTTAGCAGGATGTTTTAGTCTCCTGTGTTAATATTTTCGTAAACACAGTTAAAAGTATAACTGTAAAGTATCTTCTGCTTCTGTCTTAAAACACAAAACATATATAAATAAAATAAAATAAATTGAAACGAAGAAACAAAAAACTAATGGAAATACTAATACTAGTTCAAGTTCTAATAATAACATAATATCTATATATATATATATATTGACGGTAAACCATGTTGTTGTTTTTCTATCTTACGTAGTAGGCCCTTAGCTAAACACTAATACGTCCTCGTTCAAGAGGTGGAAAATGTTCTCAGAGATAGGTGTTTCTTTAACTTAGGAAGTTGGTCGTAACTTATGTACTAAGCTACGGATGGCAATTTAGTTTATACGTACTTGTAGTATTCGCTGGCAGCTATTTTTTATTTACTGATTACAAGATTCTTTATTGTTGTACTATTAAGATACATTTTTTGAAAATGTATATACGAAACCCACTATTCTTGATATTACTATTGTAAATGTAACACATAATTGCAGATGAATTATTTTGTTTGATAGTTAAAACAGAAATGTTGAACTGTACTGTTTCAGAGTTAACAATTGAATGTTGGAATGTTGTGTTTCAGAGCAAAAAATGAAATGTTTAAATGCTGTGTGTTTCAGAGTTAAAAATGAAATGTGCATTTAAGAGTTAAAAACAAAATGTTGAAATGTTGTTTCAGAGTTAAAAACAAAATGTTGAAATGTTGTGTTTCAGAGTTAGAATGTATAAATGTTGTGTTTCAGAGTTAGAATGTTGAAGTGTTGTGTTTCAGAGTTAGAATATTGAAATGTTGTGTTTCAGAGTTAGAATGTTGAAATGTTGTGTTTCAGAGTTAGAATGTTGAAATGTTGTGTTTCAGAGTTAGAATATTGAAATGTTGTGTTTCACAGTTAGAATGTTGAAATGTTATGTCTCAGAGTTGCGGAGATGAAGGAGAAGACGATGATGAGTGCTGAGAACCTGGCTATCGTGTTTGCGCCGACGTTGCTGAGGCCGCTTGAAACAGACCCCATGATCAGTCTGACGTCTGCCATGTTTGAACAGAAAGTCATAGAACTGATGCTTCTCAACTACAAAGATATATTTTCTAAATGACTGACTGACCATTGGTCAGTTTTGCTTCAGTTTCATTTCAGGTCAGCTCTACTCAGAACAGCATTAAATTAAAAAGAAGTGTCTAGATCAGAAGATCTTACTTTGTTTGATCTTTCAACTGAACTCACTTAAAGTAACACTATGAAAGACAAGTGTTCTGTAATGTCAAAACAGAAATGATTACTATTTCTAATGTTTCAACACAAAATGATAATTTTATGTTCAGACTATTGATAAAAAAAGATTGTGGCATTTGTAATTTTGATATTAATTAATGCAATGTTTCAGATATGAGGACATTTATATTATGTTTCAAATCTTATGGTTACATTATGTTTTTAACAAAAATTGTTACATCTAGTTAATGGAATGTCATAGTAGAGCATTTCAACTAAAAAGCATTATTATTAATTGGTATAATACTTGGATACTAATAAGGAATTTTATTTAATAATATTCTTCAGCAGATAACAGAAACAGTATTTTTTTTTTTTTTTTTTTTTTTTCTTATAATGTAACATGAGAATATTTTAACAAACTTTAGAACTGATGAAGGTAAAGTAATTTTACAACATTTTAACAAACTGTAGAACTGATAAAGCTAATGTAATTTTACAACATTTTAACAAACTGTAGAACTGATAAAGCTAATGTAATTTTACAACATTTGAACAACCTGGGTGAATGATGGATCTTAGAGTCTGGAGTGTTACACAGTTCCAAACACAGCAGTTTTTTTCATGCAGATAACATAAGCCAAAGATGAAGAGCATTCCACATTTGTTTATCACTGATTGTTGTAACTCTGTTGTATCAAGAAACTGTTTCTCTTTTAAATCTTTGATATAACTGTTGTAACAGTACACAGTGTCAGCTTGGAAACTTATAATAATAAAACTTATATAATTTGTTCAGATTATTTCAGCAAGTTACCAAGTGTACACAAACTGAAGAAGCTGATTCCAGTATATATCTGTACAATTAAATTATCTCAGTATATTTTCTATGATTTCAGATTGTTTTTTTACTTAGCTTTGCTAATAACAAAATATAATTATAAAATAACAAACTTGAAAACAATCAGTGGCGGCTGACATATTCTCTTTTGTGGTGACATCAATTTTCAAACTGAATAATAAAACTGGAAACTCACTGAAACCAGGAATATTCTCAGCCCTCATAGGCCTTTTATTCATTTAATGAGTTTATATATATACAGATATATATATTCTTTTTTTCTTTTAGATTAATAAATACTAACTGGCTTTGTCCAGATTGAATGTTGAGATTAATTGTAATAGTCAGAGAAACTTAACAAACTCTGTGACTCATACTCAGTTCTAATTCATGTTAGTCACTTCAGAGATTTTTATTACCTTTTCTTTCTAATTATTACAGTTTTGAAATACTCACTTGCTGTCTTCAGAATAGTACTGTACGCAATCAAATAGATTTTTTTAATTTTTATCTGTATAGATAACATAAACCAAGTATCGTTGATCTATGAGTTTTGTCATACATTTTAGAATTTCTTTTTTGATATATTAATAATAAAAGACTTTGAAAAACTATAAATATATGGTTTTTTTGTTTGTTTGTTTTTTTATTTTGTGAGATAACGATGATGCAGATTATTTTTTTTTTGTATTTATGTCAGGATATGATGTGACTACAATCATAAAATAGCCAATTTTACAAACTCTACAAATTATACCAATATGCAGGCATGCAATAAAACTATATCATTCATTTATATTTATTATTTTAAATGTTTTCTTTTACAATTTCTTTTAAATTTACACTCAATTATAGTTATAGGCAGGGTTTTCAGAAACTGCATATTTTTCATTGAACTGTATGATATAAAATGTTAAATGCAAATTTGAATATTTGTAAAATGCTGCATGTCCATTCTTTAAATGTATATTTCTTTTAATTATGATTTGCATGTTTAATGTATGTATGGTTTATTATTATCATCAGCATGATAATATATGAAGTTATGCATGACGATCAGTATGTTGTATGTTGATATGTATATCTGTGTGTATGTCCATTATTTTATATGATTGTTATAGATAAAATAGATTTAAAATAAATAAAATATAAAACAAACATACAAAGAATAAATACATATTTCCTTCTGTGATGTTGAGAAAAATCAAAATATAAGCCAGTAATTGCTAAGAAAACCAAAAAATAAAATTATAATAAGGAAATAAATTAAAATGTATATTTATTATAATGCTAAATAATGAAATTAAATAAATGAATAAATCAGAGGAAAAATATCCAGTTTAGTTATTTAATAACAAAAATAAAATAACTATACCAAAAAAGGTTGAAGTATTATTGGTTTTCATATCAGGAAATTCTCAACATTTGTCATCCAAGTTCTGCTAAGTCAACAATCACAGCCTGCTTGTCACCTGTCTACTTAAACTAGATATAACTTTTATATTTAAATGTAGCCTGCATCACATTTTTACATGAACAAGATATTACATACCAGTTTTCTTCACAGTATTTGAATATGAAACTGATGAGCAGTAAGAAATATAGCAATTACAACACAATTGTCTAGTAGTTTTATTTTTGTATTATAATATTTTTTTAATTTTTTAATTTTACTGTGTAGTATTAATTAACAATGTATTTTAGAATTTTTAAAATTGTTTTAAAAAAAATTGTTTTGTTATTATTAGTATTTTCTTAGATATACAGTGCATCAAATATATACATCATAATAAGATATTTTTATGCCAGCCTGCACTTTTATATTTTATAGGTAGCACATATGAAAACAACAAATTATTATTACTATTATTATTATTAGTAGTATTATTATTAGTATTATTAGTATTATAATTATTATTATTTTATTATTATTATTATTTTTTTTTTATTATTATTATAATTATTATTATTTTAGTATTATTATTAATTTTTTTTTATTATTATTATAATTATTATTATTTTATTATTAAATTTTTTTATTATTATTATTATTATTTATTTATTTACTTTATTTGTTTTTTTTTTTTTTTTTTTGTTTCAGAACTTTACAATTAGGGAAAAAACTCCATTAAAATAGCGGCTTTAATACAGCACTATTATAATGAAGTTTTAATAATTTCTGAAATTAGCAATGTTCTTTTCTAATAAACTGTGAAACCTGATAGAATTATCATTTTATTTTTAAAATATCAGTAAAAGTATTTACATTAGTGTTAATATGGATGTTTCATCTGAAACCAAGATTTGTTTCAAGCTTGACTGGTACATGATGCTGTTAAGAAGAGTTGTTTACAGCTAGACTGGTACTTAACATTGTTAACATGATTTGTTTACTGCTAGACTGGTACATAACAATGTCAACAAGCTATTATTTTCACTTAGACTGGTATATACACTGTTCACAATATTTGTATACAACTAGACTGATACATACTACTATTAACATGTTTTATTCTTTATTCACAAGTGGACTGCTACATCTGACAGTTCTGGATGTATTATGTTAAACAATAATGTAAGTCAACTTGTTTGTGTCACTGCAGTGTAACTTATTCTCTGTTTCATATTTTCAGTATTCTTTTGTATAACTTTTTGAAATGAATATATTTACAAAAGTACTTATGACTGTTTTTGTTATTCTTGTTGCACTTTTGTTCGTTAGATAAGAGAAAGAAAAAAAATATCTGTATAATTTCACACATACAGTCCTTTTGAAAAACAGCAAAGCACAATATTGATAGAATATAAACATGCTTCACAATGCTAAATTAAATGACATCTTTATTTTCATATTTGACTATAACGTGAAATTTTTATTTTATTTTATTATTATAATAATAATAATAATAATAATAATAATAATAATAATAAAATTAAAAAATAAATAAAAACAAAAACCCTGTCTGATATGGATCCTTTCTCTGCAGGAGTTAGGATGATGAAGTGAAGTTGTATTTTCAGATAAGTGGTGTGTGCACTACACAGAGTAATACGTTAATTCTTGAGTACATCTATCCACTCGTCATATTTCTTTGATTTCTTTGGAGAGAAAAGTTTAGAAAAGGTGCGTTAGTTCTTTCATCTACATCATATAGCTCTCTATTTTGTGTGAAAACAATCTGAGAGAGAAAAGTGAAGTTTAAAAACAATTTAACAAAAAATGAACAAGGCTGAAGTAGTTTCGTTTAGAGCTGCATTAGACGTGGACTGTGAGTGCTGGGTGGAGCACAGACAGATTTCATCTACTAGTAATTTTGTGCTTTGCTAAAATGTCCACTATTGTTTAATTTAACTTCATCACTCATAATGACAGGATCTGTAAAGGAAAAAGTGTAGGCACAAACACAAACACCCATACACGCACACACACATGCACATACACACACACGCATACGCACACACAACAACATGACACAACAGAAACATTGTAGGAAGAAACGAAGTTATTTCCCTTTTTTTTTTTTTTTTGTCTAATTTCTCTTTGTAGAAGAGAGATACTGGCTGTAAATGACACAAAGGTCAGGTAGAAGGAACGAAGCTGTCTCTTTCTTGTTTTTACTTTTCGGGACATTTTCATTAATTTCTATAATTCTGGCTCGTGAAAGAGAATTACTGGCAATAAATATCACAGAATGATGAAATAAATCATATTTAAATGTTTGTACATAGTTAAAATGACCTACTACTACTGTTATTATTATTAAATTGTTTCTTGTCTTTTCCTGCTTGTTCTGTCTTTTTTCTCCTCTCTGATGTGTTTCTGAATGCACGCATTCGTTCACTGATGACATCTATACTGAAAAGTCTTCTGCAAGTGTGTTTTCATCCATTTCCATGAAGTGAAGCTTATTTTAGTGAATGGCAATATTTAATCATTAGACAATTATTGTTTGTACTAAATGAATTCAAAATCAAAACTAAAAAAAAGAGAAAAGTGATAAATAGATTTTGTAAAATGAGCATGAACTGGTAACGGTATGGTAAAATGTGGGCAATCACTCTTCACATTAAATATTTCTAAGAATACTGACATTTCCCCTTAGATATTACCATCAAGATACAGAAGTGACTAGACAAGATGCACCAAGTTAAACGGATAGGACAGTACAGTGTGAGAAAACACAATAGAATCGCTGACAAATAGAGATTTCTTGCAGTCCGGATTGTCGACTGGTCGCGCTTTCACGCGATATCGTTTCTGCCAAACTGAATGAACTCACAGCTGAAGATACAAAGAAAACACGAAGACTGGTTTAGAATTTCAATCATTTTTTGTATTATTAAAAATAATTCAGAAGAAATATATTTCCACCTTATAAAATAGCCGAGAACGGTTTAGGAACAGTTTCGAAATAGGAGAATGTACACTTAAGTCAAAACTTCAGAATTATAAGTTCATCAACATAAAGTGAATATTTGTTATATTTATTTATTTTATTACATCGACATTACCTGGCTTAATATCGTCAATTTTATCTGGCACCGTCGAGGTCAAATCTGAAAATAATGAAACGAATTTTATAAATATGTTTGTCTTACTTGCAAAACGTTAAAAATGATAACTAACGTATTACAATTATGATGAAGATGATGGTGATAATAATAATTTTATTATTATTATTATTATTATTATTATTATTATTATTATTTTTGCTGCAACTGCTATTACTATTATTTTGATTATTATTAAATAAAATATGAGAAAAAAAATCTACATTTTCTTACTTGTAGTAAACCCAAATGTAAGTTCTTCATCTAAAGATACAGCTGCTGATTCTGAAATTGAAGACCCGTCTTTGAGGTTGATGTTGAACTGGACAAGCGAGGAGTCTGTTGAGTTGACTGTGTTTGTGATATTCTGTCCGTTTCTGCAGAATAACATTACAAATAAACACACGTAAAACATAATATCGTAAACAAGATTAATATTCACACTTTCAATATATACATTTTCTTCTTCACCATAACCGATGGTTTTATTTCTTGGCATATGAGGTCAGTTCATAAAATGTACGTCTGTCATACGTTTTCAAATATTAGCTGCATATTAACAATTAACGTTTATAACGTGTTAATATAAACAATTTTCTGCTAATGAACTAGTAAATAAAACTAAATGATAAAACACAAAGATATATATACATACTGCTTAAATTACGTTCAATACTATTTTAATTACTGCTTTGTACACAGAAAAAATGCAATCTGTTTTTTCTTAAGGCTTTTTCTGAGAGTAAAATTTCGCAAAAAAAAAAAAATAAAAAAAAAATCTATTTCATTTAAAGAAATTACAATTATAAGGAGCTGTGATCTTTTATATTAGTCTAACCTGAAATTAATAAACATGTATAACTTTTCGGTGTTAAAAGTTCTATTCCTAAAAGTCCAACCAGACTGAGTCCCCATGTGTGGCACGACTCAGTCTACTAGAAACAGACATTTTATTTCTTTTTAAAACATTTATCACAATTAAATTTCCTGTGAATTTGAAACTGATGTAACAGTTCCTCTACACGTCTAGAACAGACTGTGATAGAGAGCAATACATACATTAATAATATGACACCACGAGTCTATACATATAAATAAACCACACACACACACGCACGCGCACACACACACGCACGCGCACACACACACACGCACGCACGCACACACACACACAGAAGTATATGTGTACTGTAAATCAATGCCTGAATATTGAAAACTATATGGACAATTCCATTGCCCAAGGAACAAAAGGAGAAAACTTACGTAAAATAATGAAGATTATTTTTACTGCTTATTTTTGCTTTGTCAATCTGAAGACGCGGCACGTAATTTTACTACTACAGACAACACAAAACAGGAGTATTAGGAATATTAAAACACTGACACTAAACTGGCTTTGGCAGTTGATTTCACTCAGTTTATAATGTCACAGCATCTGTTTAAAAAAATAAGTCAGTTTAAGGTAATTCTTGGAAATAGCTAACTAAATACTGGATTTAAAACAATGAGAAAGTCCATCATAAAACAAAAACAAAATTAAAAAAATCTAAATTGTGAGAAGATAATCATGTACTTTCTAACTCTTATTACCAGCCAAGGCAAAGTTAAAAAATACATCAATTTTTGTTATGTCTACTTGAGAGAGAGCAGGACACTTTAGCATTCATATAAATCAGGACATTTTTTACTACCACCGACTTATTTATTTACCATTTGTGAACAGAAAATGGTTTCACCAAACACAGTGAGGTCACCTGCAGCACAATGACGTTTTTACCCACAATTCTTCAGTTTTTAAAGAAAAAATGGACACCACGTTCATGAGGGAACGTGTTCAAAATAAATAAAGTTTGTGTATTCAACCTTTTCAGACTGGTCTCAAAAATTGTCATTTCAAGCCCAAGAAGAGCACAGAGTATTGCAAAGTAATTACAGATTTTATAATAAAATGGAGATTAATAACAGACAAAAAAAAACAGACATGTGTAGACAGAAGAGTAAAGAAACAGAAGATGGCAGAACGCGGAGCATGTTGAGAGCAGTGAGAAGAGCAGAGACAATACAACTGGATGCGTTCAAATGTGACAAATCCGTGGATAAAAGCGATCACTAATGAGCATTCACATTTCCACATACTCCTAAATTACGAAAACTGCAAGCACGGACAAAATCAAGTTTATGGCCATGACTGACATGGATGACTTAGCGGAAGTGACTTGAGATGTCTGAAACACTGATTGAGATGAAACAATTTCAAAAGTAGTAGAAGATGCATCAACTAATGATCTACGCGTTTTCATTTCCTCCTTATTACCCCTGTTTATGGAACACTTCTGTACTATACGTGCCAGTATCAAGACGAAATACAAAGTGCTCATTGGCTGCAATATCAAGCAGGCTTTTTACAGTATACATTTACATACTGCCTTGCCGCACTCAACTTTAATGGCACCTGATAATTTTGCACATTCCAAATACTCTATCACAGCAAACGATCCTCACTTCAGTGAAACCTGTACTCAGTTGGTCTGATGCCACATTTTAAAAACCGATAGAGATACACGACTTGAGACCCTCGAAGAGAAAAGCTTTTTGCGGATGCCCCACACATGAGAGGAATTGATCGGATCCGCTTCAGTGTATCAGTATATCTATATCTATCCATCTATATCTATATCTATCCAACTATATCTATATCTATATCTATCCATCTATATTTATGCGTTAATTTATTAGTTGACATCAAATGTCAAAATGTTGTACACACTTAACTGAAATTTATATAAGAAACATTGTTTTGCTTTGGCATACTTAAAAGTGTTTATGTGGCAGTATTGATGAATATACTAACACCTTATTATACCATTGTTTTGGCGACCTCCATTAGTCAGAACAAAATAAGACAATGACACAATGCAGTGATATCAGTTCAAACACTCGTTTTACATCTTTATAACAACAGTTTGTTCTGACTCAAGAAGACTTTTGTAGTGAAAACATAGACGACATATGCTGTGACATCACTACTACAGAGTGATATCTATATATATTAAACTGTACCATTTGTTTTACACTCAGTTACGACTAGCCTGCAGAAAGCAGGTTTAACATAATTTAAAATAATACCGAGCATGTTTACTTTCTTAATATCTCCACAGGGACACTTCAAGTATAAGAAATAAAGTAAAGTAAAGTAAAGTAAAGTAAAGTAAAATTAAATAAATAAAAATAAAACTAACAAACAAATAAATAAATAAATAAAATAAATGAGATAGATAAAAGAAAATTATAATAATAATAATGTTAAAAATGATAGGGTTTAATCCGTATATTAAAAAAAAAAAAAAGGAGAAAAAATGATTTCTGAAGGTTAATTGCCTGTTATAAAATAAATATAGTACAATATCATGTAATACAATGAAATAGCATGTTAATTTAACTTTGAGGTTTATGTCACAGCAGTAGCAACAATAACAACAACAACATAAGTAAAACTCAATAAACTCAATATTAAAACAGCTGATATGTGTTTTGTTATATAGAGAATTTACATATAAACATTTGATAACGTCAGACGCATGATAATGTACAAACAACACAAACATATTAACTGAAGTAAAGTAACGTGAACCTACCTTGTTTCTTGTAACACTCAGAAAAAAAGCTTTGTCCTTACTTACACAGAATAAAACATAAAACTGCATCTCACGATGTGATCGGCTCTATTTATATCGTAAGGAGAAATAAACCATCTTGTACAATGAATAACTGGTTTTAACTATTGCAACATACATGAGCTGTATGTTTGTTCAGACTTATTATTATTATTATTGTTATTATTATTATTATTATTATTATTATTATTATTATTATTATTATTTATTTATTTATTTATTTACTTATTTATTTATATAGATAAATATTTATATATATATATCTTTTTCTTTCTGCAGAGCTGTATATATCTTAATATAAATTATTTGCTATGAATTTACTTATCTAACATTTTCACTTTCATTGTTATCTTCCACTCCATATGTCTGTCTCGTACAATTACATATATAATACATACATCAGCACACAACAAGAAAACCGGGGGTTATTTTTAAACACACACACACACACACACACACACACACACACACACACACACACACACACACACACACACACACACACACACACACACACACACACACACACACACACACACACACACACACACACACACACACACACACACACACACGCACACACACACACACACACACACACACACACACACACACACACACACACACACACACACACACACACACACACACACACACACACACACACACACACTTTCAACACTGTAGTTAACAATAACGTATTAGTATTAATTTTAATATCATGATAACGATCAGTGTTTCTTCTCGTTCCATTTTTGATACGAAATATGTAATATCGAATAATAATGACAATATAATAATACTAATAATAATAATAATAATAATAAATGTGCATATTTGACTTCAGTATGCTGCCAACAACATTAACACACACGCGCGCGCAGGCACACATACGCTCACAAGCTAAATGATTACAGTTCATTAACAATAAAAAGGTCACAAAAAAGAAGAAAAATAATCATAGTAGTAATATACTCAGTAATAGAATTAATAGTATCTGCGGTTTTAATAGTTGTAGTAATAATGAAAGTAATAACGGTACCAAGACTGTTAGTATTAATTGTAATAATAATATATATATATATATATATATATATATATTCATACATACATGTTTCATTTATTTTATTTTTATATATTTATTTCTTTGTTCCATTTTTTTTTGTTTGTCTTTTATTTTTTTTTTTTTATTCATTTATTTATTTACTTATAGTTTATAATTTTCTATTCTTTATGCACTTCATTTTTTTTCTATTTGTTTACTTATTTATTTGTTTGTCCTATTTTTGTTTATCTTTCATTTCGTTATTTATTTGTTTGTTTGTTTGTTTATTTGTTTATTTATTTAAAATTTAAATTTTGTGACTTTGTTTGCTTGCGTGTTTTCTCTTCGTCTGTTTAACTGAATATTTTCAAGATAAAATGAATATTTTAATGGTACACAGATTTTGTGAAAGGCAATGGAATACTGACAAAGTTTAAATTAAACTGATATAATACGTGTTGTGATGTGCTGTTATAATGTGAAGTGAGATAGAATAGATCACTGTAGAGTTTGGTTGTCTGACAGAAGGTGGGGTTCAGATATTTCCTCCATGTTAGTCATGCTCAGTTTTACTCGTTCAAACATACTGGAGGAAACGAATTTAAAAACTTTCGTGAATATCGTGCTAATTATATTATGAGAAACATCACAACTTCATTACGGAACGATGACTAAATGTTCAGTGACAAAATTCAAACAGGTTGTCTCGATGGTCGAATGGTATCGTCTTCAGACTTCGGAATTTGGTCGAATGGGTGTCTTAGGTTCGAATCTCGTCAGCAGCATCTGACGGGGTTGGTGAGTTCGTATTTCGACTTTGTCCTCCTGTGTCAGTGCGTTCCCGAATATTTTCTATGTGTAACGTATAATGAGAATTAAATAAGCCAGACCACTACATGTAAATATAAACATACGTATGGCTGTAAGTTCGGCATCCATAACTATATTCTTATATACATGAATGCACAGTGATAGAAACATGTACACACAGAAAAATGGATGCATGCGTACATTAATACAAGGGCACTGCTTTTATCACACTGCTGCTAATTACAATGTAATACAAATGTTACACGTCTAAAAAGAAAGAACACTTCATTTAAAATCCACGCTTCAGTTAACATTTAACAACTGTGGGAGCGACGGCGCAAAATACAGTGCACTGACGTTGAAATGTCTTGAAAGAAAAAAACCATAATTACACATACATAAATATATATGAATTGCTTTTTTAACACAGTGTTGCTAAAATGTTACTCATACAAATATTGGACTTCAAAGTCAAAGCAGACTTTTAGTTAGTACAACTGATCTAACACTAAGAAAACTGGGAGTTACTATGCAACATACAGTACGCTGATTTTCAATTAACTGTTCTTAAAACACACACACACACACACTTCGCAGAGAATGGCTTGAAAGAAAGGAAAGATAATTATATACATCGTATTTGCTTTTATCGTTGTGTTGCTTATAAGTCAATGAGAGAGAATTGTAGACATTTAAAGAACTCTTTTAGTTTCTTTCAACACTTTAGTTAACATTAACAATGGTGGGTGTTACTATGTAATACATTATATTGAGAGAGAGAGAGAGAGAGAGAGAGAGAGAGAGAGAGAGAGAGAGAGAGAGAGAGAGAGAGAGAGAGAGAGAGAGAGAGAGAGAGAGAGAGAGAGAGAGAGAGAGAGAGAGAGAGAGAGAGAGAGAGAGAGAGAGAGAGAGAGAGAGAGAGAGAGAGAGAGAGAGAGAGAGAGAGAGAGAGAGAGAGAGAGAGAGAGAGAGAGAGAGAGAGAGAGAGAGAGAGAGAGAGAGAGAGAGAGAGAGAGAGAGAGAGAGAGAGAGAGAGAACTGTTTATTTCCTACCTTGATAACCCAACGTCAACGGTATTTGTCGCCAACGTATCATAAAGAAGCATACCATCAAATTTAGATAACAAGAAAATGGATATTTATTTCTTTTGTTTCTTCTTATTTCTTGTTGTTGTTGTTGTTGTTGTTGTTGTTGTTGTTGTTGTTGTTGTTCTTCTTCTTCTTCTTCTTCTTCTTATTATTATTATTATAAGCTTTCTAATTAATTTTATTTTCATATAACGCGTAATGTAAAAATGCGAATTAAAAAAAAAAAAAAAATGTACAGTTTGTATGAGAGGAAATTACGTCTTGACGTTGGCCACTTTGTGTTTTCAACTGATTTTCAATTAACTGCTCTTAACACACACACACACACACACACACACACACACACACACACACACACACACACACACACTGTATGAAATATAGCATCACTAGATATCAGGTGATTCTGTGTAGTTCTTGACATTGCGATGTACTCTATGAAATATAGCATCACTAGATATCAGGTGATTCTGTGTAGTTCTTGACATTGCGATGTACTCTATGAAATATAGCATCACTAGATATCAGGTGATTCTGTGTAGTTATTGACATTGCGATGTACTCTATGAAATATAGCATCACTAGATATCAGGTGATTCTGTGTAGTTCTTGACATTGCGATGTACTCTATGAAATATAGCATCACTAGATATCAGGTGATTCTCTGTAGTTCTTGACATTGCGATGTACGGTATGAAATATAGCATCACTTTTAATTACAATATTACTGCATCATTACTAACAATACTACTGCTACTACCAATACTAATAATAACAACAGCAACAGTAATAATAATAATAATAATAATAATAATAATAATAATAATAATAATAACAATAATAAAAATAATAATAACAATTATAAATAAATAAAAATAAGTAAATAAAAGTAAAAATAACAAAATTCATACTGGAAATAACAGCATGAACAATCAAAAACCATGAGTTTATACAACAAGCCGAATCCCTAAATCTCAATAAAAGGAAAGGGGAAGAAAATAAAAAATAATAAATAGTTCAATAAACCAGTGAAGTGTTTTGTTTTCTAACATTACCAATAATAACAATTACATGTTTACGACTTATCACCGAAAACAAATCAGATGAGATTCACTGCTACAAGCTTTATTCAAACTATTGTAAATATAATTAAAAAGTATTAATACAAAAAAACAACAACTAATAACTAAATTTCAAACATAAAAAAATAAAAAATAAAATAAAAATATAAAATCGAGCTATACGAGTAGCAAAGGAAGCAAGAAAAAAATTTTAATGAAATAAATGTGAAGATAATAAAAAAAAAAAAAAAACAACAACAACAATAATAATAATAATAATAATAATAATAATAACAATAATAATAATAACAACAACAATAATAATAATAATAATAATAATAATAATAATAATAATAATAATACTATAAGACAAGGAACAAAAATAATAGGAAAAATAAAGGCAAAACGAAAGCTGAAAACAAAACGTTTTCCTACTATGACAGTTGAAAGAAATAAAGCACTGCGTGTATTACAAAACAAACAAATGTGTGTGTGATAATAATAATAATAATAATAATAATAATAATAATAATAATAATAATAATAATAATAATAATAATAATAATAATAATGAAAAATTAATAAATAAATAAATAAACTAATTAATTAATAATAGCACTAGTCATGAAAGAAAAGATCTAGAAAAGAATAAAATAGTAAAACATAATATTAGATGAAAACAAAGAAAGAAACAGAGAAAAATAATTACGAAAGTGTAATGCAATTACCTAAATGCAATCATGGAAACACATTTTTAAACAAAAGCTGTTTTCCGTAAAATTTGAAACATTTTTCAAGTTCAATTTGCAACTACATTAATATGAAATGTTTCTCAAGTTAACTAAATGTGATGTTTGTTGACATCTTCCTTTTACTGATTGGACTTTTTCTTCCTCAGGAAGACGAACACCACAATCCCAATGACAAGTGAGAAGATGATCACCATGACAACACAGAGAACAATCAGAATCGTGGTGTTGATACCAAATTGATCAGATCGTTGCTTTTCACCTGATGTCTGTGAGATACCTAGAATGTAGGAAGTTTTTATTTATTTATTTTTTTCAATGTCAGATGTTTCTTTTCTTTCTTGCAACTAATATATGCTAAAGAATGTCTGCATTTAACTGTTGATTAAATTTGACAAAACTAATCACAAATATGAGTTAAGTTAAAGGAAACAAATTACGATTACAGATCTAACATAAACTCACTTGCTGTTCGATCTTCATTCATCACGTCCAGAACAATATATGTTTTTCTGACAAGTTCATCAGACATTTCAGCAGATCTTCTTTTTCTCCCAAATCCTTCCTTGCCATTGCAGTCCACCTAAGATTGACAGTTTGTTTGTTTGTTTGTTTATTTATTTATTTATTTATTTATTTATTTATTCATTTATACACTACGAAAAAAAGTATTCAAAAAATTAAAACCTTTCAAAAGTAGCAATTTTCAAGTAGTAACTTAATATTTAAATATATTCTCTCTTTCACATATGATATATTTAAATATGTTCCAAATGCTGTCCTTTATTAATAGAGACGTTGCCATTTTAAGGATATATTTAAAGGTAATTTTGACAAGAAAAAGTATTTTACTCATAATAAAACCTCAGACTTACATTTCAAGGGAGAAAACTTGCTAAATTTAACATTCTTCTTTACCGAAAAAAGTTTCGAACTTACTGGGTCACACTGAGACTTTTGTCCTGGAGGACAAACTTTGACAGAACATTCTGTAGAGACTGCGTTGTTTTTGTTAAAGGTGAAAGCTTTCAACTTGAATGTGACGTTGTTTCCCGATCTTTCAGGCTCCTGTATCATCAGTTTACCGATTTCAGACGAAGGACAGCTGAATAAGTAAAGATTATAAGATAAAATAGCATTTCTCTTAAGTTTTCACGATCTGAATAAAGTATGTGTGTTTTAAAGAGAGATTCCCTGTATAAGTTATTAGACGTTATAAAATTAGATATTTCAAAACAAGAACAAATAATCTGAGGTAAGAGTAAATATTTTCAAAAGAATTAGTCTGCAGTTCGGTTGTTTATCGAGAGGTCATCAGTTTACGTACATTATTATTTGAATCGAGAATCTATCTGGTTTGTAGAAATGAATAAATAAATAAATAAATGAAAAAAGTGTAAAAAGAATAAAAATAAATAAAAAGTAAAATAATAATAACAATAATAACAACAACAACAACAACAACAACAAGGACAGCAACAATGATAATGACGATGATGATGATGCTCAGATTTGATGCTCTAAAAATCTTTGTTTATGTTTATATAAACATAAACAAAAAAAAAAAAAAAAAAAAAGAATTACCTGTTTTCAATGATTTTCAAAGTTTCACTGTCTTCTCCAGTTTTCTGATTATCAGCAGTGCATGATTCCACCCTGAGAGTACCGGATTCTGGTTCTGTTTCAAATACACTACAGTACTATTTATTGTAGTTTTGTTATCTTAAACAAATTAATATTTTCCTTGAGGAATATTCAAAATCATGCTAATTCTGTACATATCACCTTGACTGGTAATCTTACCATACATAAATGCTTGTATTAGTGAGAGTTAACATCATTCTACTTTTGCATTTATTATTATAACTGCTGGTATCAAAGTCATGAGACTGACAGAAATTTAGAAAGTCTAAAAAATATATTCAGACGTTTACACAAATTAGTCCATATTAAGTGAGACATCACAATAGACTTTATATAATTTCAATACCAATCTTAGTATGGAACAAACACTTGATATCATTTCTTTACAACAACAACAACAACACACACACACCCGCATACACAGACACACACAAACACATATACACACAAATTTAGTATAGAACAAGCAGTTCATATTGCAAAGTATGCTATTAACTATATGCATATATGTGTGTAGTTTTGTGTGTACAATATTCTTCTGTTAGTTTTGATTAATATTTTCCAAATTCTTGATATGTGCAAAATGAAAAGGAAATTTCTAAAATGTTTCCAACAGTTTTAAAAATATATGCAAAAAGATATTCCTGTAAATGACATAGATGTTTGTGTGTTAAATATTTTGAAATGTGTTCAAATGATTCAATACCGCTATCGTTCAACTTACAGTCGAATGCTAACAGAGTTTTTCTTATTTATTTATTTATTAATTTATCTGTTTTTTAATAAATAGAAAAATTTAGATGATGAAGCATTCAGAAGACTCAACATTGCATAAAACAAGACACACGCACGCACACACAGAGGCACACACACACACACACACTTACCTGCACATTTCATGCCAGCGTCATCTTCGTGGTGACAGTGATAGTTGCCCCATTGAAAATTGCACTGTTGAAGACTAGTTTCATTTCCCAAACAGTGAATATCACGCAGAAGGATAGGTCCTGATCCTTCACCAAAATTATCGATATCAACTGCTGTTGCATTTGAACTGTGAAACATGGGTTATCATTTTATAATATGTATTTAATATTATTTTGTTTTCTATATTCATTTAATAATCTACTGTAAAACAATATCTTACAGTTAATAACTGCAACGAGAAGCTTTTTAAAGTATAACCGTAACACTTTGCTTTTTATAATTTCTATTTCACTTACATAATGTCACAAATCTGTTTATTTATTTAATTCGTGTGTCACTTGTGAAATACCTCTATTTCTTAATGTATATATTTGTATCACAGGCTAAAAATATATGATTAAATAATTAAAAAAAAAAAAAAATAAAATAAAAGTAAGAATAAAATGTTACAGACATCTAGAGAAATATCTCTTATTGAGACACAAGCATTTTTCAGAAACCATCTGTTTTAATAATAATTATTATTAACTTACATAGTGAAACCGAGCATTCTACAGTAAATAGCTGCGTTATGATAAGCATTATTAATAACTTACTTAGTGAAACCCAGCATTCTGTAGTAAACAGCTGTTATAATAATCATTATTAAAAACGTAATTAGTGAATCCCAGCATTCTGCAATAAACAGCTGTTATAAGAATCATTATTAAAAACGTAATTAGTGAATCCCAGCATTCTGTAGTAAACAGCTGTTATAATAATCATTATTAAAAACGTAATTAGTGAATCCCAGCATTCTGTAGTAAACAGCTGTTATAATAATCATTATTAAAAACGTAATTAGTGAATCCCAGCATTCTGCAATAAACAGCTGTTATAAGAATCATTATTAATAACTTACTTAGTAAAACCCAGCATTCTCTAGTAAACAGCTGTTATAATAATCATTATTAAAAACGTAATTAGTGAATCCCAGCATTCTGCAATAAACAGCTGTTATAAGAATCGTTATTAATAACTTACTTAGTAAAACCCAGCATTCTACAGTAAACAGCTGCGTTATAATAATCATTACTAATAACTTACTTAGTAAAACCCAGCATTCTACAGTAAACAACTGTTATAATAATCATTATTAACAAATTACTTAGTAAAACCCAGCATTCTGCAGTAAACAACTGTTATAATAATCATTATTAGTAGCTTACTTACTGAAACCCAGCATTCTACAGTAAACAGCTGTTATAATAATAATTATTAATAACTTACTTAGTAAAACCCAGCATTCTGCAGTAAACAGCTGCGTTGTAATCAGTATGATATTTATCACAGACTGTGCCCCACATTCCAAGATATTTAATCTCTACTCGACCTTCTCGTTCTGAACTGCCTCCAACCAGACGAATCTCAATTTCTGAATTGTCTTCTACAGAAAACAAAAATACATTTCTTTGTCACGTCACTCAGCAAGTATAACATAGAAACCGTGATACTATAGTTAGATTTTATTTTCAAAGTACACAATGAATAAAATAGCTAGGATATTTCATGTTAGTTTCCCTGTGTGTGTTGTGTATAAGGCAATAGCTATTTAAAAATATTAAATATGTAATCATTCTGACTGCTGTGTAAAAGACATTACCTGCACACTTCAGGGCTAAGGACTTTCCTTCAAAGTCGTCCGCAGTGAATTTAATGTAACACTGATTAATATTCTCTTCCAATCCAGAACATCGTACTTTTGAAGTCAAAACCTTCTCTCTGCTCGACGTCATGTTATGCTCGTCCCAACTCATCAGAATTGGTTTGTAACTTCTTCCAGTGAAGAAGAAAAAGAAGAATTAAAATAAAAATACAAATAGAAATACAAATAACACTACTATTAAAAAATGACACATTCTTTTTATTATTATTATTATTATTATTCAGTCGTAATTAAACGATTTTGCTCTCTGAGATGTCCCACGTAATTTATATTATAGTCCTAGAAACAAGCTTTTAAGTGACTGTAATATCTTTTCTATAGATTTTATTTTTGTGGAAATTTCTGTAATATTCAAACTTTGCTTAACTTCAGATGACATGTAATTCTTTCTAAGTTACTTGTTTGTCTGAGCTTACTCGTTAAATCCAAGTGTTCTGCACATAACTCTAGCATCCTGTGGAGACGGACTGGAATCATAGAATACACCCCACTCATTGTTCATTTTCACTTCAACGACGCCGTAGTTACTGCTTGGACCACCAACTAGTCGTAACTCAATGTTTGATATGTCCACTACAACATTCATATATATATATATATATAAAAGGTCTAAAACAAACAAAGAAACAAACTGATCACAACGTTCAATAGCATGTCATTTAAATTTGGTATGCTTAGTTTTTTTTTATCTTTTTATTTTCACCCACTTCCTCGCATATTTACTTAAATATATTCCTAAAAGCCTGGACATCTGTCTGTAATTATATAATGGTTAATTAAACTGTAAAGTTATAGTAGTTTTAACATAAACACCTGAACAGCTAATGTTTACATAAGTACATCCACTGTCTTCATTGCGATGACTTAGAAGACACAGATGAAGAGCAGGTTCATAGTCAGAACATTTAACGTCATATTTCCATTTACTGCCTGTAACAGTTTCACCACTATCATAGAGTTCAGCTCTATAAACATAAATATAAAAAGTCATATGGATGGATGGATGGATGTACGTGTGTGGGTGTTTGTATCGAATATTTTAAATTTTAAAATTGTCTAAAATAATTTATTCATGTGATGTTCTTAATTATTATTATTATTATTATTATTATTATTATTAAGATGAGAATAGCATTTCCAATGGTATTAATACTGTAACAGTGAACATAATAAATTATTGGTATTGAACAAAATTTTGACAAAGTTATATTATTATTATTATTATATAAATTAACGGAGGTGTTTAAAGAGATATACTGACTTTGCATAACCCATCTGCCTGCACACAACTTCAGCTGCATCATTTGTAAAGAGATCTGTTCTACACACGAAATTCCATTTGTCATCATCAAATACTTGAAGTTTTCCTTCATGGTCGTTTGCCCCATCCACCAGTTTCAGTTTGTATGGTGTAGGGTTTTCTTTTGTAGTCGTAGAAAACATTTATTTAATTTATTCAGCTGTTGCACTCAATCATTATTATATTATTATTATCATTATCATTATTATTATTATTATTATTATTATTATTATTATTATTATTATTATTATTATTATTATTATTATTATTATTGTTATTGTAAGATCCTGACTTTTTTAATGATGTAACATTTAATTACAGGTTTTACCGATTTATTGTTACTACTACTACTACTGCTACTGCTACTACTATTAGTATTATTTTTAGTAGTAGTACTAGTACTAGTAGTAATAGTATATAGATACATATGTATAGATACGTACATACACTGACATCCATGTATTTCATATTCTGTTTATTTCCGACGAAATCGATAATTATTTATTTATATCTCCACACACTTGAAAACTTGTACTTGACAGGAGCGTAAAACACTACTACTACTACTACAAGTACAACTACTACTACTACTACTGCTACCACTACTACTACTAATAATAATAATAAAGAAAAGAAAAAGAAAGAAAAAGACAACAAACAAAAAATCTTCCTTTTCCTATGACATAATGATGATGATCATATGATATTTCTTACCATCACATATAATTCCAATATCTTCATCCCCGCAGTCATCATCACAGTCACTAATACTCCAGGTTATACAATCATTTACATCTCTTTCCAGTCCATAACACCTTAAACGACCGCTGAAAACTTTACCACTTCCACCTCTAACGAAACCTTTACCACGAGGCACGCCAAACGCTCTGTTAGAAACACACACAGAAATCTGATCATAACAGCTAACAAATGATTTACATTTATATGTTTCTTTTCATTTCAAATTTATTTTCTACCACTATTATGTGCATTTCAGAACATTGTGCTACTGCACGAAATCGTTAATACAGTATTACCCAGATAAGATTACACATTTTTGTTAAGATACTGCTTTAACTTATATCCATTTAGTTAGATTTACTGGATATAACACAGTTTACATCAATAAAAAAACAACAACAAAAAAACACAGAGAGAGAGAGAGAGAGAGAGAGAGAGAGAGAGAGAGAGAGAGAGAGAGAGAGAGAGAGAGAGAGAGAGAGAGAGAGAGAGAGAGAGAGAACAACAACACACAGATCGATAATCTTAATCTCATCTTAGGATTTCTATATATATATAATTACATTTATTTACTTATTTAATTGTTTGTTTATGTATTTATTTAAATAAATATAGTGCTAATTATTTCCTAGTTGTTTTTGATACTTAGTATTGGTGGATATCATACGGAAGTGTTTGTAATTCACTTACTTGTTGAATCCGATATTCCTACACACTGTAGTGGCTTCGTAGAAGTCGAAAGAATCAGTATGCAGTCTGCCCCATTCACCTTTGTACAAAACTTCTACACGACCTTCTTTAGTTGTATTACCATCAGCCAGACGAACACTCACTTCATAACAAAATAGTAAACATAAATAATAATTCATAGAAAATTCCCAAGAATTCGTTAGGAAATGGGAAAGTAGTTTGAAAATGGGTAAGTCGACAGTTTTAAGTCAAGAATAAATACTGAAACAATTCAGAAACATAAAATAAATAATTAAAGTCTATAGTTATAATGTAGTACATATATATGTTTTACCTGGTTCAATGTCGGCAGTCTTTTCTGGTACGTTTGCTGTCAAGTCTGAGAATACAACAAAAATAACAAAAATAAATACATGAATAAATAAGTAAAAAAGCTAAAGCACCTCAAAAAACAAACAAAAAAAACAACAAAAAAAACAACAACCGAAGATGACGCGAAATCAGAATTAATTAATGACAGCTGTTATTACTATGACTATTATTATTATTATTATTATTATTATTATTATTATTATTATTATTATTATTATTATTATTATTATTATTATTATTATTATTATAATGAAGTTCACTATGGAAACAACAACTTGTTCCTACTTGTAGTAAACTCAAATGTAAGTTCTTCATCTAAAGATACAGCTGCTGATTCTGAAACTGAAGACCCGTCTTTGAGGTTGATGTTGAACTGGGCAAGCGGGGAGTCTATTGAGTTGACTGTGTTTGTAATATTCTGTGTGTCTCTGTAAAATAACATCAAGAGCTATTCCAGATATATGCAATTAATATCCAAACTTTCCACCGTGTTAATAATCTTATACAAATTAACAAATCGTCTTTTTGTGTAATATCCCAAAGTAAAATATTAATACTTGAAATGGAATGTTCAATGCATTAATTTCATCTTTACTGAAATGTTAATTCAGTATTAACCGCAATTGTAAGTAAAGTTATAGACATTCCAGGAAAGAAAGAAAGAAACATATAATAATAATAATAATAATAATAATAATAATAATAATAATAATTATAACTAACCTTTCAATTTCTTTGGTTGTTATCACTTTGGTGACAGTCACGGTTACGACATCGGTGTTTTTTTCACTACAAGTGACAGAGACTTTTGTATCGAAGTTTGTCATGTACTTTTCACTGAACTGAATGATCACATCTCGAGTTCGACCTCCATTTACCTTAAGAACGAGTCACAATTACACGAGTTATGTTCAATCAATGTCTAATACCACTTTGTACAAAGATAACAACAAATATTTTTGAAAACAATTTTTCTGATCTTATAATTCCACAAATACACAAAATTTTAAATCTATTTATTTAAACAATTTGTGGAAGTAGCTAAGTATTTAAACATATTTCATTAAGAAAAAATCAATAAAAAAAAAAAAAAAAAAAAAAAAAAAAAAAAAAAGGAA
This sequence comes from Chrysomallon squamiferum, assembly GCA_012295275.1. Classification (NCBI taxonomy): domain Eukaryota; kingdom Metazoa; phylum Mollusca; class Gastropoda; order Neomphalida; family Peltospiridae; genus Chrysomallon; species Chrysomallon squamiferum. The sequence continues at coordinate 2,096,227 of CM022675.1, forward strand.
AGAAAGAAAAAAGTAAACTAAGAATTATAAAAATAATGAACAAAACTAACCTGAGTCACCCCTCCACATTCAGGATCCTTAACGTTCAGAACCACGCCCTGCTTTCCCGAGGGTAGATCTGATGACGTGAATTTGCAACCTGGAGCGTCTTTTTCACCTTTAGCATAGACGACACCACTGAATGTTCCAGCAGGATTAATCATAATCATCATAGAACTTTTCTGACAGGAAACATCATCTGCAAATATTAAGATTAGCATTTGTTAGCAGAAATAATCATGATGATTGTGATGATGATACTACTACTACTACTACTACTACTACCACCACCACTACTACTACTACTACTACTACTACTACTACTAATTATAATAATAAAGAAAGCGTATTTGGTATCAAATAATAATATTAAGCTTCGTTTCAGATTAATTTAAATCAGATCATGAATCTCACTGTGTTTAGTGACAGTTTAAATCTGTTATAAACTTAAATAGTATGTTACTATTATATTTTTGTTATTTATTTATTTATTTTACATTACTTTACTGGGAGGTGAAAAGTATAGTAAATAACAGCAATCTAAGTTAATATAAACGCACACACATATATACATACATACATATATTACATAAATATAATAAATGAGCATACTGAAAACAATTGGAATATCATCTACCCTTCATTGCTACATAAAAACAGTGGTAGATATAAAAATAAGTATTATTTTGTTAAGTAGAATGAATTACTCACATCTTTTGTTTTCACAGTGGTCACCATAGAAACCAGGAGGACAGAAACACGTCTTGTTTCCATTATTGTTGTAACAGATACCTCCATCAGAGCCACAAGAGTCAGTCTGATTGGTACACGGACTTGAACCACTCAAACCTGAAAACACAAATTTCGTATCTGTCATGATATGAAAAAAACAGAAAAAACCCAAAACTACCTATACCTTCTTTTTTTTTGATGATATCATTGAAGTTACCCACACTTGACATATTAGAATTACAATACTGACTTGTCTCCAGCTCACAGTTGTAGCCAGTGTAGTCATTTCCACAGTCACAGGTGCCGTCATTTTGACAAGTTTTATTATTAGCACAATCCTGACCCTGTCGTCTGCAGTCGAAGTATTCTTCACCTGTAAACAACATTTTAACATAGGATAACTTTCATGACTGAAAATTGTTATTGAATAAAAGAAAGAAAAAATACATATGTGACAGATTTTACTTTAAATTGCAATAGAGGTAGGAGGAATAGTAGTAATAATAATAATAATAATAATAAAATAGAAGAGAATAGACGTTAGGAAGAATAATGTGGAGATAACCAGTAAACATGACAACTGTTGTGACCAGTATGAAATAAAGAAAGCAGCATATCGAAATTATAGTCATCAAAATTTTTGTTTCAAATTTTATTTATTTATTTATTTAGAAATATTAATCATTATTTTACTTTTATTAATCAGTATTATATAGGTTTTTTCACTGTTCAGATGTATATATATATATATATATATATATATATATATATATATATATATATATATATATATATACATAGCGTATTTAATTACTGAAGTCGTCTTGTTCTTAACCCTATTTCACCATGTAAACCAAAAAATATATATCATCATTTAAAGGAATTCTTTCTAAAATATTAATGTTATAATTTGAATGATGTATTTGTTTTTAATATTTTGTTCCACTGTGTGAACTATCTATTTTCAAATTCCCCTTCTTTTTGTGACAACAGACACATACAATATTTCTATAAAGAAACAGAGACGAAAATAAAGTTACCTCGAGTGATGGAACAACTTAGCAGTAGCAGATAGACGAAAGATATCCACATATTTACTTTATACTGAAAAGAAGATTAAATAAATAAACAAACAAAAAAAACAAAACAACTAATAAATTAAAAATAAATAAATAAATAAATACCTATGATGTTATATTTTATGAATAGTATTGTGTATGCTTATGTGTGTCTGTGTGTACCTGTCAAATATAGGTGATAATCAAACATACGTCATAAAACAATAGAGTATTAACACAATCATTAACTGTTATGAATCACATTTTTTTCTTAAAATCGTAGTTTTATGTGTTGTACACAGCAATATGCATTACTACATACGTACTTACAGACATACATACATAAACAAAAAATAGTACACACAAATCTGGAGAATTGGCGCAGACTGACCCCTTACCAAATTTTCTAATTTGACTGCTATGTAATAGCTGGTACAGTCACTGTTCAAGTTAAACAAGCCGAGTTGCAGTGGTGAGTGTATGGACCAATCGAGAAATCAAAGTTAATAGAGCTTCTCAGTTGGTGTTTTATGATCAGATAGTTAGTTTTTAAAATAGCTTTTAAGATGATTTGCATACGTTTGCTATTTCATGAGGTAAATCAGAACCCATAAATGAGATTAAATCCGATGAAAAAGACGCCAGATGATCTTGGATTCACTTCACGAATATACAGTAACGTGAAAATATCATTACACTACAACATGCACATTTACAGATGTCCTTGCATACGCACGTCCTGAAACTGTACAAACACATTGACTGAAGTAATGTACATATGTATTCCTACAAACTGTACAAACACATTGACTGAAGTAATGTATATATGTATTTAGAGAAAGTGGACACTAAAGAAATTATACAAATTACATTGACTGAAGTAATGTACACATGTATATTTACAGAAAGTGGACACTAAAGAAGTTATCATACAAATTACATTGACTGAAGTAATGTATATATGTATTTAGAGAAAGTGGACACTAAATAAATTATACAAATTACATTGACTGAAGTAATGTACATGTATATTTACAGAAAGTGGACACTAAAAAGTAATTTTACAAATTACATTTACTGAAGTAATATACCCATGTATTTACAGAAAGTGGACACTAAATAAGTTATACAAATTACATTGACTGAAGTAATGTACATATATATTTAGAGAAAGTGTACACTAAAGTAATTTTACAAATTACATTTACTGAAGTAATATACCCATGTATTTACAGAAAGTGGACACTAAATAAGTTATACAAATTACATTGACTGAAGTAATGTACATATATATTTAGAGAAAGTGTACACTAAAGTAATTTTACAAATTAATTTTTACTGAAGTAATATACCCATGTATTTACAGAAACTGGACACTAAATAAGTTATACAAATTACATTAACTAAAGTAATGTACATATGTATTTACAGAAAGTTAACACTAAAGAAGTTATACAAATTACATTAACTAAAGTAATGTACATGTGTATTTACATAAGTTTTAAATTTCACTCACAAAATATCACCTGCTTTTATTGTAAAATATTAATGCAATCAGGAAATTAAAACACACACACACACAGACAGAGAGACACACACACACACACACAAACACAATCACACACAGAACACTACCCAACAAACAGCAAGCCATTCACGACCAGTGAAGCATTTTCGTAGAGCAGTAGACGCGAGATGTCTCGAGGTAAAACTGTTTGTATGTCTAACAAGAACTACAAGATTCCATGTATTATTATCTACACACAAATGAGAGACTTACAATTGTAACACCTGCAAGAGTTAGGTAATCTTAGGACGATGTTTTAGTCTAGTTTTTAATATTTTCTTAAACACAGTTACAAATATCTGAAAAGTGTCAGCTTGTGTCTCAAAAATAAATAAATAAATAAATAAATAAACTAATCAGAAAAAGTATCATAGAGAATTAACATATAATAATAAAATGAATTGAAAATAATAATACAAAATAGCGCTAACCTGAAATGGAATAGAATATACTGAAATGAACAACAATAACAAACTGAAAAACAGAGGTATAGATAGACACAAAGAAAACAGATATATAAAGAAGCAGATAGATGCATAGGTGTATACACTGAAAGAGTGTAGGTTGGTAGGTAGGTGGGTACTCAAGAATGAATAACATAGGTAACCAGATTCAAAAAAAAAAAAAAAAAAAAAAATTTTTCATACAAAATTATCACACATAAAGAAATGAGTTATGGAGGAAAAGGTCAAGATGATCTTCAAACACAACTGACTGAATTTGAATGTTTAACTGTTCTTTAATTTTAAGTAAATCAGCTTTGGTGTAAAACAGGAATCAAAGAAATCTACGATCTATTTTTGGACATCCATAAGACACATACAACTGGTAAAAAGTGTTTCTAATAATATTGAGAGAGAGAGAGAGAGTGAGAGAGAGAGAGAGAGAGAGAGAGAGAGAGAGAGAGAGAGAGAGAGAGAGAGAGAGAGAGAGAGAGAGAGAGAGAGAGAGAGAGAGAGAGAGAGAGAGAGAGAGAATCGCAGTACTAATATGCTAAATATATAAATAACACAGATACATTTAGACTAAGGTAAAGACGAAGAAAATAGAATAGAAGAGAAGATAATAAATAAACTATTTTTGGTGTACTGATCCTTTTTTATATTTCCTCTGTGTTTGGCAAACAATGTTTTATTTTTCATGAGACTAAAAGTAATAAAATGCAACAAAAATAAAATAAAATTAAATTAAATAATAAATATAAATATATTACTCACAAATGTGGCTGAAACAATGTGTAAAAATAAATTAATAACTAATATACTTTTCTACTTGAAATAATATCAGAAAACAAAGAGTACATATTAACAGATACATTCAAGTATTGATTCTTTGTTCTGTACTGTGTTGTTAATTGACTGTTTACACCATTCGTCTGAAAATACAATTTCGTGTCATCTCGTAATCCACTCTACCATAAGATGTGTTTTCTTTACTCTGTAATCAAACACCAGAAGATCTAATTATGACAAAACTTTATTTATTGTCGTGTTGTTAATTTACTGTTTACATGAAATGCCTAGAACTCTCAGAGACAGTCTGTGTATTAACTTATGTCACTGTAACATTCTTACTGTGCACTTTTAGAAAGAAAACAATGAGAAAAGACGTTATTCAGAAGTATATATTATCATATATTCACTGGTCCAAAATGAGTCTTAGTATTAACATTAGTGTTAGTGTAGCAGTTGTAGTAGTAGTAGTAGCAGCAGTAAGTGTAGCAGCACTGTTTACATAATATAGATTTCCTGACGTATCACAAAATATAAAATTAGTGACTTATACATTTATTGAAGTAAAATACAAAAACACACACACACACACATATACACATACACACACACACATATATATATGTATATGGAAATGCGAATTGAACGTACCTTGTTATTGTAACACTCTAACCGTGTGATGTGTTTGGAAAGAAATGTAAAAATGTGTATTACGCTTTTCACTATTTTTGGGATAAAAAAAAAAAAAGATGACTTCAATGCATCACCGACTTTAAATCATATGTCATGTGAAGTCATAACTACTGTATACAAACATTTCTTTTTTTCTTTTATTATTATTATTATTTTTATTATTATTGGGATTTTGTCTTGAGTTTTTATTTCTTGTTTGGTTGATTTCTTGGTCAAATTTGTGACTAAGAAAACCACGAGGATGAATTATCTGTATGATAAAAGAGGTTAACGAGCTAAAAGAGAACACAAACTTGTCTGATAGTATTAAACACGATTAAATGCACGTACGTCAATCATTTAGTGTTTTCCACCTGAATTCCCTTTTAAAAATAGATATGTTTTAAAGTTGTAACAGTCGTATCTAAATCTTATAATCTCTGTGTTATTTAATTTGGTAAATTATGTGTTTAGTGTTGAGTCAGTGAGAATTCTAAGTTTAACTCATTTGTTCTTAAAGATAAATTTTAAAAAGTTTTATTTAATTGCTAATTTATTTCTGACCGAGTGGAAATCATATATTTATCTCATGTTTTAATTTTGAATAAGTGAGAACGATGTTTATTCACAGCACTAAAACAGAAATGCACCTAAACAAACATACACACACAGACATGCACACAAAGCTGATATTTATAGATATATGTACGCATGTGTGTATAGTAATAAAATCTTAATGATAGAGATAACGACTGGCGACGTGTCGAGGATAACCTGTTTGTGTTCGTGGAATAAAAGATACAAGAACCGAGGTATTACGCACAATTTTACGTATAATATACGGAAATCTTACAAAAACTGCATGTATAATGTACATGGGCGACAGACCTCATACAAACTAAGTGATTTCAATAAAACTCCAGGATCACATTTATATAATGCCCAGCACATGGGGCGTGTCTCTAAACAAACAAACAAACAAATAAATAAATAAAGAAAGAAAGAAAGAAAGAAAGAAAGAAAGAAAGAAAATGCTACTACTACTACTACTACTACTACTATTACTACTACTGTTACTACTGCTACCACTACCACTACTGCTACTACTACTACTACTACTACTACTACTACTGCTACTACTACTAAATAATAATGATAACACTTTATCTTCTATTACTTCTGTTATTAATACATATATTACAACTACTATTTTTACTGTTTACCTACTACATCTATGAATTCTGCTGCCATTACTTCTACTCCTACTACAACTACTAGAGCTACCACTACTGGATGTAGTCATACATGACTAAACAACGACTTAGCAGACGAGTTAGAAACAAAGACTGTGACACAGACTTTACACGTATAATGAAAGACAGTCTCAAGATAAAGTATTACAGATATGTCCGCGGATGCAGATTTCAATGTATTTCAGTTTGATTTATGATTAATTATTCTCTACTTTAAAAAAAAGAAAACATATAGAAAATGCCTTTTATACAAACAGTTATTATCATATATTGACAGACCTAAATGAGTGTTAGTATTAGCATTAGTGTTAGAATCAATCGTAATAGTAGTAGTAGTAGTAGTAGTAGTAATGCATTTAAATGCGTACAAACATATTCATTGCAATGTTTACGTGAACCTACCTTGTTTCTTGTGACACTCAGAAATGAAACTTTGTCCTCACTTACACAGTTCTCGTTCTGTTTCTCCCTACATTTGTTTGTTTTTCTATCTCATTGTCGTTTCGTATAATTTGATATTTTAATTAGTTATTTTTGTATTTGCTATGTATTTACTTGTATGATATTTTGTTAGGGTTAACGCACTTTTTTCTCATTCTGTTTCTCCCTTCAAATGTGTTTTTCTCTACCTTATTGTCGTTTCGTATAATTTGATATTTTAATTAGTTATTTTTCTATTTGCTATGTTTTTTACTTGTATGATATTTTGTTAGTGTTAAGGCACTTTTTTTTCTCTGCTTTTAGCTTCTAGTCAATATATCTGTCCGTGTAACCTTTTTTGTATTAATTTTGTTTTTATGATAACTATTAATGTTTCGTTTTAATACGAAATACGTAATAATAATACTAATAATAATAATAATAATAATAATAGTAATAATAATAATAAGAAGAAGAAGAATCATAAATTTGCATATGTAACGCCTTGTCACAGTAATAAAAATATAGCAAATACTAATGGCTGATAGATATTTTTAAAAACAAACACATTTTTATTTTGAATAGTGTAGACACATTCATCTGAAAATACAATTTCGTGTCACACGCTAACACCTGCAGATATAATATCTATCTTAATTGTTTTTTGTAATATCAAGCCTAAGTTAACATCGTAATTTATTTTGAAAGTCTCTCAGTGCAATCTCTGAAAGCTCTCACAATCTGTGCAGAAAGAGCTCGGAATTTTTATACAATGTCAAGATGATCAGAGAGGCGTGAAAACAGACGTCTTTTTTCGCTTCTTTTGTTTTTGCTTATTAATATAGTCACTGAGGTTACTCCTTTCTTGTTTGTCTTGATGGCGGAACGGTAATGTCGTCCGCCTTTGGAGTGCGGGAGAATGGGTGCCATACGTTCGTGTCTCGTCAGCGACATCGTATGAGGTTTGTGAGGTCTGACTAATTCAGTAGTAAAATAGTCAAGTATTGAATGTCACTGCGAGCTTTAAAAATAAAACACTAAGCTACATTTTAAAACGACAATCTGCACATTGTTAATATATATATATGTTAGGAATAAACAAAACAAAAACTATAAGTAAATATTTGGATAATGCAGCTACGAGGACGAATACATATTTTTATACCTATTTAAGATGCTTTCGTTAGATAAATCAAATAGTAATAGAGATCACTGGCTGAGAGATATATATAATAACTAACTTTTGATTGATTGGTATATTCTTAATTGACCTGCAGATACAACTCCGTGTACCATCCTAACACCCGCAGAGATAATATCTATCTCAAAGCATTTCTTTTTTACTCTATAGAAATCAGAGGCATGCAATATGAAGCTTAATTCAAAGTCGTAATTTATTTTGAAAGTTATTCAGTGCAGTGTCTGAAAGCTCTCACAATCTGTGTAGAACGTATATTATGTGATAACAATATTATTATTATTATTATTATTATTATTATTATTATTATTATTATTTTCTTCATTATCATTATCATTATTATTATTATTATTATTACTATTATTATTATTATTATTATTATTATTATTATTATTATTATTTTTATTATTATTATTACCTTTTAACTTTAAAATTAAGACTTTTGGTAAATAACATCAAATATACAGTAGCATTATTAGTACCATTAGAGGTAGTAGTAGTAGAGTTATTAATGGTAATAGTAATAGTAGTTGCTGTTCTGGTAGCAATAGGCATATTAGTCACAACAGTATTAGTATCAGTTATAATTGTAGGATGCTGGTTATTTTAGTGCTACTGGTAAAAGTATTAGGAGTTGAAGTCGTCATTTCAGTATTATAATTAGTAGGTAGACATAGAACTGGCAGTATGAGAAATGGTAGGAGTAGGATTAGTGGTAGCTGTAGTATTCGAAATAATTGTTGCAGTAAAAATAACGAACAAATAGCAACGCATACACAACCACTGAACCCTGTCCGTAGAGCAGTAGATGTGAGATGTCTCGAGGTAAAACTGTTTGTGTGACTACAAAAACTACAAGAATCGATGTGTTATTTATTATCTAAGCACAAATGTGAGACTTACTCTCGTAACACCTGGATGAGTTTAGGCAATCTTAGCAGGATGTTTTAGTCTCCTGTGTTAATATTTTCGTAAACACAGTTAAAAGTATAACTGTAAAGTATCTTCTGCTTCTGTCTTAAAACACAAAACATATATAAATAAAATAAAATAAATTGAAACGAAGAAACAAAAAACTAATGGAAATACTAATACTAGTTCAAGTTCTAATAATAACATAATATCTATATATATATATATATTGACGGTAAACCATGTTGTTGTTTTTCTATCTTACGTAGTAGGCCCTTAGCTAAACACTAATACGTCCTCGTTCAAGAGGTGGAAAATGTTCTCAGAGATAGGTGTTTCTTTAACTTAGGAAGTTGGTCGTAACTTATGTACTAAGCTACGGATGGCAATTTAGTTTATACGTACTTGTAGTATTCGCTGGCAGCTATTTTTTATTTACTGATTACAAGATTCTTTATTGTTGTACTATTAAGATACATTTTTTGAAAATGTATATACGAAACCCACTATTCTTGATATTACTATTGTAAATGTAACACATAATTGCAGATGAATTATTTTGTTTGATAGTTAAAACAGAAATGTTGAACTGTACTGTTTCAGAGTTAACAATTGAATGTTGGAATGTTGTGTTTCAGAGCAAAAAATGAAATGTTTAAATGCTGTGTGTTTCAGAGTTAAAAATGAAATGTTGTGCATTTAAGAGTTAAAAACAAAATGTTGAAATGTTGTTTCAGAGTTAAAAACAAAATGTTGAAATGTTGTGTTTCAGAGTTAGAATGTATAAATGTTGTGTTTCAGAGTTAGAATGTTGAAGTGTTGTGTTTCAGAGTTAGAATATTGAAATGTTGTGTTTCAGAGTTAGAATGTTGAAATGTTGTGTTTCAGAGTTAGAATGTTGAAATGTTGTGTTTCAGAGTTAGAATATTGAAATGTTGTGTTTCACAGTTAGAATGTTGAAATGTTATGTCTCAGAGTTGCGGAGATGAAGGAGAAGACGATGATGAGTGCTGAGAACCTGGCTATCGTGTTTGCGCCGACGTTGCTGAGGCCGCTTGAAACAGACCCCATGATCAGTCTGACGTCTGCCATGTTTGAACAGAAAGTCATAGAACTGATGCTTCTCAACTACAAAGATATATTTTCTAAATGACTGACTGACCATTGGTCAGTTTTGCTTCAGTTTCATTTCAGGTCAGCTCTACTCAGAACAGCATTAAATTAAAAACAAGTGTCTAGATCAGAAGATCTTACTTTGTTTGATCTTTCAACTGAACTCACTTAAAGTAACACTATGAAAGACAAGTGTTCTGTAATGTCAAAACAGAAATGATTACTATTTCTAATGTTTCAACACAAAATGATAATTTTATGTTCAGACTATTGATAAAAAACATTGTGGCATTTGTAATTTTGATATTAATTAATGCAATGTTTCAGATATGAGGACATTTATATTATGTTTCAAATCTTATGGTTACATTATGTTTTTAACAAAAATTGTTACATCTAGTTAATGGAATGTCATAGTAGAGCATTTCAACTAAAAAGCATTATTATTAATTGGTATAATACTTGGATACTAATAAGGAATTTTATTTAATAATATTCTTCAGCAGATAACAGAAACAGTATGTTTTTTTTTTTGTTTTTTTTCTTATAATGTAACATGAGAATATTTTAACAAACTTTAGAACTGATGAAGGTAAAGTAATTTTACAACATTTTAACAAACTGTAGAACTGATAAAGCTAATGTAATTTTACAACATTTTAACAAACTGTAGAACTGATAAAGCTAATGTAATTTTACAACATTTGAACAACCTGGGTGAATGATGGATCTTAGAGTCTGGAGTGTTACACAGTTCCAAACACAGCAGTTTTTTTCATGCAGATAACATAAGCCAAAGATGAAGAGCATTCCACATTTGTTTATCACTGATTGTTGTAACTCTGTTGTATCAAGAAACTGTTTCTCTTTTAAATCTTTGATATAACTGTTGTAACAGTACACAGTGTCAGCTTGGAAACTTATAATAATAAAACTTATATAATTTGTTCAGATTATTTCAGCAAGTTACCAAGTGTACACAAACTGAAGAAGCTGATTCCAGTATATATCTGTACAATTAAATTATCTCAGTATATTTTCTATGATTTCAGATTGTTTTTTACTTAGCTTTGCTAATAACAAAATATAATTATAAAATAACAAACTTGAAAACAATCAGTGGCGGCTGACATATTCTCTTTTGTGGTGACATCAATTTTCAAACTGAATAATAAAACTGGAAACTCACTGAAACCAGGAATATTCTCAGCCCTCATAGGCCTTTTATTCATTTAATGAGTTTATATATATACAGATATATATATTCTTTTTTCTTTTAGATTAATAAATACTAACTGGCTTTGTCCAGATTGAATGTTGAGATTAATTGTAATAGTCAGAGAAACTTAACAAACTCTGTGACTCATACTCAGTTCTAATTCATGTTAGTCACTTCAGAGATTTTTATTACCTTTTCTTTCTAATTATTACAGTTTTGAAATACTCACTTGCTGTCTTCAGAATAGTTCTCTATGCAATCAAATAGATTTTTTTAATTTTTATCTGTATAGATAACATAAACCAAGTATCGTTGATCTATGAGTTTTGTCATACATTTTAGAATTTCTTTTTTGATATATTAATAATAAAAGACTTTGAAAAACTATAAATATATGGTTTTTTTGTTTGTTTGTTTTTTTATTTTGTGAGATAACGATGATGCAGATTATTTTTTTTTTGTATTTATGTCAGGATATGATGTGACTACAATCATAAAATAGCCAATTTTACAAACTCTACAAATTATACCAATATGCAGGCATGCAATAAAACTATATCATTCATTTATATTTATTATTTTAAATGTTTTCTTTTACAATTTCTTTTAAATTTACACTCAATTATAGTTATAGGCAGGGTTTTCAGAAACTGCATATTTTTCATTGAACTGTATGATATAAAATGTTAAATGCAAATTTGAATATTTGTAAAATGCTGCATGTCCATTCTTTAAATGTATATTTCTTTTAATTATGATTTGCATGTTTAATGTATGTATGGTTTATTATTATCATCAGCATGATAATATATGAAGTTATGCATGACGATCAGTATGTTGTATGTTGATATGTATATCTGTGTGTATGTCCATTATTTTATATGATTGTTATAGATAAAATAGATTTAAAATAAATAAAATATAAAACAAACATACAAAGAATAAATACATATTTCCTTCTGTGATGTTGAGAAAAATCAAAATATAAGCCAGTAATTGCTAAGAAAACCAAAAAATAAAATTATAATAAGGAAATAAATTAAAATGTATATTTATTATAATGCTAAATAATGAAATTAAATAAATGAATAAATCAGAGGAAAAATATCCAGTTTAGTTATTTAATAACAAAAATAAAATAACTATACCAAAAAGGTTGAAGTATTATTGGTTTTCATATCAGGAAATTCTCAACATTTGTCATCCAAGTTCTGCTAAGTCAACAATCACAGCCTGCTTGTCACCTGTCTACTTAAACTAGATATAACTTTTATATTTAAATGTAGCCTGCATCACATTTTTACATGAACAAGATATTACATACCAGTTTTCTTCACAGTATTTGAATATGAAACTGATGAGCAGTAAGAAATATAGCAATTACAACACAATTGTCTAGTAGTTTTATTTTTGTATTATAATATTTTTTTAATTTTTTAATTTTACTGTGTAGTATTAATTAACAATGTATTTTAGAATTTTTAAAATTGTTTTAAAAAAAATTGTTTTGTTATTATTAGTATTTTCTTAGATATACAGTGCATCAAATATATACATCATAATAAGATATTTTTATGCCAGCCTGCACTTTTATATTTTATAGGTAGCACATATGAAAACAACAAATTATTATTACTATTATTATTATTAGTAGTATTATTAGTATTATTAGTATTATAATTATTATTATTTTATTATTATTATTATTTTTTTTTTATTATTATTATAATTATTATTATTTTAGTATTATTATTAATTTTTTTTTATTATTATTATAATTATTATTATTTTATTATTAAATTTTTTTATTATTATTATTATTATTTATTTATTTACTTTATTTGTTTATTTTTATTATTTTTTGTTTCAGAACTTTACAATTAGGGAAAAAACTCCATTAAAATAGCGGCTTTAATACAGCACTATTATAATGAAGTTTTAATAATTTCTGAAATTAGCAATGTTCTTTTCTAATAAACTGTGAAACCTGATAGAATTATCATTTTATTTTTAAAATATCAGTAAAAGTATTTACATTAGTGTTAATATGGATGTTTCATCTGAAACCAAGATTTGTTTCAAGCTTGACTGGTACATGATGCTGTTAAGAAGAGTTGTTTACAGCTAGACTGGTACTTAACATTGTTAACATGATTTGTTTACTGCTAGACTGGTACATAACAATGTCAACAAGCTATTATTTTCACTTAGACTGGTATATACACTGTTCACAATATTTGTATACAACTAGACTGATACATACTACTATTAACATGTTTTATTCTTTATTCACAAGTGGACTGCTACATCTGACAGTTCTGGATGTATTATGTTAAACAATAATGTAAGTCAACTTGTTTGTGTCACTGCAGTGTAACTTATTCTCTGTTTCATATTTTCAGTATTCTTTTTGTATAACTTTTTTTGAAATGAATATATTTACAAAAGTACTTTATGACTGTTTTTTGTTATTCTTGTTGCACTTTTGTTCGTTAGATAAGAGAAAGAAAAAAAATATCTGTATAATTTCACACATACAGTCCTTTTGAAAAACAGCAAAGCACAATATTGATAGAATATAAACATGCTTCACAATGCTAAATTAAATGACATCTTTATTTTCATATTTGACTATAACGTGAAATTTTTATTTTATTTTATTATAATAATAATAATAATAATAATAATAATAATAAAATTAAAAAATAAATAAAAACAAAAACCCTGTCTGATATGGATCCTTTCTCTGCAGGAGTTAGGATGATGAAGTGAAGTTGTATTTTCAGATAAGTGGTGTGTGCACTACACAGAGTAATACGTTAATTCTTGAGTACATCTATCCACTCGTCATATTTCTTTGATTTCTTTGAGAGAAAAGTTTAGAAAAGGTGCGTTAGTTCTTTCATCTACATCATATAGCTCTATTTTTGTGTGAAAACAATCTGAGAGAGAAAAGTGAAGTTTAAAAAAACAATTTAACAAAAAATGAACAAGGCTGAGTAGTTTCGTTTAGAGCTGCATTAGACGTGGACTGTGAGTGCTGGGTTGGAGCACAGACAGATTTCATCTACTAGTAATTTTGTGCTTTGCTAAAATGTCCACTATTGTTTAATTTAACTTCATCACTCATAATTACAGGATCTGTAAAGGAAAAAGTGTAGGCACAAACACAACACCCATGCACGCACACACACACATGCACATACACAATAATACGCATACGCACACAAACAACATGACACAACAGAACATTAGAAAGAACGAAGAGCTTCCTTTTGTCTAATTTCTCTTTGCAGAAAGAG
>CM022675.1:2111143-2146143 GCA_012295275.1 Chrysomallon squamiferum
GTAGTTTTAACATAAACACCTGAACAGCTAATGTTTACATAAGTACATCCACTGTCTTCATTGCGATCACTGAGAAGACACAGATGAAGAGCAGGTTCATAGTCAGAACATTTAACGTCATATTTCCATTTACTGCCTGTAACAGTTTCACCACTATCATAGAGTTGAGCTCTATAAACATAAATATAAAAAGTCATATGGATGGATGGATGGATGTACGTGTGTAGGTGTTTGTATCGAATATTTTAAAATTTAAAATTGTCTAAAATAATTTATTCATGTAATGTTCTTAATTATTATTATTATTATTATTATTATTATTATTATTATTATTATTATTATTATTATTATTATTATTATTATTAAGATGAGAATAGCATTTCCAATGGTATTAATACTGTAACAGTGAACATAATAAATTATTGGTATTGAACAAAATTTTGACAAAGTTATATTATTATTATTATTATTATATAAATTAAAGAAAGTGTTTAAAGAGATATACTGACTTTGCATAACCCATCTGCCTGCACACAACTTCAGCTGCATCATTTGTAAACAGATCTGTTCTACACACGAAATTCCATTTGTCATCATCAAATACTTGAAGTTTTCCTTCATGGTCGTTTGCCCCATCCACCACTTTCAGTTTGTATGGTGTAGGGTTTTCTTTTGTAGTCGTAAAAAACATTTATTTAATTTATTCAGCTGTTGCACTCAATCATTATTATATTATTATTATCATTATCATTATCATTATCATTATTATTATTATTATTATTATTATTATTATTATTATTTTTTTTTTTTATTATTATTGTTATTGTAAGATCTTGACTTTTTTTAATGATGAAACATTTAATTACAGGTTTTACCGATTTATTGTTACTACTACTACTACTACTACTACTGCTACTACTATTAGTATTATTGTTAGTAGTAGTACTAGTACTAGTAGTAATAGTATATAGATACATATGTATAGATACGTACATACACTGACATCCATGTATTTCATATTCTGTTTATTTCCGACGAAATCGATAATTATTTATTTATATCTCCACACACTTGAAAACTTGTACTTGACAGGAGCGTAAAATACTACTACTACTACTACAAGTACAACTACTACTACCACTACTGCTACCACTACTACTACTACTAATAATAATAAAGAAAAGAAAAAGAAAGAAAAAGACAACAAACAAAAAATCTTCCTTTTCCTATGACATAATGATGATGATCATATGATATTTCTTACCATCACATATAATTCCAATATCTTCATCACCGCAGTCATCACCACAGTCACTAATACTCCAGCTTATACAATCATTTACATCTCTTTCCAGTCCATAACACCCTAAACGACCGCTGAAAACTTTACCACTTCCACCTCTAACGAAACCTTTACCACGAGGCACGCCAAACGCTCTGTTAGAAACACACACAGAAATCTGATCATAACAGCTAACAAATGATTTACATTTATATGTTTCTTTTCATTTCAAATTTATTTTCTACCACTATTATATGCATTTCAGAACATTGTGCTACTGCACGAAATCGTTAATACAGTATTACCCAGATAAGATTACACATTTTTGTTAATATACTGCTTTAACTTATATCCATTTAGTTAGATTTACGGGATATAACACAGTTTACATC
This sequence comes from Chrysomallon squamiferum, assembly GCA_012295275.1. Taxonomy (NCBI): domain Eukaryota; kingdom Metazoa; phylum Mollusca; class Gastropoda; order Neomphalida; family Peltospiridae; genus Chrysomallon; species Chrysomallon squamiferum. The sequence goes on from CM022675.1 coordinate 2,112,818, forward strand.
AATAAAAAAAAAAAAAAAAAAAAAAAAAACACAGAGAGAGAGAGAGAGAGAGAGAGAGAGAGAGAGAGAGAGAGAGAGAGAGAGAGAGAGAGAGAGAGAGAGAGAGAGAGAGAGAGAGAGAGAGAGAGAGAGAACAACAACACACAGATCGATAATCTTAATCTCATCTTAGGATTTCTATATATATATAATTACATTTATTTACTTATTTAATTGTTTGTTTATGTATTTATTTAAATAAACATAGTGCTAATTATTTGCTAGTTATTTTTGATACTTAGTATTGGTGGATATCATACGGAAGTGTTTGTAATTCACTTACTTGTTGAATCCGATATTCCTACACACTGTAGTGGCTTCGTAGAAGTCCAAAGAATCAGTATGCAGTCTGCCCCATTCACCTTTGTACAAAACTTCTACACGACCTTCTTTAGTTGTATTACCATCAGCCAGACGAACACTCACTTCATAACAAAATAGTAAACATAAATAATAATTCATAGGAAATTCCCAAGAATTCGTTAGGAAATGGGAAAGTAGTTTGAAAATGGGTAAGTCGACAGTTTTAAGTCAAGAATAAATACTGAAACAATTCAGAAACATAAAATAAATAATTAAAGTCTATAGTTATAATGTAGTGCATATATATGTTTTACCTGGTTCAATGTCGGCAGTCTTTTCTGGTACGTCTGCTGTCAAGTCTGAGAATACAACAAAAATAACAAAAATAAATAATTGAATAAATAAGTAATAAAGCTAAAGCACCAACAAAAAACCCCCCAAAAATCCCCAAAAACCCGAAGATGAAGCGAAATCAGAATTAATTAATGACAGCTGTTATTACTATGTCTATTATTATTATTATTATTATTATTATTATTATTGTTATTATTATTATTATTGTTATTATTATTATTATTATTATTATTATTTTTTATTATTATTATTATTATTATTATTATTATTATTATTATTATTATTATTATTATTATTATTATTATTATTATTATTATTATTATTATTATTATTATTATTATTATTATTATTATTATTATTATTATTATTATTATTTTTATTATTATTATTATTATTATTATTATTATTATTATTATTATTATTATTATTATTATTATTATTATTATTATTATTATTATTATTATTATTATTATTTTTATTATTATTTTTGCTGCAACTGCTATTACTATTATTTTGATTATTATTAAATAAAATATGAGGAAAAAAACGCTACATTTTCTTACTTGTAGTAAACTCAAATGTAAGTTCTTCATCTAAAGATACAGCTGCTGATTCTGAAACTGAAGACCCGTCTTTGAGGTTGATGTTGAACTGGACAAGTGAACTGGAGGAGTCTATTGATTTAACTGTGTTTGAGATATTCAGTGTTTTTCTGTAAAATAACATGAAGAGGTATTCCAGATATACACAATTAAAATCCAAACTTTCCACCATATTAATAATCTTATACAAATTAACTTTTTCTTTTTGTGTAATATCCCAAAGTAAAATATTGATACTTGAAATGGAATGTTCAGTGCATTAATTTCATCTTTACTGAAATGTTAATTCAGTAGTAACCACAATTGTAAGTAAAGTTATAGACATTCCAGGAAAGAAAGAAAAATATAATAATAATAATAATAATAATAATAATAATAATAATAATATGTATAACCAACCTGTCAATTTCTTTGGTTGTTATCACTTTGGTGACAGTCATGGTTACGACATCGTTGTTTTTTCCACTACAAGTGACAGAGACTTTTATGTCGAGGTTTGTCATAAACTTTTCACTGAACTGAATGATCACATCTCGAGTTCGACCTCCATTTACCTTAAGAACGAGTCACAATTACACGAGTTATGTTCAATCAATGTCTAATACCACTTTGTACAAAGATAACAACAAATATTTTTCAAAACATTTTTTCTGATATTATAATTCCACAAGTAGACTACACTTTAAATCTGTTTTATTTAAACAATTTGTGGAAGTAGCTAAGTATTTAAACATATTTCATTAAGAAAAAATCAATAACAAAAAAAAAAAAAAAAAAAAAAAAAAAAAAAAGAAAAAGAAAAAGGAAAGAAAGAAAAAAGTAAACTAAGAATTATAAAAATAATGAACAAAACTAACCTGAGTCACCCCTCCACATTCAGGATCCTTAACATTCAGAACCACGCCCTGCTTTCCCGAGGGTAGATCTGATGACGTGAATTTGCAACCTGGCGCGTCTTTTTCACCTTTAGCATAGACGACACCACTGAATGTTCCAGCAGGATTAATTACAATCAACATAGAACTTTTTTGACAGGAAACATCATCTGGAAATATTAAGATTAGTATTTGTTAGCAGAAATAATCATGATGATTGTGATGATGATACTACTACTACTACTACTACTACTACTACTACTACTACTACTACTACTACTACTACTACTACTACTACTACTACTACTACTACTACTACTACTACTACTACTACTACTACTAATTATAATAATAAAGAAAGCGTATTTGGTATCAAATAATAATATTAAGCTTCGTTTCAGATTAATTTAAATCAGATCATGAATCTCACTGTGTTTAGTGACAGTTTAAATCTGTTATAAACTTAAATAGTATGTTACTATTATACTTTTTGTTATTTATTTATTTATTTTACATTACTTTACTGGGAGGAGAAAAGTATAGTAAATAACAGTAATCTAAGTTAATATAAACGCACACATATATATACATACATACATATATTACATAAATATAAGAAATGAGCATACTGAAAACAATTGGAATATCATCTACCCTTCATTGGTACATAAAAACAGTGGTAGATATAAAAATAAGTACTATTTTGTTAAGTAGAATGAATTACTCACATCTTTTGTTTTCACAGTGGTCACCATAGAAACCAGGAGGACAGAAACACGCCTTGTTTCCATTATTGTTGTAACAGATACCTCCATCAGAGCCACAAGAGTCAGTCTGATTGGTACACGGACTTGAACCGCTCAAACCTGAAAACACGAATTTCGTATCTGTCATGATATGAAAAAAAACAACAAAAAACACCCAAATCTACCTATATCTTCTTGGGTTTTTTTGATGATATCATTGAAGTTACCCACACTTGACATATTATAATTACAATACTGACTTGTCTCCAGCTCACAGTTGTAGCCAGTGTAGTCATTTCCACAGTCACAGGTGCCGTCATTTTGACAAGTTTTATTATTAGCACAATCCTGACCCTGTCGTCTGCAGTCGAAGTACTCTTCACCTGTAAACAACATTTTAACATAGGATAACTTTCATGACTGAAAATTGTTATTGAATAAAAGAAAGAAAAAATATATACTTTAAATAGATTTTACTTTAAATTACAATAGAGGTAGTAGAAATAGTAGTAGTAGTAGTAGTAATAATAATAATAATAATAATAATAATAATAATAATAATAAAATAGAAGAGAACAGATTTTAGGAAGAATAATGTGGAGATAACCAGTAGACATGACAACTGTTGTGACCAGTATGAAATAAAGAAAGCAGAATATCGAAAATATAGTGACCAACATTTTTGTTTCAAATTTTATTTATTTATTTATTTAGAAATATTAATCATTATTTTACTTTTTTTAATCAGTATTATATAGGTTTTTAAAATGACTTCACTGTTCAGATGATATATATATATATATATATATATATATATATATATATACATAGCGTATTTAATTACTGAAGTCGTCTTGTTCTTAACCCTATTTCACTATTGTAAAACAAATATATATATATATATATATATATCCTCATTTAAAGGAATTGTTTCTAAAATATTAATGTTATAATTTGAATGATGTATTTTTTTAAATATTTTGTTCCACTGTGTGAAAAATGTATATTCAAATTCTCCTTCTTTTGGTGACAACAGACACATACAATATTTCTATATAGAAACAGAGACGAAAATAAAATTACCTAGAGTGATGGAACAACTTAGCAGTAGCAGACAGACGAAAGACATCCACATATTTACTTTATACTGAAAAGAAAATTAAATAAATAAAAAAACAAACAAAGAAACAAACAAATTAATAAATTAAAAATAAATAAATAAATAAATAAATAAATAAATAAATAAATACCTATGATGTTATATTTTATGAATAGTATTGTGTGTATGTCTGTTTGTCTGTGTGTACCCGTCAAATATGGGTGGTTTGTGATAATCAAAGATATGTCATAAAACAATAGAGTATTAACACAATCATTAACTGTTATGAAACATACTTTTTCTCAACATCATTATATTATAAATTTATGTTTTCTACCTACCAATATGCACCTACTTGCGTACTTACAAACATACATACATAAACAAAAATAGTACACACAAATCTGGGGAATTTGCGCAAACTGACACCTTATCCAATATTCTAATTTGATTGCTATGTAATAGCTGGTACAGTCACTGTTCAAGTTAAACTAGCCGAGTTGTAGTGGTGAGTGTATGGACCAATCGAGAAATCAAAGTTAACAGAGCTCCTCAGTTGATGTCTTATGATCATATAGTTAGTCTTTAAAATAGCTTTTAAGATGATTTGGATACGTTTGCTGTTTCATGAGATAAATCAGAACCCATAAATTAGTTTAAATCAGATGCAAAAAACGCAGATGATCTTGAATGCACTGCATGAATATATAGTAACGTGACAATATAATTACACTATAACATACACATTTACAGATGTCCTTGTATACGCACGTCCTGAAACTGTACAAACACATTGACTGAAGTAATGTACATATGTATTTACAGAAAGTGGACACTAAAGACGTTATGCAAATGACATTGACTGAAGTGATGTACATGTATATTTACAGAACGTGGACACAATAAAAGTTATCATAAATATTACATTGACTAAGTAATATGCATGTATATTTACTGAATGTGGACAGTAAAAAAGGATATCATACAAATTACATTGACTGAAGTGATGTACATATGTATTTACAGAAAGTGGACACTAAACAAGTTATACAAATTACACTAACTGAAGTAATGTACATGTATATTTACAGAAAGTGGACACTAAAGAAGTTATACAAATTACACTAACTGAAGTAATGTACATGTATATTTACAGAAAGTGGACACTAAACAAGTTATACAAATTACATTGACTGAAGTAATGTACATGTATATTTACAGAACGTGGACACTAATGAAGTTATAAAACAAGTTTACAGGCAACGGATGGAACAAATTTATCAAAGTAAAATGCGTGCTAATGTATATAAAAGTGAGTACAATTGTCCATTGAATAACGTGCTTACATATAAATAATGCGTAGAGATATGTAAACTGATCTTCCTGCAAATGTACAGAAGTCAAACATGCACATTTACTGAAGTAATGAATCTGGACATGTAAGCACACATTCACTGAATAAACGTACATACAAATGTACGCCCGCAGACACATATATTTGTTCCTGTACAAGTATATAGAAAGTGTACACATTTATTTTAAGCAGTGATATACATACAAATGTATAGAAGGAATACATACATTTTTGAAGTAGGATACTTAGAAATACCTTGAAAATGTCGATATACATTTACTGACGTAGCATACATACACATATATAGAAAGTGTACACACATGTATTGATGTCGCATATATACACATATAGGGAAATATCCACATACATTTATTGACGTACGATACATAAAATACATAGAAACAGGCAACATACATTCACCAAAGTAGTATACGTACAGATATATAGAAAGATGAACTGCACGTTCCTTGTTTATTGTAACACTCCAAGTAAACCGTTTTCCTCTCTTACACTGTGTTATCTGTTTGAAAAGAAATATAAAAATGTGTATTAAGATGAGATTTGCTCTATTTATATGATAACCAAAAAAAATTAAAAAAAATAAAAATAAAAATAAAAAGTTATTTCCATTTAAATCGTGTATGATACGCTTCACTAGTGTTACCGAAACATTTCATATATCTCTTCTCTTTCTTCTTCTTCTTCTTCTTCTTCTTGTAATGATATGTCATATAAACAACGATATAAACAGAAATAACAATATATGACTTGAATTATTGTTCTGACACATTCTGCGCTTGTCGAACAAGATACCAATTAAAAACATCTTTCTATCTATCTATCTATGAATACACACACACATACACACACACACACACACACACAAACACACACACACACATATATATATATATATATATATATATATATATATGTTTTGACGAAAGCCTAGAGAAATAAGATGATTATTTATTTATTTATTTAAGTTCAAGTCTGGACACACGTTACCTCTACATAACTAGCATTCTACCAAGAACGTATACACATATATTGTCTGTATGTCTTTTTGTATGTATGTATGTATATGTGCTCAGATGATTTTATGTATGCCTGTACTTGTGTCCTAGACTTAACTTTAAAAGCAACCACAAATATAAGCTTTCTTCTTTCTCCAAAAACTTAGTACGTATTGTTATTCATGCGTATCTGTGCTTCTGGAGCACTAGACGTCAGTGACCGTGCTTGAATACGTACCAGCCTAGCCCAGTGTCATTTTTATTTTCTTTCTTCTCTTATAAAGAACTGAGGGATAGCTGCGTCTTACGCCCCGAGCGTAAATAATCGATGTGTATAAAACATCATTTTCTATTCAGTCTATTCAAATATGTGTGTTTTGTGTGTGTGTGTGTGTATGAGAGAGAGAGAGAGAGATATATATATATATATATATATATATATATATATATATAGAGAGAGAGAGAGAGAGAGAGAGAGAGAGAGAGAGAGAGAGAGAGAGAGAGAGAGAGAGAGAGAGAGAGAGAGCAAATACATCCTATATACTAGTCATATATACTTAGTGTTTGCTTTTTTTGCGTCTGTCCATATATACGTTTGTGGTTTAAGTGAGTATATCTGTATTTATGTTAGTTCGTAGAAGAGTGTAAATGTTTATGTTTGTGGGTGTTTAAAGTAGTATACCAATGATTAGCAAAATACTGTCATAAATACTGTGTGGATATGTCAGTAAATTGGCAGACATTTTAAAAAAATGTTTTATTATTTGTTTATGTAGGATACCGTTAAGGTTAAAATCAGTCAGAAATACCTAAACGTCTGTTACTTGATGCGTGACAAGTGAAGGAAAACAGCGAGTGTTGTTGTGAAAGTGGAGTACCAGTCTAGAGGAGCAGTGATGTGTTACACGTGTTTTTATGTTAGTTGATGCATGACAAGTGAAAGAAAACAGCGAGTGATGTTGTGAGAGTGGAGTACTAGTCTAGATGAACATTGATGTGTTACACGTGTTTGTATAGCTTTGTGACCCTAATCAGAGAGATGTCAAACGAGTCACGTTTCTTCATACTTTGTTCAAAGCGTTTTAAAAACTTCATCTATAAAGAAACATAATAATAATAATAATAATAAATAAATAAATAAATAAATAAATAAATAAATAAATAAAATAACGAAAGAAATAATTTCCTTATAGAAAAGGCAGAAATTTATTCACAGACGTGATCAACATTACATTTGGAATAATGCAGGTTATCAAGATCTTGCATTAAAATGTTGTGGACATAAAATTTGATTTTGAAAAAAAAAAAAAAAAAAAAATAAGATTACTAAATAGACAAATAAAAGGACACATAGATAGCTAGATAGATAAATAGATTGGCAGATAGATGGACAATTGATAGGTAGATGGATATATATAGCGATAAAGAGATAAATAGCGAGACATAGAGCTAGACAGGTAGATAGATTGACAGACAGACAGACGCTGAGACAGACATATCGATAGATAGACATTTATCGAAAATGGATTGAACAACAAGATTCTGATATGTATTTATGCGTGTATGAGTGTATGTGTGCATGGTTGCGTATGTGTCTGTGAGTTTGGACATATGCAAAATATGTGTGTGTGTGTGTGTGTGTGTGTTTGTCTCTGTGCATCTGTGTATTATATTTATGTACGCCTCTGTGTTAAAACAGACAGCAGAATCGTGTTTACGATAACAATTTTCACTTCTAAGACATGATTATAAACAGGTTTTTTTTTGTAAGTAAAAAAAAAAATGTAAGTAAATATCTTGTGTAAGGCAGCTGTATAAACGTATACAAATATTTTATAGTAAGTTAAGCTGCCCTTGTCAAAGACATTAAAATATAACAAAAATCACTGGTTGAGAGATATCACTGGTTGAGAGATATATAAAAAACTAACTTTTTATTCTGAATAGCGTATACACTATTCATCTGAAAATACAACTTTGTGTCACACCCAAACACCCGCAGAGATAATGTGTATATATGTCAGGACATAGATAGCATCAAACTTAATGTAACGTCGTAATGTATATTCAAAGTACTTGAGTACAGTCTGAAAGCTCTCACAATCTATGCAGAAACTTTATGATGTCATACAAAAAAATATTTTTATTATTATTGTTATTATTATTATTATTATTATTATTACAAACTCACAGACATACATACATAAAGTCGCGCACATTATTATATTTAAGTTAAAACAATCGAGACTGAAAAGAAATAATAAAAGTAAAACATTAATGTATCAGATAATATTTGTTTGTTGACGTACAACAAGCGAGTGAAAAACACAGCGTGGAAGACGTGTAATAGAGTAGATAAGCAGTGAGGCATCGCCAGTGTGTTTATATTAGTACACTACAACAATCTAGTCAAACGTTGTCAAACTAGTTTTCTTAATACTTTCTTCAAAACAGTTTTAAAATTTCACTGACAAAATATGAGCTGCTTTTATCGTAAAATATTAATGCCATAAGAAAATTAAAACACACACACACACACATACAGAACAGAAGCCAACAAACAGCAAGCCATACACGACCAGTGAAGCATTTTCGTAGAGCAGTAGACGCGAGATGTCTCGAGGTAAAACTGTTTGTATGTCTAACAAAAACTACGAGATTCGATGTATTATTATCTACACACAAATGTGAGACTTACTCTCGTAACGCCTGCAAGAGTTAGGTAATCTTAGGACGATGTTTGAGTCTCTTTTCTTAATATTTTCAAAAGCACAATTAAAAATATCTGTAAAGTATCATCTTGTGTCTTAAAAATAAATAAATAATTAAATTAATCCAAAAAAAGTATCATAGATAATTAACATATAATAATAAAATGAATTGAAAATAATAATAAAAAATAGCTCTAACTAAACTCAACTGAAATGAAATAGAATATACTGAAATGAACAGCAATAACAAACTGAAAGACAGATGCATAGATAGACACACATAAAACAGAATTATAAAGAAGTAGATAAATGCATAGATGTATACACTGAAAGTGTAGGTTGGTAGGTAGGTAGGTAGTCGAATATGATTTACATAGTCACCCAGATAACCAGATTTAAAAAATAAAAAATATCATACAAAATTAACAAGCATAAAGAAATAAGTTTTGGAGGAAAATGTCAAGATGATCTTCAGACGCAGGTGACTCAGTTTGACAGTTTAACTATTTTTGTACGTCCATGACATACATAAAACAGCTCAAAAGTGTTTGTCATAATACTTAGTGGAACAGAGAGAGAGAGAGAGAGAGAGAGAGAGAGAGAGAGAGAGAGAGAGAGAGAGAGAGAGAGAGAGAGAGAGAGAGAGAGAATCGCAGTACTAATATCCTAAATATATAAATAACACAGATACATTTAGACTAAGGTAAAGAAGAATAAAATAGAAGAGAAGAGAAGAAAATAAATAAACAATTTTTGTTGTACTGATCCTTTTTTATATTTCCTTCTATGTTAGGCAAATTATGTTTTATTTATCATCAAACTAAAAGTAATAAAATTCAATAAAAATAAAATAAAATAAAATAAAATATCATTCTTATTCTGGACTTTAAGAAAGAAAACAAACAATGAGAAAAGACGTTACATAGAATTATGTACCATCATATATTCACTGGTCCAAAAGGAATCTTACACAAACACAAACACACACACGCACGCTGTAATTAAGTTTTTGATCTGATATTTAGTTGGTTATTATTATTTTAATCGTTTATTGATGCTGTCGTTACCATTACAATTACTGTTACTATTATTACTGCTACTACTGCATACTGTCAAACATGATTAACATAACCATTGAGGTAACGAAAACAAAATAAAATAAAATAACATAAATAAATAAATAAATAAATAAATAAATAAATAAATAAATAAATAAACAAATTAGACCAGAAAAAGTGTCATACAAAATTGACATATAATAATAAAATACATTGAAAAAATAAGAATAAGGCTAACTAAACGAAATTGAAATGAAATAGAAAAATATGGAATGAACAGGAATAACAAACTGACAAACAGAGGTGTAGATAAACACAGAGAAAACTGAATTATAAAGAGGTAGGCAGATGCATAGATGTATACAGGTTCGTAGATAAGTACTTAGTCAAGCATGATTAAAGTAACCAGATTAAATATATATATATATATATATATATATATATATATATATATATATATATATATATATATATATATATGTCATACAGAATTAACACTCATAATAAAATACACTTTGGAGGAGAATGTCAAGATGTTCATCACACACAGCTGACTGAGAGTGAATGTTTTACTTTAATTTTATTTAAATCAGCCTTGATGACAAACGCGATAGAAACGAATATATCACTATATTTTTCTACGTCCCCGAGACACATAACATTTCTCAAAAGTGTTTGTCATAATAATGAGAGAGAGAGAGAGAGAGAGAGAGAGAGAGAGAGAGAGAGAGAGAGAGAGAGAGAGAGAGAGAGAGAGAGAGAGAGAGAGAGAGAGAGAGGAAGTAATCATAGTCTAAATATATAAATCCCACAGGTAAATCTACACTGAGCTAGAGTAGAATAAAATAGAATAGAGGGGAAGAAATAAATAAACAATTTTAATTGTACTGAGGTTTTTTTTATATTTCCTCTGTGTTTGGCAAACTATGTTTTATTTTTCATCAAACTAAAATTGATAAAATGGAACAAAAATACAGTAAAATAAAATAAAACAGTAAATACAAATATATTACTCACTGATGTCGATGAAACATGGTGTTAAAATAAATTAATAAATAATAAACTTTTCTACTTGAAATAATATCACAAAACAAAGATTACATGTTAACAGTTACATTCAAGTATTAATTCTTTGTTTTCTACTGTGATGTTAATTGACTGTTTACACCATTCGTCTGAAAATACAATTTCGTGTCATCTCGTAATCCCCGCTACGATAAGATGTGTTTTCTTTACTCTGTACTCAAACATCAGAAGATCTAATTATCACAAAACTTTATTTATTGTCGTGTTGTTAATTGACTGTTTACATGAAATGTCTGCAAGCTCTCAGAGACAGTCTGTGTATTAACTTATGTCATTTTATCATTCTTATTCTGGACTTTAAGAAAGAAAACAAACAATGAGAAAAAATGTTATAGAGAAGTATATATTATCATATATTGACTGGTACAAAATGAGTCTTAGTATTAACATTAGTTTTAGAGTATCAGTAGTTGTACTGGTTGTAGTAGTAGTTGTAGCAGCAGTGTGTACATTCTGTGCTCTATTAAATAAGTTGAAACTGTGAATTAATTTACTGTAACATACATCGGTTTCAAAATGCAACAATATGGCAGACATGTTTGTGGACTACATTTAAAAAGAGACAAAACTAACACAGATCTCTGCTGATGAGTAACAAGACAGATTTCAGTCGTCACAGATCAGTGCTCTGAGCGTTGCTGGTGTTTTTTATGCTGTTACAGGTTGGTGACTTTAAGAAATTTCAAATCTGTTTACTCTTTACTTAGTACATTCTTCAAAATAGTGTTACACATTCACCGAAAAGTCTCATCATCTTTTTACGGATAAAAGTCCTGGAACATTAATAATACTAATAAAAACAAATAGTAAAGATGACAATAAAATATTTGACTCATTTCTCATTTCAGTATTATTTTGTGTTAATACAAAAGAAAACTACTATTTCAATTTGCATGATTATTAATGTTGATGCCTCTACCACAACTTCTGTTATTTCTACTACTACTACTACTACTGCTACTACTACTACTGCTATTACTACTACTACTAATACTAATAGTATTACCACTACTACTACTAATCTTAATGATAACAATAATAGCAATAACAATAACAACAACAACAATCAAATAAATCATAGTTTAGTTTATGCGTGTGTGTGCGTGTTTATACATATACGCCACACACACACAAACAAACACACACACACACTGTAATCAGTTTTTTTATTGGTATATTTTTTGGTTATTATTATTTTAATCGTTTATTTCTATTGCCGTTACCATTACAACTACTGTTACTATTGCATATTGTCAAGCATGATTAACATAACCTATCAGGCAACGAAAACAAAATAAAATAAAATAAAATAAATGAATAAATGAATAAATAAATAAATAAATAAATTAGACCAAAAAGTTGCCATTGAGAATTAACATATAATAATAAAATGCATTGAAAAAAAAAAATAACGCTAACTAAACTAAGTTGAAATGGAATAGAAAATATTGAAATGAGCAGGAATAAGAAACTGATAAACAAAGGTGTAGATAGACATATAGAAAGCAGAATTGTAAAGAGGTAGCTACATCCATAGATGTATACAGTGAAGCAGTGTAGGTTGGTATGTAGGTAGGTAGTCAAGCACGATTAACGTAGCTACCCAGGTAACCAGATTCAAAAATATAAAAAATAAAGTATGTCATACAGAATGAACATACATGATAAAATACAGTATGGAGGAAAATGTCTAGATGGTCTTCACACATAGATGACTCACAGTGAATATTTGACTTTACTTTAATTTACATCAGCCTTGGTGGTTAACTGGGTTAGAGTGAAAGTTTAACTATTTTTGTACGTCCATGACATACATAAAACAGCTCAAAAGTGTTTGTCATAATACTTAGTGAAATGTTAGGCAAATTATATTTTATTTATCATCAAACTAAAAGTAATAAAATGCAATAAAAATAAAATAAAATAAAATAAAATAATAAATACAAATATATTACTCACTAATGTGGCTGAAACAATGTGTAAAAATAAATTAATAAATAATAAACTTTTCTACTTGAAATAATATCACAAAAGAAACAGTACATGCTAACAGATACATTCAAGTATTAATTCTTTGTTTTCTACTGTGATGTTAATTGACTGTTTACACCATTCGTCTGAAAATACAATTTCGTGTCATCTCGTAATCCCCGCTACGATAAGATGTGTTTTCTTTACTCTGTACTCAAACATCAGACGATCTAATTATGACAAAACTTTATTTATTGTCGTGTTGTTAATTGACTGTTTACATGAAATGTCTGCAACCTGTCAGAGACAATCTGTGTAATAACTTATGTCATTGTACAGTTCTTATTCTGAACTTTAAGAAAGAAAACAAACAATGAGAAAAGAGGTTATAGAGAAGTATATATTATCATATATTGACTGGTACAAAATGAGTGTTAGTATTAGCATTAGTATTAGAGTATCAGTAGTAGTAGTGGCTGTAGTAGTATAATTCTAAGATTGCCTAAACTCATCCATGTGTTATGATAGTAAGTCTCCCGTTTTGTATAGATAATAATACATCGATTGTTGTAGCTGTTGTTAGAGACACACACACAGATTTAACTCCATACATCTCGAGTCTACTGCCCTACGGACATGCTTCACTGGTCGAGTAGGTGTTATTTCTTGGTTTGTACCTGTATGTGTGTGTGTGTGTGTGCGTGTGTGTGTGCGTGTGGGTATATCTTATTTAGCCCTTGGTACACATTTTGCATGCTTAAATTTATTTATTTATTTATCTTTCTATCTATATACATGTCTGTCAGTGTAACCATTTATGTCTTTTAATCCGTCCATCCTTGTGACTGTTTGTTACCGCATAACAGCAGCCTTGTCCGCAAGCATCATTTACTTAAGTTGTGCGAGGAGACATAATTTATTCTCATTGATATTGTTATGATTATTATTATTATTATTATTATTATTATTATTATTATACTGTTATTTATATATATTTATACACATACACACACACACACACACACACATATATACAGCAAGAGCGATAGATTATGTATATATATGTATGTAGGGACACATACGAAGATAAACACACGCACGAACACAGGTACAAACGAACTAATAGCAACGCCTACTCGACCAGTGAAGCATCTCTGTAGGGCAGTAGACTCGAGATGTATGGAGTTAAATCTGTTTCTGTGTTTCTAACAACAGCTACAACACTCGATGTATTATTATCTACACTAATGTCAGACTTACTCTCGTAACAAACGTAAATAAACGTCAAAGCTAATGTCCTTTTTCTTAGTATTTTCTAATACTCTTTAAATATCATTGCAAAATGTCATCTATTAGTTAGAAAAGAATGAAAATGATAATAATAATAAAAGAAAGAGAAAGAAAAGTAAAAAGTAGAAAAACAAAATAATAATAAATAAATAAATTAAACAAACAAAAAAGTAACCAACTAGAAAGGAACGAAAGTAAAATAAAAGGACAACAAATAAATATAATGACCAAAAAGAATAATAATAACAATAACAACAAGATGAAAAAAGACAATAAATAGGTAGGTAGATAAATGAATGGAAGAGGAACGGGAGAAGAGATGTAATCACAAAACGTTGGGTAGATATTTAGTTACACACTTAGGTAGAAAATAGTAAGTAGGTACTTGCGTAGATGGTAGTGTCCATTGGTCATTAATGCAAAACGAAGATATAATCTATTCATTGTTTATTCATACGAATACTACTAATATTACTACTACTGCTGCTACTACCCTTACTAATATAACTAGAACTACTACTGCTTCTAGTGAAATATAATTAACTACCAGAATAACAAAAATGAAAGAAAAAATAAATAAGTAAATAAAGTAAAATAAACACTTGTCATACAGAATTAAGACACATAATAAAATACACAACGGAGGAGAATGTCAAGATGTTCGTCACTCACAGCTGACTGAGAGTCAAAGTTTTACTTTAATTTCATTTATATCAGCTTTGATGGGCAAACTGAATTCAAACAAATATATCGTGTTATTTATGTTCGACTACGGGATAAGTAAATTCAAAAAAAAATTTTTCTTATAAATCTTAATAATAGAGAAAAAATAAATATAAGTAGAAACAATAATTCAAAAAATATATAATTAACACTAAACTAAAGTAAAGAAGAACAGAATACAATAAAAAACGTAGATATGTAGATAAATGAATAGACAGATGGGTAGAAATGTTTCTAAATAGAACACATGATAAAACGTAGGTAGGAAGGTTTGTAGTATTACTGCTATTACTAGTATTACTATTACTTCTAATACATATATTACCATTACTATTGCTGCAATTGCACAACTTAAGTAAATGATGCTGGCGGACAAGGCTGCTTTATCCGGTAACAAAGAGTCACAACGATGGACGAAAGGAAAGATTGAAAGACACGTATATAACAAGACGGTGGATTTACTGTAACACAATACAAATATGTAGAATATGAATATACAGAATTTGAAAAAAAAAAAACAAAACAAACAAACAAAAATCATTATTAAATTAACTATTATTATTATTATTATTACGTCTGTCTCTATTAAGGTTTTTATAAAGATAACTGGATGGTCCAGATTTGATAAGATATCCCTGGAAATAAGATTTCTTCAAAAACTTTAACATTGCTAGATTCGGACTAGATACTGTTAACTATCTGGAAATGTTAAAAAAAGATCAAAATAATAAAAAATAAAAAATAAATAAATAATGAATAAATAAAAAGGCGGCGTTTTTTGTTTCTTTTTTTCACCTGGGATTTAATATCTTTCTATCTGAACAAACATAATTCTCTTTTTGAATAATAATTTAGTAAAAAGTCTTTAGATTTGCTACAATATGTATAAATTATATTGCATTAAGCTGATCAAAATTACGCATAATTTACATATTATATTATTTTTACAACATGATTTTATTTCTTATCTTTTTTATCAATCGTTTTAATTATTTCTAATTTAGGATATCGCCTACATGTTTGTCATCACCATTCGAAAGTAGATCATGTAGTACATACCTGACTACAAAAATGTGTACGAGAGTCTGAACTGAACTTTATTTTTACACGCAATTAATACCAATATATCTGTAGCTATCTGCATCATCAACTTTGATTTTATCAGATCAAAAACACTTTCACCCTTTTTACAGTTTACTATCAGTTTAAATTTCATGCAGTAATGATTTTTGCATATCTTGGTAATTATTATTTATTTAAAACTGAATTCTTTTGTTTTAAACTCTGTTAAGACTAGACTGCAGAACTGAACAACAGCAACCTCAGCATAAACAAAAATCAAGAACTGAGGTAATACTATATCTGCTGATACGTCTTTTGTTACATAGAGAATATACATACATACATTTGATAAAGTCAGATGCATGATAATGTACAGACAACACAAACATATTAACTGAAGTAAGGTAACGTGAACCTACCTTGTTTCTTGTGACACTCACAAATGAAGCTTTGTCCTCACTTACACAGTTCAATGTGTTTAGAATAAAACATAAAACTGCATCTCACGATGTGTTTAGCTGTATTTATATGGTAAGCACAAAGAAACCATCTTGTCCAATGAATAACTGGTTTAACTATTGCATCATACATCTCTCTCTCTCTCTCTCTCTCTCTCTCTCTCTCTCTCTCTCTCTCTCTCTCTCTCTCTCTCTCTCTCTCTCTCTCTCTCTCTCTCTCTGTGTATTCCTCTCTACAACTCAGTATTTTTGTACCTCTTTATCTTTGTTTATAATTTTATTTATTTATTTAATTTTGCTATGAATTTATTTGTTTGATATTTGTTCTGTTCGTTTTAACGTAATTTCTGTCTTCTTTTGGCTTCCACTTCATATATTTGTCTGTGTAACGTAATAGTATTAATTTTAATATCATGAAAACAACCAGTGTTTCTTCTCGTACGATTTTTAATACGAAATACGTCATATGGAATAATAATAATAATAATAATAATATTGATAATAATAATAATAATAATTGTGCATGCCAATGTTCACGCTGTATTTCACCGTCACTCTCACAGTTGCTAAATGTTAACTGAAGTGTGGACAGAAAAGAAAGTGTTCTTTCTTTTTAAATGTCCACAGTCTGTATTAGTCTGTAATGAGCAACAGTGGGTTAAAAGCAATGAACGTTAAAGTTTATTTTTGCAATTATCATTTATAACAACGTGGTTCAGTCCGTCTAACAAAAGATACTAAACACGTGAGGACTATTAACATTTGTTACATACCCAGTTTTTATACACAGGCAGCTTTGAGTAAGCGGGCCTCTGTAATGTCTGGAAGAGTAACCGTCCACAACGTGTTTCTCGTTTTGTTATATTAGTAAGTGCTACAACGACAACAACGTCAACAACAACAGCAATAATAATAATTATACAATTAAATGAACTAAAAAAAAGCTAATCAAATAAAAGGAACGAAGGTAGATTGTCAGATAATTGCTTTATAACTGTTTGTCTATCTATGCATGTGTACATGTTTCTGTTTCTCTCCCGCTGTACATCTGTCTAATATATATATATATACCCTTCTATCTCTTTTCCCAATACCAGTAAAAAAACAGTTCAAAATAGTATGGCTCTCCAAAAGTAGAGGCGCTATTGAGTATTTACTACTACTACTATTACTAGTATTAGATTAATACTAATGCTCACATCATAACTGTAAATACTGTCTATATATACTGATTTTACCACTGCTAATACTCTACTTACTAGCATTATTATTACTATTGTTGACACTACTAATATCACTGCTAGTGCTGCTATTCTACTACTAAAGAAAGTGATTAAAGACGGCTTCACTGTACATTTTACATTTTACGTTTGTTTACGTGTAAAGTTTCCCACCGACCTTACAGTACATACTCGTTTCAGTTGGCCGAACACACATGCTGCTTTCAAACGTGTTTTCAATTGTTTCTTACTTCTTTTTATTTCTTAAACTAAAAGATTAAGAATAGTTTAGCTGCGTCATGGCGTATATTCACCGACTGTAAAAAGCTGACAGACACTGCTTTCAGAGAAGGTAAAGAAATTCCACAGCGTGAAATTAAAGTTGATGTAATACACTTTGATTATAGTAGAAAAAAGAAATTCTCAGATAGATCTTATCTCTGCTGATATTAGGGTGGTGACATTAACTTGTCTTTTCAGATGAATGGTGTATACAATAAGCTCTTGAATATATATATAACAGCTTGCAATTTTGTTTGTATTTTACAAAACATTCATATCTTCTTTCAGCTACATTAGTCAATTCAGGTACCTGTATCTTTCTTTTATCTCTGTGTTTGTGTGTGTGGGTGTGTGGGTGTGTGGGTGTGTGTGTGTCTGCTGATTATGTCTAATGACAGAGTAAGATCAGATAGCAGATAATAATAAGTCTGTAAGTGGGTATGCATGAATGCTTTTATGTTTGTATGTATGTATGTATGTATGTATGTATGTATGTATGTATGTATGTACGTAGTTATGTAAGAGTGTCTGTGTATATGTGTGTATATGTGTGTTATATGTGTGTCTGTGTGTATGTACGTTTGTGTGTGTGTATATATATATATATCTATATATATATAAAGATATATATATATATATATATATATAAATATATATATATATATATATATATATATATATATATTAATCTGTGTGTATATGAGTATACATACGTGTGTGTGTGTGTGTGTGTGTGTGTGTGTGGTGTGAACGTAACTACTAGCTCTAACGCTGCCAACACCAATTCTGTTAAAATAAAGTAATAAAACGTGGTAATCTGTTAGCCGTATGTGCCATGTCGCTTTGGGAATGAAAATAACACATTTGTCATAGTGCACGCCGGTATATCTACTGCACGTGCAGACTCGGCTCGGAAAATGAAAGCCATGAAGCAATGTAACGGCTTAACGCCGGCCAACGCGTACACGACGTCGCCGGCACTAGAATTCATGCTCAAACTGTCCGTTACCGTCTCCGTGCTGCTGTATTACAAGCACGTCGCCCTGTTGTAGTCGTTACCCTGATAGCGCGTCACATTCAGGAACGTCTGAGATGGGCCATAATACACCAACACTGGCGTCGCACACAGTGGAATCAGACAGTATTCAGAGAGAAATACAGTTTTGTGTTCACTTTGTGGATGTTAGGCGTCATGTATGGAGGGGACGGGAGAACGAAATGATGCAAACAACGTTGTTCATCTTAAGAGATAGGCGTTACGGTCTGGACCGGAGTTCATGATGGAGGTAAAACAGATCACGCATTTGCTGTTCCTGAGATTAACGCTCTCAATAGAAGCATGAGACGGCGATGGACTCCTGTCATTGATGCTACTCCTGCACACACACTTCACTGAGCCTCTCTCACCATTCTGATAGATGTACCACCCCGTTTCATCAGTTGATATTAAAGTAACGACGTTGACTCCATGACAATATTTTACTGCGGCTACATTCAGAAATACTGCATCAATGAAATAATATTTACAAATAAATTCAACATCCAATCAGGTTGTCTGTACTTCATACCTTGTACGTAATTGCTAAACATATTTGGCATACTCTATATAGATAGAGAGAGAGAAAGAGTGAGAGAAAGAGACAGAGAGATTATATATATAATCTCTCTGTCTCTTTCTCTCACTCTTTCTTTCTCTCTCTCTCTCTCTCTCTCTCTCTCTCTCTCTCTCTCTCTGTCAACATATATATACATATACAAATATAATTAAATGAAGTAATAAATGTTTCATTTTCATATTTTGCACGCATACATACGTTGAGATACCGATGCCAAGACAAACGCACAAACACACACACACACACACACACACACACACACACACACACACAGAGAGACACATAAACATCCTTCTAAGATTGCCTAAACTCATTCATGTGTTATGACAGTAAGTCTCCCATTTTGTACAGATAATAATATATCGATTGTTGTAGCTTTTGTAACAAACACGTTTAGCTCCGTACATCTCGAGTCTACTGCACTACGGACATGCTTCACTGGTCGAGTAGGCGTTGTTATTTCTTCGTTTGTACCTGTTTGTGTGTGTGTGTGTGTGTGTGTGTGCATGTGGGTATATGTTATTTAGCCCTTGGTTCACGTTTTGCATGGTTACATTTATTTATTTATTTATCTTTCTATCTATATACATGTCTGTCAATGTAACCATTTATGTCTGTTAATCCGTCCATCCTTGTGACTGTTTGTTACCGCATAACAGCAGCCTTGTCCGCCAGCACCATTTATTTAAGTCAATGTATTCTCATTGTTATTGTTATGATTATTATTATTATTATTATTATTATTATTATTATACTGTTATATACATATATATATATATATATATATATACACACACACACACACACACACACACACACACACACACACACACACATATATACAGCGATAGCGATATATATATATATATATATATATATATATATATATATATATATATATATATATATATATATAGCACACAGGTACAAACAGCTACAACAATCGATGTATTATTATCTACACTGATGTGAGACTTACTCTCGTAACACCTGAATGAGTTTGGGCAATCTTAGAACGAAGCTTTATTCAAATAAACGTTAAAGCAAATGTCCTTTTTCTTAATATTTTCTTAAACACTTCAAATATCATTGGAAAATGACGGCTATTAGTTAAAAAAAAAAAGAAAAAAATGATAATAATAATAAAAAAAGAAAGAGAAAGAAAAGTTAAAATAATAAAAATAATAATAATAAATAAATTAAACAAACAAAAAAGTAACCAATTAGAAAGGAACGAAAGTAAAATAAAAGCACAACAAATAAATATATTGACCAAAAAGAATAATAATGACAATAACAACAAGAAGAAAAAAGACAATAAATAGTTAGGTAGATAAATGAATGGAAGAGGAACGGGAGAAGAGATGTAATCACAAAACGTTGGGTAGATATTTAGTTACACACTTAGGTAGAAAATAGTAAGTAGGTACTTGCGTAGATGGTAGTGTCCATTGGTCATTAATGCAAAACGAAGATTTAATCTATTCATTGTTTATTCATACGAATACTACTATTATTACTACTACTGCTGCTACTACCCTTACTAATATAACTAGAACTACTACTGCTTCTAGTGAAATATAATTAACTACCAGAATAACAAAAATGAAAGAAAAAAATAAATAAGTAAATAAAGTAAAATAAACACTTGTCATACAGAATTAAGACACATAATAAAATACACAACGGAGGAGAATGTCAAGATGTTCGTCACTCACAGCTGACTGAGAGTGAAAGTTTTACTTTAATTTTATTTACATCAGTCTTGACGACAAACCGGTTTCAAACAAATATATCGTGTTATTTATGTTCGGCTACGGGATAATTAAAATCAAACAAATGTTCTTTTTATAAATGTTAATAAGAGAGAGAAAATAAATAAAGTAGTAACAATAATAAAAATTAAAAATAACACTCAACTAAACTCAACAAGTATAGAATAGAAAAAAAAGAAGAAGAAAAAAGACGATTTATGTAGATAAATGAATAGAGAGATGGGCAGAAATGTTTGCCGATAGAGAATCTGATATAACGTAGGTAGGATGGTTTGTAGTATTACTGCTATTACTATTATTACTAATCCTACTAATACAAATATTACCATTACTATTGCTGCTATTGCAAAACTTAAATAAATGATGCTGCCGGACAAGGCTGGTGTTATCCGGTAACAAACAGTCACAAGGATGGACGGATTATCAAACATGTCGATAAATGGTTAGATTGATAGACTCGTATATAGATGGAAAACAAATAAATAAATAATTAAATAAATAAATAAATAAATGCAGCCAAGCAAAACGTATACCGTGGCCTACACAACTAACACAAACAAACACACACACACAGACACACACACACACACACACACACACACACACACACACACACACACACACACACTCACACACACACAGTCACACACACACACACACACACACACACACACACACACACACACACACACACACACACACACACACACACACACACACACACACACACACACACACACACACACACACACACACACACACACACACACACACACACACACACACACACACACACACACACACACACACACACACACACACACAGTCACACACTCACACACACACACACACACACACACACTCACTCACACTCACACACACACACACTCACACACACACACACACACACACACACACACACACACACACACACACACACACACACACACACACTCACACACACACACACACACACACACACTCACACACACACACACACACACACACACACACACACACACACACACACACACACACACACACACACACACACACACACACACACACACACACACACACACACACACACACACACACACACACACACACACACACTCACACACACACACACACACACACACACACACACACACACTCACACACACACACACACACACACACACACACACACACACACTCACACACACACGCATGCATGCTATCACGGGTAGAAACGAGCAAATATGAACGCCTACTCGACCAGTGAAGCATGTCCGTAGCGCAGTGGACTCGAGATGTATGGAGCTAAATCTGTTTGTGTGTTTATAAGAAAAGCTACAACAATCGATGTATTATTATCTACACTGATGTGAGACTTACTCTCGTAACACCTGAATGAGTTTGGGCAATCTTAGAACGAAGCTTTATTCAAATAAACGTTAAAGCAAATGTCCTTTTTCTTAATATTTTCTTAAACACTTCAAATATCATTGGAAAATGACGGCTATTAGTTAAAAAAAGAAAGAAAATGATAATAATAATAAAAGAAAGAGAAAGAAAAGTTAAAATAATAAAAATAATAATAATAAATAAATTAAACAAACAAAAAAGTAACCAATTAGAAAGGAACGAAAGTAAAATAAAAGCACAACAAATAAATATATTGACCAAAAAGAATAATAATGACAATAACAACAAGAAGAAAAAAGACAATAAATAGTTAGGTAGATAAATGAATGGAAGAGGAACGGGAGAAGAGATGTAATCACAAAACGTTGGGTAGATATTTAGTTACACACTTAGGTAGAAAATAGTAAGTAGGTACTTGCGTAGATGGTAGTGTCCATTGGTCATTAATGCAAAACGAAGATTTAATCTATTCATTGTTTATTCATACGAATACTACTATTATTACTACTACTGCTGCTACTACCCTTACTAATATAACTAGAACTACTACTGCTTCTAGTGAAATATAATTAACTACCAGAATAACAAAAATGAAAAAAAAAAAATAAATAAGTAAATAAAGTACAATAAACTTGTCATACAGAATTAAGACACATAATAAAATACACAACGGAGGAGAATGTCAAGATGTTCGTCACACACAGCTGACTGAGAGTCAAAGTTTTACTTTAATTTCATTTATATCAGCTTTGATGGGCAAACTGAATTCCAACAAAAATATCGTGTTATTTATGTTCGACTACGGGATAATTAAAATCAAACAAATGTTCTTTTTTTATAAATGTTAATAAGAGAGAAAATAAATAAAGTAGTAACAATAATAAAAATTAAAAATAACACTCAACTAAACTCAACAAGTATAGAATAGAAAAAAAAGAAGAAGAAAAAAAAAGACGATTTATGTAGATAAATGAATAGAGAGATGGGCAGAAATGTTTGCCGATAGAGAATCTGATATAACGTAGGTAGGATGGTTTGTAGTATTACTGCTATTACTATTATTACTAATCCTACTAATACAAATATTACCATTACTATTGCTGCTATTGCAAAACTTAAATAAATGATGCTGCCGGACAAGGCTGGTGTTATCCGGTAACAAACAGTCACAAGGATGGACGGATTATCAAACATGTCGATAAATGGTTAGATTGATAGACTCGTATATAGATGGAAAACAAATAAATAAATAATTAAATAAATAAATAAATAAATGCAGCCAAGCAAAACGTATACCGTGGCCTACACAACTAACACAAACAAACACACACACACACACACACACACACACACACACACACACACACACACACACACACACACTCACACAGTTACTCACACTCACACACACACAGTCACACACACACACACACACACACACACACACACACACACACACTCACACACACACACACACACAGTCACACACACACACACACACACACACACACACAGTCACACACACACACTCACACACTCACTCACACACACACACACTCACACACTCACTCACACTCACAGTCACACACAGTCACACACACACACACACACACACACACACTCACTCACACTCACACACAAACACTCACTCACACTCACACACACACACACACACACACACACACACACACACACACACACACACACACACACACACACACACACACACACACACACACACACACACACACACACACACACACACACACACACACTCACTCACACTCACACACACACAGTCACACACACACACACACACACACACACACACACACACACACACACACACACACACACACACACTCACTCACACTCACACACACACACACACACACACACACACACACACACACACACACACACACACACACACACACACACACACACACACTCACACACACACGCATGCATGCTATCACGGGTAGAAACGAGCAAATATGAACGCCTACTCGACCAGTGAAGCATGTCCGTAGCGCAGTGGACTCGAGATGTATGGAGCTAAATCTGTTTGTGTGTTTATAAGAAAAGCTACAACAATCGATGTATTATTATCTACACTGATGTGAGAGTTACTCTCGTAACACCTGAATGAGTTTGGGCAATCTTAGAACGAAGCTTTATTCAAATAAACGTTAAAGCAAATGTCCTTTTTCTTAATATTTTCTTAAACACTTCAAATATCATTGGAAAATGACGGCTATTAGTTAAAAAAAGAAAGAAAATGATAATAATAATAAAAGAAAGAGAAAGAAAAGTTAAAATAATAAAAATAATAATAATAAATAAATTAAACAAACAAAAAAGTAACCAATTAGAAAGGAACGAAAGTAAAATAAAAGCACAACAAATAAATATATTGACCAAAAAGAATAATAATGACAATAACAACAAGAAGAAAAAAGACAATAAATAGTTAGGTAGATAAATGAATGGAAGAGGAACGGGAGAAGAGATGTAATCACAAAACGTTGGGTAGATATTTAGTTACACACTTAGGTAGAAAATAGTAAGTAGGTACTTGCGTAGATGGTAGTGTCCATTGGTCATTAATGCAAAACGAAGATTTAATCTATTCATTGTTTATTCATACGAATAATACTAATATTACTACTGCTGCTGCTACTACCCTTACTAATATAACTCGAACTACTACTGCTTCTAGTGAAATATAGTTAACTACTAGAATAACATAAATCAAAGAAAAAGTAAATAAGTAAATCAAATAAAATAAACACTTGTCATACAGAATTAACTCATATAAAGAAGTAGAGTGTGGAGGAGAATGTCAAGATGATCGTCAAACACAGCTGACTGAGAGTGAATGTTTCACTTTAATTTTATTTACATCAGCTTTGATGGGCAAACTGAATTCAAACAAATATATCGTGTTATTTATGTTCGACTACGGCATAAATATATTCAAAAAAAATGTTCTTATAAATCTTACTAATAGAGAAAAAATAAATATAAGTAGAAACAATAATTAAAAAAATATATAATTAACACTAAACTAAAGTAAAGAAGAACAGAATACAATAAAAAACGTAGATATGTAGATAAATGAATAGACAGATGGGCAGAAATGTTTCTAAATAGAACACATGATAAAACGTAGGTAGGAAGGTTTGTAGTATTACTGCTATTACTAGTATTACTATTACTTCTAATACATATATTACCATTACTATTGCTGCAATTGCACAACTTAAGTAAATGATGCTGGCGGACAAGGCTGCTGTTATGCGGTAACAAACAGTCCCAAGGATGGACGGATTAACAGACATGTCGATAAATGGTTAGATTGACAGAAACGTACATAAAGTGAAAATAAATGAATGAATGAATAAATAAATAAAAATATAAATAAATAAATAAATAAATAAATAACTGCAGCCAAGTAAAAAGTGTACCATGTGCTACATAATTAACATATACACACGCACGAACGCGCACACGGGTAGAAACGAAGACATAACAACGCCTACTCGACCAGTGAAGCATGTCCGTCAGGCAGTAGATCGAGATGTACGGAGCTAAACCTGTTTGTGTGTTTCTAACAACAGCTACAACAATCGATGTATTATTATCTACACTAATGTGAGACTTACTCTCGTAACACCTGAATGAGTTTGGGCGATCTTAGTACCAAGTGTTATTTAAATAAACGTCAAAGCAAATGTCCTTTTTCTTAATATTTTCTAAAAAACTTTAAATATCATTGCAAAATGTCATCTATTAGTTAGAAAAGAATGAAAATGATAATAATAATAAAAGAAAGAGAAAGAAAAGTTAAAAGAATAATACAAAAAATAAATAAATAAATAAATTAAACAAACAAAAAAGTAAACAACTAGAAAGGAACGAAAGTAAAATAAAAGCACAACAAATAAATATATTGACCAAAAAGAATAATAATGACAATAACAACAAGAAGAAAAAAGACAATAAATAGTTAGGTAGATAAATGAATGGAAGAGGAACGGGAGAAGAGATGTAATCACAAAACGTTGGGTAGATATTTAGTTACACACTTAGGTAGAAAATAGTAAGTAGGTACTTGCGTAGATGGTAGTGTCCATTGGTCATTAATGCAAAACGAAGATATAATCTATTCATTGTTTATTCATACGAATACTACTAATATTACTACTACTGCTGCTACTACCCTTACTAATATAACTAGAACTACAACTGCTTCTAGTGAAATATAATTAACTTCCAGAATAACATAAATCAAAGAAAAAGTAAATAAGTAAATAAACTACAATAAACTTGTCATACAGAATTAAGACACATAATAAAATACACAACGGAGGAGAATGTCAAGATGTTCGTCACACACAGCTGACTGAGAGTGAAAGTTTTACTTTAATTTCATTTACATCAGCTTTGATGGGCAAACTGAATTCCAACAAAAATATCGTGTTATTTATGTTCGACTACGGGATAAGTAAATTAAAAAAAAAATGTTCTTATAAATCTTAATAATAGAGAAAAAATAAATATAAGTAGAAACAATAATTCAAAAAATATATAATTAACACTAAACTAAAGTAAAGAAGAACAGAATACAATAAAAAACGTAGATATGTAGATAAATGACTAGACAGATGGGCATATGATAAAACGTAGGTAGGAAGGTTTGTAGTGTTACTGCTATTACTAGTATTACTATTACTTCTAATACATATATTACCATTACTATTGCTGCTATTGCACAACTTAAGTAAATGATGCTGGCGGACAAGGCTGCTGTTTTCTGGTAACTAACAATCACAACGATGGACGAAAGGAAAGATTGAAAGACACGTATATAGATAGAAAGATATATAAATAAATAAATAAATGTAGTCATGGAAAACGTGTACCATGGGCTACATAAATACACACACACACACACACACACACACACACACACACACACACACACACACGCACACACACACACGCACTCACAAACAGGTACAAACGAAGAAATAACAACGCCTACTCGACCAGTGAAGCATGTCCGTAGCGCAGTAGACTCGAGATGTATGGAGCTAAATCTGTTTATTACAAAATCTACAACAATCGATGTATTATTATCTAAAGAAAATGGGAGACTTGCTCTCGTAACACAGAGATGAATTAAGGCAATCTTAGATTTACAGACAAGTATGTAGATAGAAGACAGATAGATAGATAAATAAATAAATATATAAATAAGTAAGTAAATAAATAAATAAATAAATAAATAAATATAGCAGAGCAAAACGTGTACCATGGGCTACATAATTACCAACCACACACACACAGAGACACACACACAGACACACACACGCACAAACGCACACGCACATTCACACACACTCAAACAAACAAACATCTACACTCAAACACACACACAGACACACACTCAAACAGACTGACACACACACTCACACACTCAAACACACACAGACACACACACGAACAAACGAACCAAGAACAACGCCTTCTCGACCAGTGACGCGTCTGCGTAGGACAGTGTAGGTGAGATGTCTCGGGGTGAAACTGTTCTCTCACAACAGTACAACAATCGACGTATTATTAGATACACAACTGTGAGACTTACTCTCGTAACAGCTGGTTCAGTTCATACAAGCTTAAGAAGAAGTTTTAGTCAAATAAACGTCAAAGGAAATTTATTTTTTCTTAAAATGTTCTTAAACACTTTAAATATCATTGTAAAATATCATCTGTTAGTTAAAAATAATAATAAAAATATAATAATAATAATAATAAAAGAAGAAATAAATGAAAAAAAGAAAACGAAAAGGAAAAACAAAAATAATAAAAATAATAATAAATATATGAATTAAAAAAATACCCCATTATAAAGGAACGAAAATAAAATAAAAGCATAAAAGAGAAAATGTTACCAAAAAAGAATAACAACAACAACAACAGCAACAACAAAATAAATAGGTAGTTACATAAATGAATAGAAGAGAATCTGACGTAGATATAAAGACACAAAACATTAGCTAGATATTTAGATACGTACATACTTAGGTACAACATAGGTAGGTACATTAGCTAGATATTTAGATACGTACATACTAAGGTACAACAGAGGTAGGTACATTAGCTAGATATTTAGATACGTACATACTTAGGTACAACAGAGGTAGGTACATTAGCTAGATATTTAGATACGTACATACTAAGGTACAACAGAGGTAGGTACATTAGCTAGATATTTAGATACGTACATACTAAGGTACAACAGAGGTAGGTACATTAGCTAGATATTTAGATACGTACATACTAAGGTACAACATAGGTAGGTACATTAGCTAGATATTTAGATACGTACATACTAAGGTACAACAGAGGTAGGTACATTAGCTAGATATTTAGATACGTACATACTAAGGTACAAAAGAGGTAGGTACATTAGCTAGATATTTAGATACGTACATACTAAGGTACAACAGAGGTAGGTACATTAGCTAGATATTTAGATACGTACATACTAAGGTACAACAGAGGTAGGTACATTAGCTAGATATTTAGATACGTACATACTTAGGTACAACATAGGTAGGTACATTAGCTAGATATTTAGATACGTACATACTAAGGTACAACAGAGGTAGGTACATTAGCTAGATATTTAGATACGTACATACTAAGGTACAACAGAGGTAGGTACGTTGGTAGACAAAAGAGTGTATTGCTCATTAATACAGAAAGAAGATATAATGTATGCATTGTTTATTTATATGACTACTGCTAGTATTACTACTACTGCTGGTACTACCTTTACTAATATGACTTCTATTACTATTTCATGTTGTTAAACAAAGTTAACTACCAGATTAAAATTATAAAAAAAAAAATAATAATAATAATAATAATAATAAAGTAACAAGAATAAATAAATAAATAAATAAAATAAACACTTGACAGAATTAACTCATATAAAGAAGTAGAGTGTGGAGGAGAATGTCAAGATGTTCGTCACACACAGCTGACAAAGAATAATGTCAGTTGGAAAACTTACGCGTAAAATAATTCAAAATATAAATAAATACTGAATATTCTTTGTTAAGTTTTAGTAGTAGTTGATGCAGTAGCAAAAGTAGAACTGGCAGATGTTATTTTTGATAAAAAAACACAATCTAGGACACTATTCGTGCACTTTAGTTAAATGATATATATCTATCTATCTATCTATCTATATCTATCTATCTATCTATCTGTCTGTCTATCTATCTATCCATCCATCTATCTATCTATCTATCTATCTATATTTGTATTTGTCTGAATGTCTCACTGTCTATCCGTCTATCTATCTGTTTCTCGTCATTTCTCTCTAGCTGTATCTTAGTCCGTCCGTTCGTCTGTCGGTAAGTCGTTTGATTTGTCCACCCACCAGTACACCCATTCATCCACTCATCCATACATCCATACATCCTTACATCCATTCATCATTCTTCCATACATCCATACATTCATACATCATTCATCCATTCATCATTCATCCATACATCCATACATTCATACATCATTCATCCGTTCACCATTCATCCATTCATCATTCATCCATTCATCACCATTCATCCATTCATCATTCATCCATTCATCCATACATTCATTCATGATTCATCCATACATCCATCATTCATCCATTCATCCATCCATCCATCCATCATTCATCCATACATCCGTACATCCATACATCCATACATCCATACATCCCATATCATCCATTCATCATTCATCTATACATCCATACATCCATACATTCATTCATGATTCATCCATCCATCCATACATCCATTCATCATTCATCTATACATCCATACATCCATACATTCATTCATGATTCATCCATCCATCCATACATCCATTCATCATTCATCTATACATCCATACATCCATACATTCATTCATGATTCATCCATCCATCCATACATCCATTCATCCATCCATCCATACATCCATTCATCATTCATCTATACATCCATACATCCATACATCCATTCATGATTCATCCATCCATTCATACATCATTCATCCATACATCCATCCATCCATCCATCATTCATCCATTCATCCATACATCAGTACATCCATTCATCCGTACCTCCATCCATCCATACATCACTGCAGTCATGTTTAGCCCGTTGACGTCAATTACTATTAACTGTTTTCATTTATCTCTTTTTTTACAAATTTAACAAAGACACCACGCTGACAGATCTGTACATTGATTGTCTGCCCTTCTTCTTCTGCTCATACAGAATACACACCCCGTCGTGTTAAAATATAACCTGAGCTTTCAGCTTCAAACTGCCCAGTATTAGTGTCTACCTCCCACACATCCGTTTTCACCTTCGACTTTATTTCAAACACCAAGTGACTTAAAATCAATGATTAGCTAGTTTGTAACGTAACCTCTATACGACTACATATTGACAAATATTCAATTTTCCGTTTAAGTTTATCGTAAACAAAATTAAAGTAAAATGAAATCTGCACTCGTGGCTTACTTGACACTTTCATGATATGTATTAACTCTGTATGACCACTTTTACTTTTATGTTGTCATCTGACTGTTATGAAAATCATGTTTTACTCTGTACACTGGCAGTAGCTACTGTACATATATATTTAATGCACAAGAAGTATTAAGATTATTACAGAAATAGTAGTTGTGGTAGTAGAAGAAATAGTAAAGGTGGTACTAGTGCGTGTAACTGTAGTAATAACAGCGGTGCTACTGCGTGTAACTGTAGTAATAACAGCGGTGCTACTGCGTGTAACTGTAGTAATAACAGCGGTGCTAGTGCGTGTAACTGTAGTAATAACAGCGGTGCTAGTGCTTGTAACTGTAGTAATAACAGCGGTGCTAGTGCGTGTAACTGTAGTAATAACAGCGGTGCTAGTGCTTGTAACTGTAGTAATAACAGCAGTGCTAGTGCGTGTAACAGTAGTAATAACAGCGGTGCTAGTGCGTGTAACTGTAGTAATAACAGCTGTGCTAGTGCTTGTAACTGTAGTAATAACAGCGGTGCTAGCGCGTGTAACTGTAGTAATAACAGCGGTGCTAGTGCGTGTAACTGTAATAATAACAGCGGTTCTAGTGCGTGTAACTGTAGTAATAACAGCGGTGCTAGCGCGTGTAACTGTAGTAATAAGAGCGGTGCTAGTGCGTGTAACTGTAATAATAACAGCGGTGCTAGTGCGTGTAACTGTAGTAATAACAGCAGTGCTACTGCGTGTAACAGTAGTAATAACAGCGGTGCTAGTGCGTGTAACTGTAGTAATAACAGCTGTGCTAGTGCTTGTAACTGTAGTAATAACAGCGGTGCTGCGCGCGTGTAACTGTAGTAATAACAGCGGTGCTAGTGCGTGTAACTGTAATAATAACAGCGGTTCTAGTGCGTGTAACTGTAGTAATAACAGCGGTGCTAGCGCGTGTAACTGTAGTAATAACAGCAGTGCTACTGCGTGTAACAGTAGTAATAACAGCGGTGCTAGTGCGTGTAACTGTAGTAATAACAGCGGTGCTAGTGCTTGTAACTGTAGTAATAACAGCGGTGCTAAGCGCCTGTAACTGTAGTAATAACAGCTGTGCTAATGTTTGTAACTGTAGTAATAACAGCGGTGCTACTGCGTGTAACTGTAGTAATAACAGCGGTGCTAGTGCGTGTAACTGTAGTAATAACAGCGGTGCTAGTGCGTGTAACTGTAGTAATAACAGCGGTGCTAGTGCGTGTAACTGTAATAATAACAGCGGTGCTAGTGCGTGTAACTGTAGTAATAACAGCGGTGCTAGTGCGTGTAACTGTAGTAATAACAGCGGTGCTAGTGCGTGTAACTGTAGTAATAACAGCGGTGCTAGCACTAATATTAATAATAATCTTTGAAGAGGTAGTAGTAGCGGAATGAAATAGTTTACATATAAATAATATATTAACGCTGACATTCAAAGAATTTAAAGCAAAACTACTTTTGTTTGTAGGTATTTCGTTTTGTCAACACTTACATAGATATACATAGTTTGCGAATGTGTATGCATGTACACACACAGATGTATATTCATATATATATATGTGAGTGTGTACATATCTTAATATATATATCCACATACACACACACATACATACATATGTGTGTGAGTGGGTGGGTGTGTTTACATATATATTTTTTTAGAAAATCTGAATATTTTATTCGACTGAAACAA
>CM022675.1:2151143-2153643 GCA_012295275.1 Chrysomallon squamiferum
AAAATGTTCAAAGCTCTCAGTATCAACATCTTCAACAGCAGTATACACACGATACACTGACAGTATCACCAGTGATAGTATGTACAGATATATGATCAGTATGACCAATAGTACGTACTGATATAGTAACAGTATCACTAATAGCACTATGTACATATATAGTATCAGTATCACTAGTAGAAGTATGTACAGATATATTATCAGTATCACTAGTAGCAGTATGTACAGATATATTATCAGTATCACTAGTAGCAGTATGTAGATATAGTATCAGTATGTACATATATATTATCAGTATCACTAGTAGCATATATGTACATATATAGTATCAGTATCACTAGTAGCTAGATATAGTATCAGTATCACTAGTAGAAGTATGTACAGATATATTATCAGTATCACTAGTAGTAGCAGTATGTACAGATATATTATCAGTATCACTAATAGCAGTATGTGTATATATATATTATCAATATCACTAATAGCAGTGTGTACATATATATGTATCATATATAGATATAGTATCAGTATCACTAGTAGCAGTATGTACAGATATATTATCAGTATCACTAGTAGAAGTATGTACAGATATATTATCAGTATCACTAGTAGCAGTATGTACAGATACATTATCAGTATCACTAGTAGCAGTATGTACAGATATATTATCAGTATCACTAATAGCAGTATGTACAGATATATTATCAGTATCACTAGTAGCAGTATGTACAGATATATTATCAGTATCACTAATAGCAGTATGTACAGATATATATTATCAGTATCACTAATAGCAGTATGTACAGATATATTATCAGTATCACTAATAGCATTAGTATGTACATATATATTATCAGTATCACTAATAGAAGTATGTACAGATACATTATCAGTATCACTAGTAGCAGTATGTACAGATATATTATCAGTATCACTAATAGCAGTATGTACAGATATATTATCAGTATCACTAGTAGAAGTATGTACATATATATTATCAGTATCACTAGTAGCAGTATGTACAGATACATTATCAGTATCACTAGTAGCTGTATGTACAGATACATTATCAGTATCACTAATAGAAGTATGTACAGATACATTATCAGTATCACTAGTAGTATGTACAGATACATGTAGATATACATTATCAGTATCACGAATAATTGTACGCACATGACACATCAGTATAACCTATAGTCGCATGCACAGGATTCAGTATCAATATCACAAATAATAGTGTGTATACACGATGCATTATCAACATCTCCAATAGCAGTACGTACAGGATACATTATGAGTATCAACACTAGACGTAGACGTATACACAAGATACATGGACAATATCACCAGTGGTAGTATGTATTGATACATTATCAGTAAAACCAATAGTAGTATGTACAGAATACATAATTAGTATTCCTACATACCTGATATATACAATATATTGTAAACTAATTGTATCTATAGATTTTTACAGAACCACTTCTCATTTCAAACTGAAGTTTGTTATGGATAGGAAATTATTACTGATTATACAGTTGTTTGTAGTTGAATATTAGTTACATAACACTAGATGTATCATTTCACAAATTACCCCCAAAAAAAAAAAAAAAATAAATAAATAAATTTTAATAAATAAATAATAATAATAATAATAATAATAATAATAAGAATAAAATAAAAAAGATAATAAAAAAAAACATGCAAAAGAAAGTGCAAAAGGTAATTTGTTTCTAACGTATAGTAATGACAATAATTATATGAACATCAAATAGCATCAAGTAATATTTAGAACTTACTAAAGAAAACAAGTAACAAGAGATTCATATCTAAAAGCATTTATTAAAACTACTGAAAATATAATAAGAATACAATATAAAACAATAATCATTATAATAATAAATGAACAAAAATATATATTTTAAAAATATACAAACAAGCTTTATGAGTAGAAAAAAGAAGCAAGAAAATTAAATCATAATAATAATAATGATAATGATGATAATAATAATAATAATAATAATAATAATAATAATAATAATAATAATAATATATTAATAATAATAATAATAATAATAATAATAAAGTAAATAATAATAATATGAGTGATAAAAAATTAAACTCTGAAACGACAAATACATAATAAACGAAATAAGAAAAACATGAAAATTAGCAAATATTGCACGAATAGCAAAACGAAATGTAACTGAAAATTAGAACTGAACATTTTGAATTTGTGTGGTTGCCGTTCAAAGAAATCATCATTGAAATTACTGTTTTTTAAACGATTCCTTAAACCACTGAAATTTAACTGCAAGCAAGCAACAAAACATACTTTTAATAACACCATTAAACAAACAAAAAACAAAAAAAACAAAAAATAAATAAAAAAAATAAAAAAGAAATATAGCGATAAAAATCACGAAAAAGAAGAAAAATAATGAAAGGAAAAAATAAGGATAATTACTGAAAATCTTTTAGTTTGCGTCTACAGTAA
>CM022675.1:2158643-2173643 GCA_012295275.1 Chrysomallon squamiferum
TGCATTCTAAATGTTGTTTCTGTATAAGTCGTTAGTGTTATCTGATGGACGTTAGACAGTACACGAAACTGATAGTTTTAACATTAATACCTGAACACTTAATATACAGAGATTTGCATTTACTTTCTTCATTCCGAAGTTTGAGAAAAGACAAATGCAGAGTAGGTTCATAACCACCACTGAAAACCTGATACTTCCATTTATTTCCAGTAACTGTTTCAGCAGGATAATAGTTTTCTGCTCTGTGAAGAAACGCACGCAAAATAAAAAAGAAATTAAAAAGTAATTCACAAATATATCGTAGTGGAAGGACAGCATACAGGTTTAGAAAAGCAAACCTTGCAATAATATAAATCACAAACAATAGGAATTAAAGTAAAAAGGAGAAACGTAATACTAGATGTGGTTTATTCAATCCACAGTCTTTTACAGCTGAAGGTTTCGTTTAGAAAAGTTGAAATTTATATCAACATATACTCTATGTGTATTTACTGATGGGTGTATGTGGATTTGTTTGTGATTACATTAGTTCTACTACTATTACCTCTACTATACTGTCACTAAATTATTATTATTATTACTATTATTATTATTATTATTATTATTTAATGTTTGAGTTTAAAAAGACTTACTAACTTTGCATATCCCAGTTGCCGGCACACAACGTCAGCATTTTTTCTCTCACGGTACTTTGTGTTACACACTGAATTCCATTTGCCATCATCAAATACTTGAAGATTTCCTTCTTGTTTGCTGTTTCCACCCACCAGTTGCAGTTTGTATGGTTTAGGATTTTCTGTTACAGTGGAACAAAACAAAAATTTTAATTTTCATAACAGAGAAACTGTGTGTGATATGTTTTCAGATATTAACAACAGCCACAACAACCAATATCATTATGATGATAATAAAAATAACAATGGTCATGATAATGATGGTGATGATGATGACGATAATATTTCTTTACCATCACATATAATTCCAATATCTTGTCCTTTGCATGGATAATTGCAGTCCCTAATCTTCCACCTAAAGCAATCATCTACATTCGTTTCAAATCCATAACACCCTAAATCACCTTTCCAAATGTGTCCAGTTCCTTCTGGGAAGAAACCTTTACCACGTGGCAGACCAAACGCACTGTTGGGTAGAAACGTAATTGTTTCATGATTGTTAACTCACACGCACGCGCACACACACATACACAAACACACACACACACACACAAACGCACACACAAACACACTCACATATACACACCCACATACAAAAACACACACAGTATTATTTTGTATTTATTTATTTACTTCTTTAATTTATTTTTTTTTTTTTTTTTTTATATATTTAATATATATATTTTTCATTTAGAAATTTCCATTCATATTACTGCAGAATACGGAGTTAGACAGGTATAAAAACAGCAATAATCAGGACTGTTGGTTATTGACTTACTTTTTGAATCCGAGAGTTCTACAAACCACAGTGGCACGGTAGAAGGTCAAACTACTGTACAGTCTGCCCCATTTACCTTTGTACAGAACTTCTACTCGACCTTCTTTAGTTGTGTTACCATCAACTAGACGAAATTTCACTTTATAATGAAATAGAAAAAAAACATTAATAATAATTGATAGGAAATTATTTTCATTTTGTAAAATTGCGAAGAATTCGCCAGGAACTGTTTATTAATATATTGAAATTTTGAAGTTGGCATAAAGTAAATAATAAAGTACAAATACATTTATTACCTGGTTGAATGTCGGCAATCTGTTCTGGTACGTCTGCTGTCAAACCTAGAATAAAAATAAATAAGAAAAATAAATAAATGAATAAATAAGTAATACCATCCGTATATATGTGTGTGTGGCAGGGCACACGCAAAAAAAAAAAAATGTATATATATTATTATTATTAATACTATTATTATTATTATTATTATTATTATTATTATTATTATTATTATTATTATTATTATTATTATTATTATTATTATTATTGTTAGTGCAATGAATAAAGAAAGTATGTTTACAAATAAGTTGCTCCTACTTGTAATAAACTCAAATGTAAGTTCTTCATCTAAAGATACAGCTGCTGATTCTGAAACTGAAGACCCGTCTTTGAGGTTGATGTTGAACTGGACAAGCGAGGAGTCTATTGAGTTAACTGTGTTTGTGATACTCTGTCTGTTTCTGCTGAATACCATTAAAAAACACATTAAGAAATGAAATCTATATTATCTATCTATCTATTTATCTAAATATCTATCTATCTATCTATCTATCTATCTAAAATATACATTATTAAGATGTTCAGTTTGTTCTTCTATCTATCTATCTATTTCTCTATCTAAAAATATACATCATTAAGATGTTCAGTTTGTTCTTCGCATTCAGCGATATTTTATTTGTAAGAAGAAGAAAATAATCAGAAAAAGAAGAAGAAGAATACTAATAATGAAATTAAATAATAATCATAATAATCATAATAATAATAATAATAATACTAATAATAATAATAACAAAAATAATAATAATATAATATCTTATAATACTTCCATAAAATCAACATAATCCAAGAAACACATGAGATTAAATA
Organism: Chrysomallon squamiferum; assembly: GCA_012295275.1. Taxonomy (NCBI): domain Eukaryota; kingdom Metazoa; phylum Mollusca; class Gastropoda; order Neomphalida; family Peltospiridae; genus Chrysomallon; species Chrysomallon squamiferum. The sequence goes on from CM022675.1 coordinate 2,161,239, forward strand.
AATAAAACAATTTTAAAACAAAACTACTATTACTACTATTAGCACAACTACTTCTGATAAAACTACTAGTACTGATAATAAAAATATTAGAATGTGTAAGAGTAACAGACAGATAGGTAAAAGTAGTTTGAAAAAGAAACAGCAAAAGTAGAAAACAAATAACGAACCTTTCAAGATTTTTGCTTGTTATCACTTTGGTGACTTTCACAATTGAAGACTCATCGTTTTCCTCACAAATGACATTTACTTCTGAGTCGAGGTTTGTCATGTATTTGTCACTGAACTGAATGATCACATCCCGAGTTCGACTTTCATTTAGCTTTGTAAACGATTCAAAATTAGATACATCACTGTTTGAATGTATAATACTACTTTGTACATATACAACATTCAAAATCCATCAAATACAAAAACAAGTAAGCTAGTGTGTAGAATTCACAAATTAAATATATGTATATATATATATATAAATAATATATATAAGATAAATAAATACATAAATACATGAATTGAACTGACCTGCATCACCCCTCTGCAGTCACTATCCTGAACATTCAAAGCCACGCCCTGTTTTCCCAAGGGTAGATCTGACTGTGTGAATGTACAACCTTTCGTGTCTTTTTCACCTTTAACATAGACGACACCACTGAATGTTCCAGCAGGATTAAGTACAATCAACATAGAACTTTTCTGACAGGAAACTTCATCTGAAATAAATAAATCCATATATGTATAAATCAAGAACAAAACAACAACAACAATAATAATAACAACAACATCAATCACTGTATAAATTGAGAACAAAGAATCTTTGACATTAAATTAAAATAACTACAGTCTTTTTTGAAATCTGGAGTTTTCAGTTTAAACTCAAAATGTTTAATTTGAACTGTAATTAAAACGTCTGACGTAAAAACTTCATCATCTATAAATTTGAACTGAGATTTAAAACTGAAACTCAGAAAACCTCATCAAAGATTCGAATAATTGGAATTTGAAATTTATATTAACGTCTTGTTTATTTAAATGTTTTAATGTTTATAAAGAACAAAACAAAACGAATGTTTTTATTTTTAAATTTTGTTTCAAACATTTTTCATATTTTTTTTATCATTATTACTTCTATTTTATTATTATTATTTTAAGTAAGTTTAGTAGTAGTAGGAGTAAAGTAGTAATATTTTCATAGTAAAGTAAAGTAGTATTTATTTGGATATCAACGGTAATATTAACCAATTCAATTTCTTTAATATTATTAAAACAAAAAGATGATTACAGGACAATAGACAATATTTTCACATATATATAAATATATATATATGATGAAGTTATTAATATATACATTAATCTTTAAAACAAATAATGATTATTGGTTATACTGGTGTTATATATATCTATATATACGTAACTCAACTACTGGAGTATGATTTAAAATAGACAATGTATATAAGAAAGAAGAAATAAAAATACAGGCATTTGTTAGTAAATATAACAAAATAATTTGATATAAATTTTTTAGAATAAACACTGAACAGGTTGCATTATTATTATTACTTTTTCTTTATTATAATCTTAGTAAATAACTCACATCTTTTATTTTCACACTGGTCTCTATAGAAACCAGATGGACAGAAACACGCCTTATTTCCATTATCATTGTAACAGATACCTCCATCAGAGCCACAAGCGTCAGTTTGATTGGTGCACGGACTTGAACCACTCAAACCTGAAAACACAAATTTATAATTCTGCAGTTTAGATAAAAGTTATTTAGTTATTATTATTATTATTATTATTATTATTATTATTATTATTATTATTAATCAGTGAAAAACATCCATTTATCAGAAAAATGGAACAATCAGAACAACAACTGTACCAACAGCGACATCCTAGTATGCAGTTGAATGCATTAAGTGATCATCATTTTTACAGATTGTTATTTGTTTTAATCTTAAACTTTTGACATTTTAAAATTATAAATCTAACTTTTCTCCAGCTCACAGTTGTAGCCAGTGTAGTCATTTCCACAGATAAACAGGTGCCGTCATTTTAACAAGTTGAAATAGAAGCACATGATCTTGAATGCACAGCATGAATGTACAGTAACGTGACATATTTAAAGATGTCCTTGCATAAGTACGTTTTGAAACTATACAAACACACAGACTGAAGTGATGTACATATGTATTTACAGAAAGTGGACACTAAAGAAGTAATCATACAAATTGCATTGACTGAAGTGATTTACATATGTATTTACAGAAAGTGGACACTAAAGAAGTTATACAAATTACATTGACTGAAGTGATGTAGATATGTATTTACAGAAAGTGGTCAGTAAAGAAGTTATACAAATTACATTGATTGAAGTAATGTACATGTATATTTACAGAAAGTGGACACTAAAGAAGTTATCATACAAATTAAATTGACTGAAGTAATATACATATGTATTTACAGAAAGTGGACACTAAAGAAGTTATACAAATTACATTGACTGAAGTAATATACATATGTATTTAGAGAAAGTGGACACTAAAGAAGTAATACAACTTACATTGACTGAAGTAATGTAGATATGTATTTAGAGAAAGTGGACACTAAAGAAGTTATACAAATTACATTGACTGAAGTGATGTACATGTATATTTACAGAACGTGGACACTAAACAAGTTATACAAATTACATTGACTGATGTAATGTACATGTATATTTACAGAACGAGGACACTAAACAAGTTATACAAATTACATTTACTGAAGTGATGTACATGTACATTTACAGAACGTGTACACTAAACAAGTTATACAAATTACATTTACTGAAGTGATGTACATGTATATTTAGAGAAAGTGGACACTAAACAAGTTATACAAATTACATTTACTGAAGTGATGTACATGTACATTTACAGAACGTGTACACTAAACAAGTTATACAAATTACATTTACTGAAGTGATGTACATGTATATTTAGAGAAAGTGGACACTAAACAAGTTATACAAATTACATTGACTGATGTAATGTACATGTATATTTACAGAACGTGGGCACTAAACAAGTTATACAAATTACATTGACTGAAGTGATGTACATGTATATTTACAGAAAGTGGACACTAAACAAGTTATACAAATTACATTGACTGAAGTAATGTACATGTATATTTACAGAACGTGGGCACTAAACAAGTTATACAAATTACATTGACTGAAGTGATGTACATGTATATTTACAGAAAGTGGACACTAAACAAGTTATACAAATTACATTGACTGAAGTAATGTACATGTATATTTACAGAACGTGGACACTAAACAAGTTATACAAATTACATTGACTGATGTAATGTACATGTATATTTACAGAACGTGGACACTAAAGAAGTTATAATACAAGTTTACAGGCAACGGATGGAACAAATTTATCAAAGTAAAATGCGTGCTAATAAAAGTGAGTACAATTGTCCACTGAATAACGTGCTTACATATAAATAATGGGTAGAGATATGTAAACTGATATTCCTGCAAATGTACAGAAGTCAAAGATGCACATTTACTGAAGTAATGAATCTGGACATGTAAGCACACATTCACTGAATAAACGTACATACAAATGTACGCTTGCAGACACATATATTTGTTCCTGTACAAGTATATACAAAGTGTACACATTTATTTTATGCAGTAATATACATACAAATGTATAGAAGGAATACATACATTTTTGAAGTAGGATACTTAGAAATACATTGAAAATGTCGATATGCATTTACTGACGTAGCATACATACACATATATAGAAAGTGTACACACATGTATTGATGTAGTATATACACACATATATGCAAATATCCACATACACTTATTGACGTACCATACATAAAATACATAGAAATTGTGCACGTAAATTGACAAGAGTAGTACACGTACATATATATAGAAAGATGAAGTGCACGTACCTTGTTTATTGTAACACTCCAAGTAAACCGTTTTCCTCTCTTACACTGTGTGATCTGTTTGGAAAGAAATATAAAAATGAGTATTAAGATGAGATTTCCTCTATTTATATGATAACCAAAAAAAAAAAAAAATAAAAAAAAAAAAAAAAAAAAAAAAGTTATTTCCATTTAAATCGTGTGTGATACGCTTCACTAGTGTTACCGAAACATTTCATATATCTCTTCTCTTTCTTCTTCTTCTGCTTCTTCTTCTTCTTCTTCTTCTTCTTCTTCTTCTTCTTCTTCTTCTTCTAATTTTTACTGGGCTACTGATCTTGTAGACATTGGTTAGCGTACATTGTATATTTGTAATGTACATATACATGTCTACGGAATATGTTATTTTTTTGTTTATTCATTTATCTGTTTGTTTGTTTGTTCTTTGTGTTGTTTCTTTGCTTATTTCCTTCTATGCTTTTTTATTAGTTTTCTTTATTTGTTTGAATGCTATACTGGTTTAATTATTTTTGAAAAGTAGACTGAGGGCAATTATTACTAGAACAAAGACGATAAAAACAACAACTACTACTGCTACAGCTACTACTGTTACTAGTGCTATTGCAACTGGTAATGATATAAGTCATATAAGCAACGCTATAACAGCAATAACAATATATCAACTGAATTATGATTGGACACACTCTGCGCTTGTCGAACAAGATAGCAATTAAGAACATCTATCTATCTATCTATCTATCTATGTTTATATCTATCTATCTATCCATCTATCTATCTATCTATCTATATATATATATATGTTTTGACAAAAGCCTAGCGAAATAAGATGATTATCTATTTATTTATTTATTGATTTATTGATTCATTTATTTATTTATTTAAGTTACAGTCTGGACGCACGTTACCTCTATATAACTAGCATCGTACCAAAATCTTATACACATGTACTGTCTGTATGTGTTTGTATGTATGTATGTGTGCTGGGGTCATTTTATGTATGCCGTTACTTGTGTACTTGACTTGACGTTAAAGGCAACCATAAATATATGCTTTCTAGTTACAAAAAAAAAAAAAAAAAAAAAAAAAAAAGCAACAGAAAGCTAAGTATGTATTTCCAGTCATGCGTATCTTCTCCTCTAGAGCAGCAGACCGTGGTTGCATACATACGAGACCAGCCCGGTGTCATTTTTATTTTCTTTCTTCTCTTATATAGAATTCACGGATAGCTGCGTCTTACGCCCCGAGCGTAAAGAATCGATGTTTTATACACATCATTTTCTATTCAGTCTCTTTAAATATGTGTGTTTGTGTGTGTTTGTCTGAGAGAGAGAGAGAGAGAGAGAGCAAATACGTCGTATGTACGGGCGATGTATACATGTGTTTTTTTTTTCTTTTCTTTTCATTTTTTTCTTCTTTTTTTCTTCTTTTTTTTCTGTTGTTATTTTCTGTTTCATTTTTTTTTCTTCCTCGCGCAGGTTTGTCCTTTCTTTATTTCTTTGAATTTAGTAGTCTGAGGTACGGGTTTACCTTTACCTGATGCGTGCGTGCGTAGATTTTTGTATCCATGCATGCATGTGTGCATATAAGTGTAGATATTTGAGTGTAAGTGTGTGCGTGGATATATTTGTGTAAACGTGTGTATTTGTACGTGTGCCAGTGCACGTCTGTATATATCTATCTATGTTTGTATGTGCATATATACACGTGCATATGAATGTATGTATGTATATGAGTGCATCTGTCGTTATATATATTTGTGTGTCTATGTATGTGTCAGTGAGTTTATATATATATATGTCAGTTAAACTATCTATCAATCTATCTATATATATATATATATATATATATATGTCAGTTAAACTATGAATTTCAAAATCCAAATTTTTTATTTAAATCTCTTCAGATAGTTTGACAGCGAAATTATCTATTTATTTATTTATTTATTCATCTTAATAAGGCTATCTTTTAATGGAAGTAAATTAGAAACAAAAGTTATTATGTGATACGTGTTATATTGATGATTCTGTATTATTTTATTGACACGTGGAAAGTGATAAAAGAGTGTTTCTGTGTGTTTGTGTTTTTATGTGTGAGTAGATAAAACTATTTTGAGGAAAGCATTAAGTAAATAATAAACCTATCTGAGCATAAAAACACGAGCAATGGATACCCGCACTCAGCTGTGACGACAGTAGTCTCCCTTGTTATGTCTCGACAGATATTTAGTTTTGTTTTGTCTGTTTTAAATGTAGCAACAAACATGTCTGCCTTTTTCTTGTCATCTCTAAACGAATCTTTGTTATAGTAAATTAATTCACAGTTGTATTTTCTCTTTAGTACTGCACATATAGAGATATACTGCTAGTACTACTACTACTTATAATAATAATAATAATAATAATAATAATAATAATAATAATAATAATAATAATAATAATAATGATAACAATAATAATAATAATAATAATAATAATAATAATAATAATAATAATTATTATTATTATTATTATTATTATTATTATTATTATTATATTGCTATTCGTTCAGTTGCTGCTGCTGGTAATAATAATACTCCTACTACTACTACGACTACTGTTACTAGTACTGTTACACTTGATGGTAATGGACGAAAAACACTTCTTGAAAGATTTCACTATAAGTGTATGTATTGACAATATTAAACTGGAGAAAAAAATAAGTTGAAGAATCAGAGATAGATTAACAAAAAAGAGAAAACTGAATAGAGAAATTAAATAGAAGACAAATTCCTTTTTGTTTTAAAACTATTCATAATTATAATCAGTAACGGTATTAAATAATATCACTCGATATCAAGCGATTCTGTGTAGTCTTTACTTATTGGTCGTAGTGACACCTGTTAACATGCCACCAAAAGTTCAGTGAGATTTCTCACTCGTCTGCCTCTTTAAAGAAGTAGTCTTTTTTGTAGCTATTTACACATATAGAATTTTAATGTCGTTACGTATGTTGGCTTTCTTTTTTGATTCGGAAAAGTAATAATCATAATAAGAAAATAATAACAACAACAACACAAACAATAACAACAACAGCAACAACAACAATAATAATAATAATAATAATAATAATAATAATAATAATAATAATAATAAAAATAATAATAATAATAATAATAATAATAATAATAATAATAGCTGTCATTAATTAATTCTGATTTCGCGTCATCGAATTTTTTTTAGTAATATAGAAGAAGAATAAGGATTCACACGTACAGTAATTTAAGCTAGAAAAGTAAGTAAAAACATCGTTTTATGCATGACAAAAATATGATAATTACAACAAGAACCTTCATCTTTGAAACAGCAGGGGGAAAAGGCTTTTTTTCTGTCATGAATTTATACAATAAGCCGAAAACCCAGAATATAGTAATGATAATAATTATATAAACAAAAAATAAATCTCAACTAATATCTACGACATATTACAGAAAACAAACTACAAGAGATGCACCCCAATAAGCTTTATTCAAAATATTGCAAATATATAAAAATACAAAATAGTAACAAATGAATGAAAAGAAGTAAAAAATACGAATCCAGCTACAGGAATAGGAAAGCAAGCAGGAACAAAAATAATGAAAATGAAACTAAATGTAAACATAAGAATAACAGTAATACTACTACTACTACTACTACTACTACTACTACTACTACTACTACTACTACTACTACTAATAATAATAATATAAAAGGCAACGCCAACAGCCCAAAGCAAAACATTTTCTTTTTATGCCAGGTCAAAGAAAAGAAAGAAAAGTATTGCGTATATTACAAAACAATTTGGATTTCAGTAATCCAGGTTTCAGCTCCAGGAAAAAGTAAACCGCAATATGTGTGTGTGTGTGTGTGTGTGTGTGTGTGTGTGTGTGTGTGTGTGTGTGTGTGTGTGTGTGTGTGTGTGTGTGTGTGTGTGTGTGTGCGATAATAATAATAGTAAAAATAAATAGACGAAAAGAAACAATAAAATAATACTTAAAAAAAATAAAACAAACAAACAAATAATAAAAAAATGAAAATATGAAAAGGAAGAAAAAAAGGAAGAAAAGCAAAACGAAATTTGGCAGAAAATTAAATCTGACGATAGCGAATTTGTTTTTATTAGCATAAGATCTTGAATAATAAATAAATAAAATAAAATAAATAGATAAATAAATAAGTAATTGAAACAAATAATAATAATAATACCCACAATTGAGAAAAAAGTGTAGTTCTCATCAAACAATAAAAAAAAAAATATATATATATATATACACACAAAACAAAATTATATATAACTGGTTAAACAACAACAACTATGAAATAAAAATCAGAAGAAAGAAAATCAGAGAAAAAACAAAAGAAGACAAATAATTACCAAAACGTAATATAGTTAGTAAAACATGCTAAAGCAAAGAAAACCTTTAAACAAAGGCAATTTCACCTAAAAGTAAAAACAGTTTTCAACTTCAGTTTGCTACTACACTATATGCAATATTTGTCAGGTTAAGTAAATGTCATGTTTTTGACATCTTCCTGCTTCTGATTGGACTTTTTCTTCCTCAGGAAGACGACCACCACAATCCCAATGACAAGTGAGAAGATGATCACCATGACAACACAGAGAACAATCAGAATCGTGGTGTTCACACCAACTTGATCAGATCCATGTTTGTCACCTGATGTCTCTGAGATACCTAGAAAGCAGCACATTTTTAAACGTCAGATTTTTGGAACCTTTCTTGCAGCTAATATATATGAACGAAAATCTCCATTTAACTGTTTGTTTAATACGACAAAACTAAATGAAATTAAAGAAAACAAATAAACTCACTCGGTGTTCGATCTTCTACAATCACGTCCAGGACAGTGAATGTCTTTCTGACAAGTTCATCAGACGTTTCAGCAGATCTTCGTTTTCTTCCAGACTCTGCCTTCCCGTTGCAGTCCACCTGAAATTATAAATATGAATGTGAAATTTGATTGTCTGATTTCAGATTTTGAGGAAAACGTTCAGCATTTCTCCTACTTGAAACAAATATAGCCATTGAGAGAATGAAATAATACTACTAATAATAATACTAATAATAATAGTAATAATAATAATAATAATAATAATAATAATAATAATAATAATAATAATAGTAATAATAATAATAATAATAATAATAATAATAATAATAATAATACAAAACAAAATAATATAAAAAATCAACAAGACCGAAATGACTGTTGTCTTCAAGTATTGTTAGTAACGTAATCAGAATTATTTATTTTTCCATTTACTGATAAATAAATAAATATATAAATTAATTAATTAATAATAATAATAATAATAATAATAATAATAATAATAATAATAATAATAAAACAACTTTAGTACAACCAACGTTAAAGTTTGATTAGAAATTTTAAAACTTACAGGGTCGCACTGAGATTTTTGATCTGGAGGACAAACTTTGACAGAACATTCTGTAGAGACTGCGTCGTTTTTGTCTTTGTTTCTAAAACTGACACTTTGTTAGATTTACATTTCAGGGGAGATAAACTTTAACAAGCCTGACTTACAGAAACTATCTGAAGGAAATTGAGCGAATTATTATTAAAACAATTTTTTACAAATTATTTAAGAACAATACGGAAAAGTATTTAAGAAATAAATAGGTTTTCAAAGTAGCAATTTTCAAGTTGTAACTTAATATTTAAATATATTTCTTCCTTCTTATAAGGTTTTACCAGTTTCAAGCTATCATTTATTTAAATATATTCCTAATGCTGTCCTTTGTTAAAATACAGATAACCTTTTAATGATATACGTAAAGGTATTTTCAGAAAAAAAAAAAAAAAAAAAAAGTAGCCAGTTGTTTTGTGTCCGTTTTCTGGCCGGTTTTGTCTACGTAGTAAATTAACTACGAATTATCGTTCTTAGACTTTTACTCATATTTAAACTTCAGATGTACATTTCAGAGTAGATAACTTGCTAAATTTAACAGTCTTCTTTACCGTTATAGTAATAATCTATGGGTTTTTTGTTGTTTGTTTTTTTCATTTTTTTTTGTTGATATTTTAACTTTATTTATTTTTTTTTTTTTTTTGTTGATTTTTTTATTCAGATTTTTCAAATATCTCGTAACTGCTGTAAGTATTATTTAATACAATAACAAACAATGTAAAAATTGTGTTCACTTTTATCACTAATAATCATCTAGACAACATCATTCTCTGATGTGCATATTTTAAGCTGACGAAATAAAACACATAAAATAAAATTATCTAAAACTAATAGAAGAAAATGTTAAAACTTACAGGGTCGCACTGAGATTTTTGATCTGGAGGACAAACTTTGACAGAACATTCTGTAGAGACTGCGTTGTTTTTTTGTTAAAGGTGAAAGCTTTCAACTTGAATGTGACGTTGTTTCCCGATCTTTCAGGCTCCTGTATCATCAGTTTACCAGTCTCAGACGATGGACAGCTGAATAAATAAAAATATAAGATAAAATAGCATTTCTGTTTAGTTTTCTCGATATGAATAAACTCTAGGTGTTTTAAAAGGAGATTCACTTATTCTAATTATTAGAATCTATAAAGTTATATATTTTTCAAAAAATAATACGAGGTAATTGTAAATATTTTCAAAAGAATTAGTCTGAGTGTCTATCCAGAGGTCATTAATTTACGTAAAATATTTATTTGAATCTAGAAAGAATCTTGCTAGCTGAAGTGAAAAAGAAAAGAAAATAATATATATATTTTTAAATAATAATAATGTTAATAACATAACGAGAAATATAACAAAATAATAATAATAATAATAATTATAATGATAATGATAATGATGATGATTATGATGATGATGATGTTCAGTATTCTCTAGTGCTTCTCGGAAGCGATTAAAAATCCATGTTTATGAGTTCTGGGCTAAACAAGTATAAGTGTATAAAAAATATTTACCTGTCTTCAATGATTTTTAGAGTTTCCCTATCTTCTCCAGTTTTCTGATTATCAGCAGTACATGATTCCAGCCTGAGAGTACCTGAGTTTGCTGGCTCTGTTTCAAAGTATTACAATATTTGCGTTTACAGATGTTGCTATCTCCAGCAAAATTATATTTTGACTAGGAGTTATAATGAAGATTATGCTAAGTGATGGGTATTAAATGTCATGTTTACTAGTAATTTTATTTCCGTTATCAGAAGCGTTAAAAGTGAATAACTGTTGATAATAACGACAGAAATTCAGAGTCAAAAATTTCGTCCTGGAAAGAACACTGTAACATTCGTCTAGAAATGTGTGGATGATAATAATACTGATAATAATTGAATTAAACTGTACTTAAAAATTGAAGACAAATTCTGGAAGGAAAAGTCATGTAATATAATACCTGTGTCTGTATTTATTTATTTATTTATTTATTTATTTACTTACTTACTTACTTACTTACACATAACATTTTGTTTTCAACATTGGTAAAATTAATACAATGCTAATAAATGCTGTGTGTAGATAAATACTTTTTAAGACGTTAAATATTTTCTCTTCATTTCATAGATTTGGCGTGCAGCTCATAAGAATTACTTTTAATTTGCTAATGATAAAATTCAAATGAAAGGTCAACATTCTAATAATAATAATAACAATAATAATAATAATAATAATAATAATAATAATAATAATAATAATAATAATAATAATAATAATAATAATAATAATAATAATAATAATAATAATAATAATAATAATAATAAATATTATTATTATTATTATTATTATAAATAGTAGTAGTGGTAGTAGTAGTAGATGCTGTAGTAGTACAATTACGTCTATTGCCCTGGCTAGTGTTGTGTTTTTTTATTGTTGTTTTTAATTTATCTATTAACGTTGTTTTTTCTCGAAAAACGAAAATGCAATAATTTCAATGTTCTAAATTTATTGATAATTTTTAAGTTTCTTTCTGATATTTTGTAAATAATAGCATTATAAATAACAGGTGATAAAAGACATAAAACTAGTGAAATTTAAAGAATAATCATTCACAGTTGTTTAGTGTCACCTGCACATATCACACCAGCATCTTCGTCATGGCTACACCAAAAGGCGTCCCACTGAAACCTGCATTGTTCAAAACTGGTTTCATTTCCCAAACAGTGTACGTACTGCAGAAAGATAGGTCCTGATCCTTCACCATAGTAGGCTTTCTCAACAGCTGTAGCATTTGAACTGTAAAACAGGCAATGAGTCACTGGCAAGTATGTTTGTTTACTATCGTTACTATTATAATAACCGTTGTTGGTAATGTCATAATAGAGAGCTGCTATAGAAACAATAATTATTAACCTACATAAGGAAAACGATTACGTTGTAGCGTCTAGCTATTGTAATAATCATTACTAATAACCTACAATGTGTATTAAACAATTGTTACAGTG